>JAWWEU010000081.1:143242979-143256561 GCA_035583155.1 Acropternis orthonyx | reverse complement strand
TGCACCCACCCCCCCCCGCCCCCCCCCCCCCGGGCTGAACCTCCTGCAAGGAAGTCATGCATATTTTATGCCACTGTGTTTATGTGGCATCCTGACTACAACTCCACAACCTGGTAGCTCAGCTACTGCCTCTACAGGAATGAGTTCCCATGGCCACCTAGCACCGAAAATGCTTCATAAAGGCAAAGCCACACAGTAGGCTGGGAATCATAGAATAGCCTTGGTTGGGAAGCAGCAGTGAGAGTAGGTTCTGTACTCTAGCAAATGAGGATATGACTGGATTCAGGGCAAGGCACTGTGGGTTGAGAAAGGTCCTTCCCACCTCCAAGACTGAGAAATAATAAAAGCTGGATGAGGAAATGAGGAGAAAAATAAAACACCCACATCATCACACAATGGTTCATTAATTGTTTCAAACAGCTGCAGCAGAAAATCTGTGTGGGTTTTTTTTGGGGGGTTTTGTTTGTTTTTGCTGTCTTTTCCTTCTTATTTTTCCTCCCTTTCCTTCCACACATGTGAAATGAAGCATGGAAAGCAAGGGCCCTCTCAGCATCTGCTCTGCACCAATAGTTCAGTCCTAAGGGCCAGCCAGCCAGGGTGATGGACCTCAAACTACAGTAACCACAAGTATAACTGGACAGATAAAACTCTCACAGAGACAAACCCCTGATTTACAGCAGAGTAATGCCTATTGCCAACTGCACCACTGCAAAAAGCTTCTCTTTCCCTCAGCAGGGGCTTGTCCTGACTTCAGTGCAGGAGTAGCTGCAGCTGCAATAAACCCACAGTGCTGGGGAGGACCCCCTGAAAGCCAGGTGAATCATGACACTGCCTAAAAGCTTCTGTGTTTCACTCCAGCCACTACAACCCTCATTTAAGAAGATGCAAATAGTTTAAATAAATGGAGAACTGAAGTACCTGAAACCTGCATAAAATTAGAAGTAGAAATTTCATCTTAGTAACAAAAAGTCAATTATGGACAAAACTATCACAGAATTACAACTCTATCACTGTCATCGCTGACACAATTATAACCAAAAATAAATAAGCCATTATATTACATATACTTTTTACAACCTATATTGGGTTTTTATACCCTATATTGTTCCTTTTGAAGACAAAAATTTCAGCAGGGCTTGTTTCATAGGAGAAGGGGCAATGATTTTAACCTACAGGATGGAAGGTTTCGATTAACTATATGGAAGAAGTTTTTTTTCAAGGAGGGTGCTAAACACTGGAACTGGTTGCTCTGAGCACACTGAAGCACTGGAAAAGGTTGCCCACAGAAGTTGTGGATACCCCATTCCTGGAAACATTCAAGGCCAGGCTGGATGGGGCTCTCAGCAACCTGTTTGAGTTGAAGATGATCCTGCTCATCTACTGTCCCTATTACTCCTGTAGGAGGGTTGGACTGGATGACTTTTAAAGACCACTTCCAACCCAAACCATTCTAGGATTCTATGACACTGACAAACAATCCTGGTAAAGAAGACACAATCATGAAAAATAAACAGTTTTCATTGTTGGTCCTTCTAAGTACTGTGTTTTCCCACAATGTCACAATGCTTGGGATTTAGTGCCAGAGCTGGGTGAAGGTTGGTTTTAGGTAAGGCTGGTCCCACTAGAAATGTCACCTCTCTCTGAAGGTGAGTGCAGGTGAACTGGGGACATCAGCACTGCAGGGTTTCAAGGGTAATGATGTTCTGGAGATGGCCAGAGAGCAAATTATTTCTGGTAGCTCTAAAGATGTCGAGCTGCACCAGTAATAGCAGGATACCTGCCTCTGAGATGCTATGTCCCACCTGGGAGCATGTGTTCGAGAAGGATGCATTTGAACAGAGTTTGATAGAGGATCAAGCTGCCAGAAGCAAGGAGAGGAATGACAAACCCATCTTAGATGAGAGGATAGAGTGAGCTGCTTGTGTTGGACCTGCACGGCTCAGAGGGTGTGAGACTTCTGTCTGCATCACGGAAGGAGGGATTTAAGCTAAAGGACAACACTGGCATAAGAATAAACGAATATCAGCTAGACATGAACAACTTCAGGCTGCAGCAGGAAAGTCCCTGGCCATGCCCAGCTCTGGATGCCTTCCAGCAGTCCCAGGGCAGGCAGCCCACCCAGTCTTAAGATGCAACTTGATAAATTTATTAATGAGATTATACACTTGGCTGCTCATGAAGGTAAGGAATATACCTTCATGATCCAGCAGCATTGCACACTTCTGTGTTCCTCCTCTCTTTAGCAAGTATTTCTTAATTGGCTGCCGCTTATTCTCTACCACCTAGATGCCACAATTCTTACAACCATCCTCTTTGATAGGAGCTCATTCTGGACATGTAACAGGATGCTCTGGAAACCCAGAGGTTAAAAAGCCTACTGCTTATTATTTAGTCCATTTTAAAGGTGCAGCACCGAGGACAGGAGGAATACACTTCCAGACCACAGAGAACCACTCATTATTGGATTATGCATCACCAACATAAATTACACACCACGCCTCAACTACCAGCAAGGACAAAATTATGCCATGACAGAGAGTGGCATGTATCATAGGAATTACTCTACTCCTCCAAGGACAAGAACTCCCAAAGCCTTCCACTGATGTTTGTTACTTTTGGTCAGCACAAGCAGGGCTCCATCACCCTTGTCCACTACTGAAAGCCCTTCACATGCATGCTACAACAAATCTGACATCTCTATGTGACTATGTTGTAAGAGAGAAGTTGTCCCTACCACCTCCAAGCGCATCTCCATCCCACTGCCCACTAGTCCCTCAGCTACAGCAAATACTCTGATTTCTTATCCTTCAGATACTTCTGTAGCATCGCTTGTTTGGCTTCTCTTTGGAGATTACTGCTCAGTGTTCTTCTAAACCATTTGTTTTCAAAGGTACTCGAATACTTTGCCTGTACCTTTGATAGGTTTCCAGCTTTCAGATCCGTATGTTTAGATAAAAATTACTGTCAAGTCCAAGGTTTGTAGTTCAGCCTTTCAGCTGCAGATTTTCAAAGACCAAATCTCAGTTAAGCCAGTAAATGCGGCTGCTGCCTTGCCAACACGTGACACCATTTCCTTCTGGACATCCCCAGTGGCTCTGATACAACTACCAGGAATCGCAAATGGATTCATTTCTTGTATTCCACTGCCTTCTAACGTAAGTTTGACTCATGAGCTGTAAGGATTTTCATGAGGCCAGTGTGTTTGTATCAGCTGAGACACGCCCAGCTCCCTGCAAGGCAGAGAGGTCTCTATGCACATCTGCTGGGAGGTCCCACAGGCTCCACAGACAACTTTGGGATCTAGGGTTTGCCTTCAAACACTCAGCCAAGCAAATGGGAAAGCCCGTCTGTACACAGGCATGGCTGCAGCATGGGCTTTACCTAAGCTGAAATATATCTCATTGGCACTGAGGACACAGGGGAAAACCCGAGCACAGAGAGTACAGTCTGCAGTGATAAGATGCAGTCTCCAGGAAGCTTAGGGGCAGTCAGCAGGGAACAAATCCCAAGCCACTCCAGCACAATAAACCATAGGGTGCATCCTCTAAAACACTCCAGCTGCAGCTGGTCAGGAATAACCAGTTTTACTTTTAATTCAGCACCCAGGTTTACTCTGGAATATAATGAGCCTGAGTTTAGACAGGTCTTGCAGTTGTGTTGTCCCAGGTGCTGGTGGTCCAATCTCTTGGTGAAACTGCACCTTCAACAAAACCTCATCTATTACGGAGCTTCCTCATCCTTCAGGAGAAGAAACTACAGCCATTGATAGCCCCAAACCGCTGAGGATTACTTAATGTTTGGACAACCATTGCAAGCGAGGAGCTCTGTAAAAGCACAGGGAATTATCAAACATAAGGCAAAAAGGAAACACTGGCACCTTATAGAGGTTTGCCCTCATTCTATCAAAGCATTGGAGGGATGTGTTTCCCGCTCCAGTAAAGCTGTTGAGATTGTGTCACCTGCTTTAACACACTTGTCTTTGGCCTCTTCTAAATGCCAGAAGTGCATGAATTTAATTAGTATCTCCATTTTATTTAGATTTCATATAAGGGATGGGGATGTTTGCAAAGGGAATTCACTTCTCATGTCAGACCCTTGACCAGGCTCAGCTGGCTGCATATTTATTTAAAACATTATCACCTTGTTGTGAAAAGAGAATTTTAAGGTAGCTCAAGAAATCACCAGCAAATAATCACTCTCCCTGCCTGCTCATATGGCAGGAGTTGCTAACATCACAGCATTGCAGGTAACAGCATTTCAGCAGGTGGCAACCAGGCAGGCTGCGGGCGTGATCCCTGTGTTAAGGTGCTGCATTTGATTTAGAAAAGGTCTATCTGCTTTCCAGGTCAGCAAAGCAGTGTAAGAGCATGTACTCCAACATCTGCATCTCTATAGGTAATGTGACAGTGAAAACTTTGCATACAGGCAAATGCTTTAGTATTTAAAAAATAAAAATTTCATTTTAATATCCAAAGACTTCCTTTCCCTCTTAAATCTCATAAGCACAGGAGAAGAAAAACAATATTCTGTATCCGGAGACTCAGAAATTCCATACCCTCACACCCAAAGGCATATAAACTCCTTTTCACAGACAAGAAACCAAGGCATCTCATGTTTGCCTTGGCTTGATCCATACTTAAGATGTCCTAGGAGCCAGTAAAATGATGAAAAATAAATTAAAATAAAGTTCAGAATAACCCACAGCCACAACCTCTGTAGTTCTGCTGAGGAAATGCAGTCAATTTGAAGAGTACTATGAAGGCAGTGGGGAAGGAAAAACAGAAAAAAGCCTCTTTTTGGTTTTTTTTGGGTTTTTTTTCTTTTTTTTTCTGAAGAAGTTTACATTTTTCCTGAGAGCTGGTTTAGGCTGCCCAGCAGAAGAGCTGTATGCAGCAGCAGGGGAGTGGATTACATCACCTCCCGTAGGTGACATCTGCATGTCACCCAAACATGCATTGCCCTCCAAAATGCTGTCTCCTCTTTTCCTGCAGAGAGGTTGCAAACACCATCATGGAACCAAAAAATAACCTTACACAAGGAGAATAAAAAAACCAAAGCAATGTATAAACTGCACAGCGCAGATAGTCACTCCATCTGACAAGTTTTAAGGTGTACAAAACCCAAGGGCAGTGAAACTCAGATCCAGCACTAGGAACTCCGAATTGCCACTCTCGGATGAGTGGCAACTCAGAGAACCACCTGTTCTCTGGGGAGAAACATCTATCCTATAACCAATATCTGTAATAATGAAAAATTACTTAAGGACATTGTAAGGCAAAAACAACAGCTTCATAACCCAACAAAACACTTTGCTCACTGAAATTACAGTCCCTCGCACCACTTTTCTGTGTGTGTGCAAGTATGGGTGTGGATTCTGTTTTCAATTCTACACCCTTTAAGCAAAGAAAACACTACAAAGTATTTTTGAAAGCATACTGAGTCTAAACCAGCAGCTCATATTGGTAATGTAACATAAATAATGTCACTGAATTCCTACATCTGAGAAATGAATCTAAACAGTTAGGATAACAAGACAGCCAAAACTTGGCTCCCAAGGAGGAAGTTGCCCTTTCTGGGAAGACCTGCTCTGTCACCCACAACTTGACCCCCTGCAGTCTCTCAGCCACATTTTTGGAGATGTCTGACCACTCTTAATGCTGCTGCCACTGCAAACAAGACCAGTCCCAGAGACTCGGTTTAGTACTCCATCCCTGGCCCAAATACAGAGCAAGAAAAGACCTAGGGGCAGGTATATTTTATTAAATATAGATTTTATACATGTCATTTTGGGGAGATCTCATCAAAATTAATTTAAGATAGTAGGAATCATGGTGTCATCTGAATCTGAAAGTACAATGGGAGCTGGCTGAGAGAACAAAATGCCAAAAATACATAAATAACAAATTTCTTGGGGTCTTAGGCTCAGGTAAGCTGTAGAAATATGTCCAGGGAGATGACTACATACTGAACCCCCTATATAAATCATTCTGAGATGCTCAAAGAGCAGGTGCCAGTTGCAATATATGTTATTTCAAGGTTGCCCCCCCCCCCCACTGCTGCCGGTGGTGGCAGAGCAGCAGGAGCACAAACTGCTGACGGCACATGGTCCTGCCCTGGCATGTCCACTCAGCTGAGAAAGTGCCAGCACCCACTCTACTGTCACTGCCATTTGGGGGGTCTAGAGGAGGGTGAGTGGTGCTCAGCAGGCTGGGAAGCAGGGGGACACACATGCTTGGTAAGTCACGGAGATGAGGATGGGGGACACAGGGCTGCATTCTTCGTGGATGAAAGAGCAGGGAAAGGGCTCTCACTGTTTCTCTGCACATTAGTCAGCACACAGGAACACAAAAAACACTCCAAAGCAAATCTGCTCTGTAATATCAGGGATTCTGACTCAGAGAATTTTTTTATTCCTCTCCCCGTGACTCATCTGGTGCAACCTCATGGCCCAGATTCAGAGCAGCCTAACCTTTTTGGGCTCCCTCCGCCCAAAATCCCATTAAATAATTGCCCTTTGCAGTCAGCAGTGAAGAATTCAGGGGATTTTTTCCTTCTTTCCCCAACAAAGCAGGGGCTGCAGGGAGCGAGTGCAGCTCCCTGGGACCACGTGCCTGTGACGATGCTCAGCACTGCCAAAGCCAGCCCAGACCCGTGGGAACCGCGTGACCCGCCCTGAGCGCAGGCGCAGGCCAGAAGGGGGGATAAATATGATGTTATCCATGGCAAAAGGGACAGCTGGCTGTGAAGTGCTGCCTGGGAGGCACAGTGCTTTGGAGAGGAGGCGTGGCAGTCATTTGCCAGTGAGAAGATGACAAGCAGCATCTGGAAAGGACCCAGTTTAGCTCCTGAGATGGGTTAGTTTGCTGGGAAGGAATGCAAAAGCAGGACGGTGGGGCTGCATGTAAGGTTTCTAGACAGGGAGACCATCCTGTGTTTTCTCTGCACTTTCTGCATTGCTGGTGCCGAAGGATACCTTGCTGTATAGAATGAGATCCCCAGAAGCATCCCATACACCCTCCCACCCTACTCACAGCTTTTAGAGGGAAAGGAGCTGTAGCTGCAGAATAAGGGGGAAAATATTATTTTGCAGAGGATGTGGATAGGACAGCCCTATCCCACAGCCAGGACCCCCAGCACAAAGTGATCCAGGCTGGGCTGAACCAAAAAGAAAGTTTCATGGCCCCTTTGTTTTGGAATAATAATAGCAGCAGACAAATTCCACATTTCAAACAAGGGTAAGATATGAAACAGAGCCTCTGTAGAGAGATTAGGTGGAATAAGAAAAACAATAAATCCTTATGTTCTTGGACTTGAACCGATTGGCAGCAAAAGCCAGGGAGCAGGGCCTCCTTTCCCCCAGGATCACCAAGTGCTTTGGGGTTCAACAGCCTGCCCAAAGGGTGAGGGCTACAAAACAGGGAGTACAGAAAAAGCTGAAAGACCCTTCTCTGAGTCCTCTCCAAAAATGACTGCACTCCCAGGCTGCCAAAATACCTGTAAGGTCCCTGCTCATGCTATCCCCCTCACACCAGAAAAATGCTTTAAGGACATCCAAGCCGGAGATATCAGGTGAGAAGCCCCTCACCTTCTCCAGCAAAAGGGTCTGGGCAGCAGAATGTCAATGAAACAGAGGTGAAGAAGTACCAAAGAAATTTTTTTCCCTTATAGACCTGTGTGGGGAGAAGTTACAAACACATGAACCCTTTTCCAGACTCTTACAAGAAGGATTTTTGAGTCTGAAAACCAGAAACAAAGATTACAAAAGGCAGGAGAAAGAATAAAGGGGGGGAATCACTTACCTAGATTTAATTTTTTTTTTTCGTTTTTTTACTTAGGGCTATTTCTGTTCTGCATGCTCGAGAGGAATGTACTGAATCCAAGTGTAGTTTTTGTCTTTTCCACAAACCCCTTCAAAGCTGAGGTTCTCATCTCCCAACCTATCCTAGAGGCACCTCACACTCCTCCTGTTCCACTCACATCCCAGGGCCACTCTGCATGAGGTAGACATACAGTTTCAGCCAAAAATCTGAATATCAACAATTAAGATTCCATCTAAATACCCTCTTCTTTGAAAAATAGCTTTTTTATTAATGACCTAAAACAACTAACTTTGAAGACTGAATTTACTATATGGAGGTCAACCCAGGCTCCACAGATGGATGTTGATGTCCTGTGGGACAGCAAGTAAACTAACAACTACACTTTCATGTTTAAAATCACACCTGTAAACAGTATTTCCTCTGTGTGGGGAAAACTGTGCTTTAATGACTTAAGGATACAGTAAAACTAATTGGTTCAAAGGGATTCCATCTTCTGCAGAGGCAAGCCTACCCTGTCACAGCCACATTATCTGTTAACACTATCCCATTCTGCAATAGAACCCAACTCTAATATTGCATCATATCATGGGGAGATAAGCATACCTAATGCCAGGGGTGTTCATGCTTCCAGTTACCCTTGACAGTAATATAAAGAATAAGAATACGAATAACATTTGCTGCAAACAGCTCTTAAATGTACTTGAGAGTTTCTAAACCTTATCTCCTTACCCAGATTACCACATCCCTTATATCCTGGTGACACTGAAAATTAAGTCACCTGTCTAGAATAAAAGACACCTCACCCTTATGCAGCCATGGGTCACCTACACCAAGGGGGAAGGCAGTAGAAGGTACTGACAGAAGGACAAACACTTGACTCCAAAAGCACAAGCAAAAGCTGGGAGAAGACAGGCAGCAAGTGACAAAAGGAGGAGAGATGGTATTTATAGTTGTGAATCACACACTGCCCCAGACATCTTTCCATTAATGATGAATATAATAATTTCTCTAAATAATGCAAGAAAAAATTGTTTAATCATTTAAAGGCATCATCAAAAATAAATATGTCAACTTCAGATGCTATCCTCACCGTTCCTCCATCCTCAGGGACTGTTTCAAGAAAATGAGTAAGATTGCTGTCACTTTTTAATTTTGGAAAGATGTTTTGGTACCACAGTCAGGAGAATGAAGGAAGTACCTGAGACCAAAGAGTGGCAGTCCAGGTGTGTGCAACCCCTGCACGGTGTAAAAGCTCTTTACACCATGGCTGCCATTCCCATGCGATAAACCAGCAACGAAAGTGCTGTTCTTGTTTACTCAGGCGAAGTGCATTGGGCAGAGGTATGCACTGAGATAGCTGGGGCCAGATAAGAGGAGAGCCCTTTCCACTTGCCAGGAGAAGGTCCCCAACAAGGGCCCACGAGGATAAGAAAGGCAGCACAGTGTGAGGATCTGCACTGGAGGCAGCACAACTATCACCTGGAGCACAGCAGGTGCAAGGGCAGCACCATGTCTGAGTGGTACCCAACTGCTACACCAGCACTAGCACCAGATTCTGGATTAGCAGGGGGAGGACAAAATGATACATGACTGGTTTTCAGTACCAGATTGCTCAGGAATGAAGAGCAAAAGAAGATTTAAGAGCCTTCAGCTTCATCGCTGCAATGCTGTTGGCAAAACCCACCATGCAGCCACAAGCATACTCTACCGCACAGGAAAGTTGGGATAGGAGGTTTGCCAGCTCACTTTGACCTGAGAACTGACTCCTCTGAGCCACCTACCATCCCATCAACACAGGAATCACACCTTCCCTGAGGTGTGGACTGTCTCAACATGATACTCTGTCCTAACAAAATCATTTTCCCTAGGGCTGCTACTGCTATGGTATTCTCAGCCACTGAGAGCAAAGGTGATGGACAAGTTGTGCAGGACTGGTGGGAAGAGCTATGGGCTCAGTGAGGATGTCCTACACACAATATGGAAGAAGGGAAAGGAAAAAGAGGTAAAAACTCAAAATCATGGGGACAGTGTATTTCCAAAATGCTGGCACATTTTCCAGAAAAGCCTTTTCCCTGCAAATACAAGAGGGATACAGGAAGCAGGGGAATAAGTCTGCATAAAACTGGCATAGTTTTGGCTTCCAAAACCATATTCTGGCATCCCCAAAATAAAAGCGGGGTGACCACCAGCAGAGATAGAAACCCAACTGCCCAGAGGAATCACCAGCATGCAGAGTCACACAGTAAGGAAACCCAGCCTGCTGTCTCTACCAGAATTCTAACAGAGGTTGGTGTGGGACAAAAGGTTTGTGCCACCAAACCATGACTTCTGTTGTTTCAACTTTTCTCTTTTCCCTTGGATTCAGAATCTGTGCTATTTTAAGAACGTATGCTAAAAAAACCCAAAAAACAAACAAAAAAACCAAAAAAAACACAAACAAACAAACAAAAAAACAAAACAACAAAAAAAAAACAAACAAAACAAAACAAAAAAAACCCACCAGGACTTAATGCCTTTTAGGGCTGCCCATAAAAATCTTTTCCACTGGAACAAAGATTTAAACCTCTGACTCAAAATGAATTTACAATGGAGGCCTGATTATCAAGAGGACCAGAATATCCTCTTACTAGAAAAACATTCACCAGGCTTTCCTGAACTTTACATGGTGGTATTAACTCAATGGCTTGTATAGTTGGATGCAGGCAATACCAGTTGTCTTTGACACAGGAAAAAGCAGCTATGTATTTTTAATATAGAAAAAGGGCTTAAGGTAAGTGTGTGTGAATGTGTGGTAGGCGTATCCATACATGCACATACAGGCAGGGACACACACATCCTTCTGATTATTGTCAAGAAAAGCGATACAGGAAAGAAAAACATGATACCACAAAAAGCAAAGGCTGGGAAGGATCAAAGGATGCACTCCACCTGCTTGCCTCAAGTAAAAGAAACTAAGGCACATTTTTTCCATTATTTGTCTATTATGGTAGCAAGCATCATAGGGGAAAAACTGGGGCCCTTTTTGTATGAGTCTAGTTCAAATATTTAAGGCAGTCTGGAAGAGATCCATTTGGCTTTCTTTAGTCCAACATAAACCCTCAAGAGTACCCCCTATTTTAGCCTAAACTGATTTTTTTAGAGACTTGTTTCTATTGGTATAATATATATTTGCAGATAAATTATTTTACAAAAAGGGAGGGTATGTAGGCTGGGCAGCACCCAGACAGAGGTTCATCCACAGATCCCCATCTGGGGATGCCTGTCCCAGCACCATCCTTAGGAAGCATCTCCTGAACTCTGTTGGTTTTTTTAGGCTAGATCAGTTGCAACAGTCCCCAGTCCTGGGTCTGCCTGTGCAGGTCCCTGGGGTAAGCTCTACCCTGAAGCCTTCCATCAGTGATGACCAATTGCAACCGTGTGGGCACGGTGCCACCTCCCAACTGCCCTGTGCTGGCAGCTCCAGCACAGCGGCTGCCTGGCAGAAACCCTGCCCCTGCTGACCAAGCACAGAGGGGAAAGCATGTGTAAAACACTCTGCTCAGTGTTAGGCAACAGGTCAGACTAGATTTTAAGGCAATGAGCCACCAGCTATGAGCTTCAAACTTGTCTTCATACATGTCAGAGCAGTGTTCTGTAACAGACATCTTTCTCCATCCTGCTGACCCTAATCTGAAATAGCACCTGTGAAGGAGAAGTTTTGGAAGGATTCCTAGGCCATTTTGTAGGTTCCAGAGCCAAAAGATAGTCAAAGTTTGGCCTCCTGGCAAGCAGAGAAAACATATCCAACAATTGCATCCAAACTTTAAAAAACAATAAAAATTACCCCAGGCAGCAGAGCACAGTGTAGAACTCTTATTTTAAAGTTTTCCAGCTGCTCTTTCATCAGCAGAATTTACTGGAAAAATTCAAAAGCCATAATCATTTTACAAGCATGTTTTGCTCCGCACAGTTCCTGCACCCAACTTTACAGGGAGAACATCAACAAGGAGGGAGGAGTCCATTACATCCCCAGGCAGCTGCAGTGCACGTTCCCCTCGCCTTGTCAAAAACCCCCCTCTCAATTTATATATTCTGCAATAATTATTTTGCTAATCACAGGCTGCTCTGTGCTTCTCAACACAAATTATTATTATTAGAGCTGGCTCAGCTGCAAAGGCACCTGCTTTCCAAAGGCATGTCGGATGGGCTGGAGAAGAGGGGTGGGGGCATTAATCCTTTACTGGTTGAAGTGTAAGGCAGTGAATGGCATTCTGGCATGTGACTTCTTTAAACAGGAAAAATAACATCTTTCAGGAGATTTTCCATTTTGAGTTAGCACAGAATCACCACAAAAAGAAAAAAAAATACTGGGTAAGGCAACATAACACATACTATGGCCTTCTTTCAACTCACCAGCTATATTTATCTCTCAACTGCAGCATAGAAACATATTTCACTTAGAAAAACTTTTAAGCTGCTTACAAGAGACACTCAAGTAGCAAAGGCCACACACTTAGAAACTGGAGGGAAAGAAAGGAAAAAGATTTATTTGTTTAGATGCTGTAAGCTAGTTGAAATCTGCCACCTACAACTCATCACCAAGCCCTCCAGTGGGCAGGAATGACTTGGGCATAAGCCAGCATGGGCTTGAAATATTTTGGTAGAAAACTGCTCATATGATCTGGCTGCTCTTTAGCCATCTATTTCACTTTCATGCACAGTTCATTTTTGAAGGACTTGCCTTTGACCAGGGCCTGAGACAAGATGCTGTCTAAGAACAACATGAGCATCTGTCCCACTATAACAAGTCTACCACACCTGAGCCCAAAAATGTAGGACCAGCAGCATCACAAGCCTCACCACTGAACCTGGGACAACCTGCACGGTGACAACTCAGCATTAAGTAGACTGGGCTTTAGAAACAAATTTTCTCAGTTGTCTGCCAGGCTACCCCAGCCATGATTTGCTCCTTATGCTTTCCAAGGCAAGGTCCTTGGCATCTCCCAACTCAATCAGTGTCACTCAGTGTCCCACCCTGAGGGCTGCAATTATTAGAGAAGTTCAGGTGCCACTGCTGTGTTCAGTGAACTGACAGCACTAAACTCATGAGCAGATAAGAAGCCCATTCCTGAGTCAATCTAAACCAGGGCAAAAAAATTCCATTTGGGCATGCAAGGGAAACAGAATTGGGCCCAAGTGTCTTGAAGATAGCAAGTCACCCTAACAATTAGCACTAAACAATACTTGGGTGCAAGGGGCATCAGCAGGATCAGGTTATAAGCATGGCCTGAAATAGCCCCTTGTCCAAGGGGGGCTGAGGGGTGGGAGCGAGTGGCACAGGACACTCATACCACTTGTGAAAGTCTGCATTGCAGAGGGGGGAAAAAAAGGGGAAAAAGATGAAGTGTTATCCTGAGTGAAACACGACACTAAGTGTTCACATTTCACATAAGAAGCCTCACATATTATCATCAACTACATGAAGGTGACAGTCTGGAGTTTGGTTTCTGTTTATTCACCTTGATGACATCCCTTAAAATTTTCTACTCTGGTTACATCTTTCCAAGAAACAAACAAAAAAAATCTTTCCATCTATTGGAAGGAAAACCCCTCCACAGGTCCTCATGCCTAAACCACAGTTGGCAAAGCTCACCCAACCTGACCCCCATGGAGCCCTGGCTGGGCACGATCAGGAACTGGCACACATAGAAGAAACCAATGCCACAAACCAGGATTTGGAAGCGTCAGCTTTCCAGCATGGGAAACATAGTGCTGAGTCCTGG
>JAWWEU010000081.1:143208662-143242879 GCA_035583155.1 Acropternis orthonyx | reverse complement strand
GGGGAGGGGCAGGGGGGGAAACAGCTGTGCAAGCAAAGTCACCTAACCAACATTATTTGCTGCAAGGCTGATGCAGCTGACAATAAAACATCTGTTGTGAAGTGATATTGCGCATGTTCTTCAGATCATCAACATCAAAGTGTTTCCCGATTTCAGTTCCCTGTTTTCTCAGTTTCATCTACAAATCAACCCCTAAAAGAGGCAGCCTGGCAGCACTTACTGCTTGTACAGACTGGGAAGGATGGCACAGGATGTGTCCCCAGCTCCATTTAAAATTCTCCTGCTCCCAACGCTGCCCACTTGCTCTCCCCGGGCAGCATCTTCTTACGGGGATGGGGATTGCCCAAATCGACATCACCAGTGCACACCCTTCAGCTCAACTCCTTCTGCAGACAAAAACTCTGCCATCAGGGCATGGCAGCCCTCACAAAACCACCACAAACCAGGGCTTCATCCCCCTGGAGGGCAGAAACAGGGCTGAAACCAGGTGCAAAAGCCCTGGGCTTGCAGCAAAGTCAAAAGACTACTAAAATCAGCAGCAGAAAGATAAGAGATGTAACAGTAGGAATGCAGAGTCTGGTCTTGGGGTACAGACTGCAACCACCAAGGAAGGAGCATCACTGGGCCCGAGGTGCAGGGAAGAGGCACTCTGGCTATTAACCCCCATTTTATTGTTAAACATCAGATGTGAGAAACATCTACTCGGCCATGCCAGCTGCAATCCAGAGCAGGCACGGGAAACCAAAACACTCTGAGAATAGTTTAGAGAGAAGGGAAATGAGAGCAGCTCCAGCTCCCTTATTCCTTTTTTCCAAGAAACAATGGCCATAATTCCTTGGGCCACCAACTCTTGGGGTATGCAGAGAGATTAACAGGGTGCTTGGCCAATCTGCCCTAGTGACAGAAAGCAGAAGCCATGCAGAAGAGAAACTTGAAGCAGAAACATGTGGCCAAGAAGGTAAAGAATAAAAAGCCAGAATAGGAAGTAAAGGGGAAAGAAGGTAAGAAAAAAAGGGAAATATGCCTATGAAAAACACCATAGCCATAACACTCAAACACAAAGTGGAACAGAAACAGAGAAGCAGAGAGAAACTACGAGGAGGAAGCAAAGTTAGAGGTAAGCAAGCAATGAGGCTTTCACACATGTTTGTATATATATAAAAATACACAGAAAAGTGACTTGGATAGAGATATATTTATACAAGCACAAGTAGAAAGACTGTACCATGCTTTATCTACAGGGCCCTGAACAAAAGCAAATTCTTTCCTATGAGTGTGATGAGACACTGGCACTTGCTGCCCAGAGAAGCTGTAGATTTCCCATTCCTGAAAGTGTTCAAGGTCACACTGGATGGGGCTTTGAAGCCATGCGGTGTCGTGGAAGGTGTCCCTGCCCACAGCAGAGGGACTGTAACTAGATGATCTTTAAGGTCCCTTCCAACGCAAACCATTTTATGATTTCTGTGATTCTATAACTTCACTGCCAGCTACTGACTCCAACAGGTCAGCACTGACAGTTTTCACTGGCATAGGAATGCTTTCTGTACAATCCTTGTACCAAGCTGGCTGCCACTTTTACCAGTATTCAGAGCTAAAACAACACAGAAGCCATATAAGAAAATTCACTCTACAGCAGCACGTTTATGGTCATCGTGTGCACAGACAGAGACAGATGCCCAGAAGGAATATCAGTGCTGTTAGTTATTGGCACTACATACAGCACCACCAAGAGCTTGAGATACCAACCGTGTCTGTGCTGGATGTTATATAAAAATAGAACAGAAAGGTCAGACTCTGTCCCAGAGACCCAATGACCTAGGGTAAAACCAAGATATAGATAGAAAGCAGGAGCAAATAAGGCAGCCTGACCAGAATGGAGCCATGCCAGAGGAGATACTGTCAACTCACCATACATGGCAATGCTGGATGGTCACATCCAACAATCCTGCTTTAGAAAGGAAGCTGGGAAGGGGTCAACCACAACACAGCACAAGCAAAGATCCAGCCATTCCCTGTTCTCTGAAATCCCACTTAAACCACTAATGGATATGGTGTAAAGATCTCCTATTACTGAAACAACCAGTGGTAAGCAGTAGCCCACATCAGAGCCACCACATCCAGCAAACCACACAGAAACAACCCCTAACTAAAGTGGCCACAATGTCCGTCATGAGCTTGACTTCAAGATTCGTCTTCTAGCTGTTGATTTGTTTAAATACCACATTTTTGGACATACAAAACAGACCTGTTAGTGTAACAGGGTGCTACAAAACCAGTCTTGCTTCTGCAGAAAAATTCTCATAATTAAACTTAGTTTGAAGTGGGTGAAGAAAGGGAGGGGAGAGCAAAGGATGTCTGAGAACATACCTTAATCTTTAAATTTCTTAACTATTTTTTATATTCCTAAAAGGCTCAAATCACTGCAGGTACCTGGAACTGCAGTCAAATGTAATTTTTTCAATGCTCAGTTAAACACTGCATTCATCACCAGATTATCTTCTGGGTACTGTATTAGGTGATGAGCTAACAGCTGATGCAGGTTCTTTCTCTTCTTCTCTCCAACCCGGAAGCAGAAGGTCTTGTTCTGCTTCTGTGTTTCTTAACTGTTTTTAAACATCATATACATCATTGCTATATATTCAGAAAAAGGACCTTCAGTTGAACATAACTTGGAGAGAATATGATGAGGTTTTTGGTGATTCTTATCTCCAGTGGTTGCACAGTTTATGCAAAACTGGACACTCAGAGAGCAGAGCTTCATTTCCTTGCAGAAAGCTCCTATGGCCTTTGACACAAAACTTTAAGCAGCCTTCCTGGTACCTGAGGCAATTTAGGGAGCACACTAAGAAGAGAATAAAAGACCCAAAACTTTATCTGTATTTCCAACACACAGAAAAACACACAGAAGCAGAGATGGCCTGCAAGCCTCCTGGATGGGTTGGAGCTCTCTTCACGCACAGACTCCCTAGACAAGTATGTTATTGCTGTTGTCAAGCCAAGATGCAATGAATGTTGAGGCCAAGACCAGGACTCTTCTCATGAAGACATGACTGTACCTGCTAATCATCCAGAGATGACAGAAACATCAGAAGACGAAAATTTATCACCAGGAGAAAGTCAAGAATGCCCTTAACCCATTGACTCAACTGACCACTTGTGAGCAAGTACCATCAGCACAGAGCCAGCATGGCAGCAGCAGGCTCTTCAACCCCTTCCTCATGCTCTTCAGCATTGCTGGAGCTCAGACAGCTGTTCCTTGTCAATGAGCCAACAGTGTTCAAGAACTTGGCTCCCTAGCAGAAGCTGGGTGCAAAAAGGTTAAACAGATCTATGGATCACCTTCACACTGTGGCCACCTGGGCCTGGGCTTCCTGGCCAGATCATCTACTGCAAGGCAGTGTGGGGCTCCAAGTGCCAAGACGGGTGGGAGAAGGCGATCTCATCATTTCTCCTGTGGTACCAACCACTTCAAAGGACTTAGACGTGACTTCAAGCTCATTCTTCTGGTGCCACTGTGCCCTGGTGCTGTGGAAGGAGGTCAGGAGCCTCTGTGCAGATACACTCTGCCAGCCAAGCCTCCAGTGAAACTGCAGCCACAGGAGTTCAGCCTTAACACTTGGCAGCATCTAATGGACATCGAAATCCCTGAATTATCTTCAAATGATATATTAATGTTATAAGCAGTATTTCATGGGTCTACAGGCTTTGTCACGCCTCAGGGAAGCCTTAAACAGATTTATCCCTGACTTCAACACTTTCAAGAGAGCACGGATCCCACATGTTGGCCCATCCTTGATGTCATTGCATACCTTTATGAACCTGAGCTGTTTCTGCTGCCACAGCAGAAACAACATTTTTACCTGATCAGCATCCAAATTTTCCAAGCAGAGTAAGATACACCAGTATGTGTATGAATATATACATGAATACACTATGAATATTAGCTCTCAGTATTATTAGGAGGAGAAATGCATTAGCAAGCCCAACTGTAAGCTGTCCCAGTCTTCGTGAATCAGGACAAGAGACCGAAAGTTGTTGAATCTCTGCCATACATTCCTCTCCCATACTGCTGCAATCCATGAGGTGGTGTTAATTAACTGAGGGGTGTACAGAATTAAAATTCTATTTATTGTAATTCATATCATAAAAGTACCTCAAGAAAAATACTCACTAAAAGTTATTAAAAACATCCTGCAAAATAAGGTATTTGTTTAAAGTCTCTCAAGTCATGAGGATTTATAAGGAAAGTAGGGACAGTGGGTACCAACAGAGGGGTACAGGCTGTACCCCCAGGAAATATAATGTTGTGCCTAATGCTAATGGTAACATCTTTAGCTCTGAACAGGCTACAGCCTGTCTCAAAGGTATTTATACCCAAATTACCACATAGTAACATGTAGATTACACTTGATATGCTTATCTTTAAAATTAAAATTATAAAATCACTGCAAAATTCCCTCCCCTTTTCCTCCTCCATATAAAGAATGACCATTGACTGTGCTATGAAAGATGAAAAGCTGGTACCCACACTTACCTGTCACAGTAAACTAGGAGCTAAGTAAGATCTTATCTCCAGATCTTCAAGATTTGCACTTAAAACATACAGCTGTTTGGTGAGAAGCTTTCAAAAGCCTTTTTTCCTGTCTGGTTGTGTTGGTTGCAGCCATCAGGCCTCCTCCTCAAAGATGGCAATGTACACAAGTCATCAATAATGCCATTTGTGATCATGTCAAGTAGAGGAGCTCAAACATTTCCGCAAGGCTCTGAGGGTCCACCTTCCATTAGGGCTCTGCTGTTCTACACTGTGAACAACCGTAAGAAAGGCAGTGGCTGCCCCAACATGTTTGCAGATGAGAGTCAAATGGCAGCATAGAAGAGGGGGAGAGAAAAAATTACTTGTTGAACCCCCAAATCCTACCCATGGCCAAGCACTGGGAACCCCATCATCTTTCCAAGCCACTTGTAACAAGCAGAACTGGTGGGTCTCCATGCTAACAACTCAAAATAAGGAAAACTTTTCAAGACAAATTTCCCCTCTGAACCTGCTTATCTTAATCACATTTATTTACTTTTCTTGTGTATTCAGGAAAGCTGGGCCTCGTTCCATCTTGTTCCACAAACAGAGACCTGAAGCTCAGCTTTTCAATTTTGCCTCAGTTACCACAAAAGCAGAGAAGCCCTGGTGGGAAGAACCCTCTGGGATCTCCAGTCCAACCTCCCAGCTCGTAAACAAGGCTGATTACTTTCCTCTGTAACACCAAACACATGTACATTTTTGCTAGTATTTTTATATAATCTAACAGCAACCTTTTTAACAGTTATGAAAAATGTAAAGCTTTGACCACTCCCAAAAGCTAAGAAGAACCAGAACCAGATGTCAGATACCTGTAAATCAAAGGATGCAGCAATTCACACAGAAAACATGATTGTCTAAAACCTCTGAGCAGCATCCCAGTTGCCTGTGCCACAGCAGAAGATCTTGGCTGTTGCTGCCCCTCCATGAGAACTTCTGGGAAAACATATTTCAGACTTTCCTGCTCTTATGAGGGAAGACCAAAGCTAAACAACCCATTAGTATTTAAAGAGGGCTGGAAACATTACTAAATATTTCCAAAAGGATGTATGCTAGCTTTTGCTCAGTGTGTCAAATTAGAGGTCATTGCACTGATAGCTGTGACTACATATTCACAACTCCAGTTGAAACATAAAGGGGTTTTGGTACATCACATCTAGAGACTCCTATAGCATGACTACATGACTGTATAATAAACTTTATGTTTGCAACACAGCTTATATAATACTAATGATACTGGCAATGATGAGGATAATAATACCAAATGTTAATATTAGCAAAGAGGGACTCATGCTTTTGCCGTTCAGGGAGATGTAATGTAAAGGGTTCAAGCACAGCCTGGGCTTTGACCATTGCTCCACATCCCACAAGCTCAGCCATGAGCCCACAGCTGCTGTTTCCCTCATGTAAACCAGCACACACAACACCACACCTACATCAGCACTACACCACCTCCAGGGACAGTGATACCTGATCCAACACCAAGCTGCAAGGAGACAGCACCTGGCAGAAAAGAAAAGCCACCTTTCCTAAACCTACAGAAGCAGTAACATTCCAGCCTCCTGCACCATGTGTTCCCTGCACAGCAAACATGCCCCTTCCACTTGTGCATTCAGGGATTGCTCCCTACCTGGACAGGGAACTGCACAAGGAAATTCAATGCAATGCATTTAATTTTGGATGGGATTTTGCTCAGCCAACATTTTCAAGATTAAATGGTTGCAGTATAATCAAATTTAGGCCTCAAAATACAATGTGTTAATTGAGTTGCAGGTTGTTGCCTTTTCTTCTTTTTTAATACGCCTAAATTGGATTTTTCTTCTCCTTTTAAGTTGCTGGCAATAGCTCCTCAACACCATCTGAGATCTATACAGGACCTCACAGGAGGTCCTGCAGCACTGGTGAAAACATCTAAAGTTTTAGTTCTCTCGACTGGGAGGAAAAGAGTGAGGCAAGCAACTTCTTCAATCAAGCTGTTGGGAATTCAGGAAAGGCACAAAATTATCCGAGACCAAAGGCATGCAGCATATAAGCAGACAGCAGACAGCCTGTCCCATGCCTGCTTGGGAATGTCTTTGAACCTGTAGGATTTGTTACAGCGCAAAAATGTGCTAATGCAGAAGAACTTAGAGAGGTACTAACATGAAAGCTTCTACCACTGCAAGGAATCAGGATGCTGCATCCACACCGAAGGCATTACCAGGCTGACATACACCTTAATCAGCTCAATTCAAGCAGTAAATCTAAAGCACAGATGACGCAGACCATCAGCAGTTTCCCAGGGAAGCCAGGCAGCACAGAATGAACGTTCAGAGAAAGCCAGCATAGAGTGGACCATCCAGCTGAATGAAGGGAAGACGATGATAGTGGTTAGGAGGACCAGACCAGAGTTTTACATCTTAAAATCCATGCACCGGCCCACTTCAAAGTCTGAGGGGCTCCCAGCACAACCTGCATTGTGCTGAAGGTCTCTACAAGCTGCTTAATAAACCACATGATGGGATGTGGTTTTGCCACCCAGCTCTGCTCTCCACCTGCCTCTAGGGAAACAGCCTACAGCTCTGGGTACTGCTCTTGCAGTAGGGACCTCCTCTTCCCAAAACAGGTGATTCTTTTGGGACTTTCTTTAGGCATTCATTCCTATCTCCAGCAGAAGAACTGGGTCCTGTGTCTGGACAAGCCCCCAGCTTATAGGTGAGAATCCCAGTGATATAAAGCTCTCCCCTTGAGAAGCATTCAAAGTCCTGCAGTCCTTGGCCATGTACATGATCTGGCGCAGGGTATTCCTGATGGAGACATGCAAAAGAGGTGACAAAAGGCTGATTTCCAAAACATCTCATGGTAACTACACTTTCCTGTGCCACAACACTCCCTGTGCAATAACACTCTCTGTGCAATGACACTCTCCTGTTCAAATACACAGTCCTTCCAGGGCTCTGGGCTACTATTTCTTGTCAGAGTGCTCCACACACCTCAGTTCAGCTCAGCCACAGCACAGCTGGGCTCCCAATGTCCGCACAACCCAACCTCATAGTGGGGGGCATGGTCAAACCTCCCCTCTCCTGTCAAGGAACTTTCTAATGAGATGACTTGCAGGAACCCACCCAATAATTTTTATACAAAGCTTCTTCTACTGCTTCTTCCAACTCAGGTTTTAAGGCAGAAATGACTGAGAGAGAGAACTTGCCCGTTCTCTTGGTGATTTGTTTCAGTGGCTAATCACTCTTACCACTGAAGATCCATGCCATAATTTCTAATTCAAATTATCTACCAGGCATTGGTTCTAGCTCTGCCTGTCACTGCAGCACTCAAGAGCCCTTTCCTGCATGATGCACTATACCAGCAGTAATTCATGGATCATTTTTGCTTCGAGGTGATGGGAGATGTAACCGTAATATCTGCTGACAAATATAACATACCAGTATCAGTGAAGATGTGACAGCACAGCCATCAGAGGGGATGGGACAAACCTGCCAGGTAAACCTGGGTGATACTCAAGCCCTTGATTTGCAGGATACAGCTCCACTTCAATATTCACATCCATACCTCGAATTCACATAAAGAATTATACCATCCAGGGATGCATTAAAAGGCGTTTAGATCACACACATCTGGGTGTTTTAGATCATACAAATCCAGACCACTCTGTATGCCTGGCCAGTCTCTGTGTTTGTGTCACTCTGCAGGCTGCTGCGTTCAGCAGAGCAGAGCTGATGTACCAGGTAACCATCTCACTGCTTTCCATTTGTCACCCTTGGAGAGACAGGGCAAAAAGTACCATTGTCAAGCCCCGTCCTAAACAATCACTGGCACTTGCCAGAGAGGAAACTGAGAGAAGACTCAAGAACACTGCTTTATTTCAACACTAATAATTCAAAAAAATGCTGTCCTCCACTGAACTGTACCCACAAGGCAAGCAAACAGCAGGCACTGCATCTTCAGGTATAAGTAAACCATATGCAGGTGCACAGCAGTACTGCGTGCCGGGGCACTGAGCACTTGGCTACACAAGACACACAGTCTCAGGAACAGATGCAGCTGTGATGAGGGAAAATGTGCCACATATGCAGTGATAATGGGTCCAAAAGACAGATTATGTCTTTATTCCCTCCTCACTCTTCATGAATCTCACCAGGAACTATGAAGGTGTTTGGTACTAAAGCTACGAAACAGCAATGAGACAGAGCAACACAGCATGCTTCAAAATAAGATCAGTATCACCTTACTGAGAAAAGGCAAAAGCTTCCTGATCAGGTATGCATTTTCGTCTCCACTAGCTCAGTTTGCACCCCTCCTGGTTCACCAAATAGGACATCACACTGCACTGCCATCCCCTTGGCCAGTAGTGAGGGATCAGGGTGACAGCCCACCATCTCAGAATCACCAGCAGTGATGCACTGAGAGCAGCACAGAGGCTCCACTTGCAGCACTGACGGACCTACTGGCATTGCTGAACTGATGGGCATACAGCTGCAGTGCACTGCACCATGAGTACCTGACACCAGCCTTTGCTCAGTTCATCTACTGGGAGCAAAAGACAAACCCCCAGTAACCCTGCAAGCAGCAGAAACACCTCCCATGCCATAGCATTTTCCCATGGCTTGCCAGTGGTATTGTCTGTACAGACCAATGGGGAAATAATATTATTATTTTTAAGCTGTCTCACTTGTAAGCATGACCTTGCAATTCCTAGTAGAGCTGCACTAGCATAATTACTGGAAAAGCCTGAAGAGACCTGTAGAAAAATAGTGACATTGTAATAACGCACTGAACACCTTCAGCTGACAGGTGCCAAACAAACACAAGATGCAGCAATACTCTAAAAGTATACAGACACACTTCTCTTTCCCCTAGCCTTGCTCCACAACATCAGCTTCCCCTCACCATAATTTCTCATACAAAAGTCAATGAAACTTACACAGCCAGGAAGCATAAGTTGCCTTTGTAAAGCATTCTGATTAAAAACAGGAAGATATGGTTCAAGTCTTGCAAAGATTAGGTATAAGCTCCAATTTTAGCAGATAAAAGTCATTAATGAAAGAAAAAACTGGGCTTTGGTGGGGCAGGGGCACAGAAAGGAGAGCCCACCGTGACACAGACCTGCAGAACCATGCTGCGGTCAGGAGACACAACCCACCATTGCCTCTGAAATCTGTCAGCTCTAGTCAAAGTTATATTCCAAGCATGCATGTTCATCCAGGACATCAGTATTCCAAATTACAAACTAATTCAGACATGATTCCTTTCTGCAACAGATGGGCCCTTCGATGGAAGCAGGCCTGAGCGCTTCCATATTTTTGCTGCTGCAGACCGGCTCTGATGTAGTGTGGTCATCAGTGTGCAGATGCAAAAAATGCCAAATCCTTCAGGACTTGCAGAGGCATCGAGCTGGCACTGCTCTTGCTGTCCCTGTGCAGTCAGACCAGCACGGCACCTCTCCCAGGAATGTGAGACATAGATGTGCAGTACATTTTACTCCAAATGGGTACAGAGACATTCTCACTGGCTGACAAACTGCACCTGTATCACTTAATGTAACTTAAAATGCACAGAGGCAAAGTCAGACCAACCAGAATTATAACAATGCTAAGCTAGCTGTAAGCCAGACTCCTGACTTAATGCTTTGAGAGAAAGAAGAGAAGCAAAAAGAATAAAGTTAGAGGTGCTTTTCTAAAATTATGCATAGCGACTATAAAATCGCTTGGATCTCCTTGGGGTCTGAGCTGTCATTTATCAGATCTGCAGCTCCTAGCACAAAAGAGCATCTTGCTGCCCCACATGCATGGAAAACACACATAATTGTTTAATAAATTTTAAAAATCACAATCAAAAGGAAATTGGATGTTTATGACACATGACTAAGTATCAGATTGTATCCTTATTTGTGAGTAATGTCCAGACTTCAGAGCCACATTTTTTTAATATCCTCGTGTTTTGCAACAATGTATATAGGTGGTCTCATGATAACCCACACCAGCTGGTGCAAACTCGCATTAGTGAGATTGTATTTCTTTGTGCTCCATGAAGAAATAAACACTCCCATCTCATACAGCTGTAACATGTACACAACATATTGTGGTCTTTGTATTTAGCAGCGGATAATATACTCTAATATATCCTCAGAAAAGCTCTTTTGTTGCAAATCAATTACTTAAATAACGTACATTTTTTTAACATATTAGTGAAGAGGAACTAGTGTGGGGCTCACAGCTCACTGTGTCTGACCAGATACGTGGCCAGGACAACATGTCTAAACTTGTCAGTGCAGATGGGATTAAAAAGATCTCACTGAAGGCCTGCAGCATCTCTCAGGTACAACTCTCAGTTCTGCTGGGATTTCTCCACACGGTATTTTAAGATGCAGCAACCAAAGGCTTAACATACTGAAATCCAAGTCTTAAACCACCCTGTCAGTGGACACACTTAAGTATTACTTAGGTATAAAAATAAAATGAGGCCTATTAAAGTTGCACTCAAAATCCCCACACAACTTTTTGAGGAAAAAACAGTACAAAAAAAAAATATTTTGTAAAAACGATCCTCGGAACAACCACAGAATGTTTCCTGTGTATTCCTCTATTCCTGATACCCAGCTTAGACCCAGGCTGATCACATTAACGGTGGCCGAGCAAGGCAGCCCAGTGCGGCGGGTTAAAGCCTAATTCACCCCGCACCCCGAGACGGGCAGCAGCAGGGCAGAGAAGACAGAGCAGGCAGCAGCAGGCCGGCTCCGCGCCCCGGCCTGAGCGCAGCGCGCATTTTCCGCTCAGTAACAGAGGGCTCACCCAGCCCCGCGCCGAGGGGACCACCCCCCGTCACCTCCCTGCCCCGGGGGTCTCCCCGCACCCCGGGACTGGGGGGTGGGCACCCATTTCTTCCCTCCCCCCTCCCCGAGTTCGGCAGCCGGGATGGGGCTCACCGCGGGGGATGGGCGCATCTCGCCGGGTCTCCCCGAGCCGCACCGACCACCAGCACCGACGGCCCCATCGCCGCCGTATCTGCCGTCGGACGTCGCCCCGGCCCTCTCCCCTCTCCATCGGCACGGCTCCCGGCGTGCAGTTGCTATTTTTAGGCCACGGGCGACCCAGCGTTTTAACAAAGATAAATAAATAACGCGAAGGGCACCCTCCCCTCCCCCCATCCACGCTACCCCCCGCGCCCGGGCTGCGAACTGCGCCGCGACCCCGCCGGGGGCACGGGCAACAGCGCCGGGGCCAGGGTAGGGGGTGGGGGGGCAAAGGCAAACCCACAATAAATACACAAACCTCCCCCTCTCCCTGCACCCCGCCGGTTCCCCGCACCCCCCCCCCCCGCCCGGCCCCGGTACTCACGGCGGGCCGGGCCGGGCCGGGCGGGCCGCAGTGCTGCGCGGGCCCCGCTGCGGGCCCATGTGCTCGCCCGAGCACGCGCTCGGCACAGTGGAACGCTGTGCTGGCGAGCGGCTCTGTGACGTCACCGCCCCCCGCCGCCCGCGGCCGCAGCCCGGGGCAGCGAGCGCAGCCTGCCCCCGCCTCCTGCCCCGCACCGCACCTCACCGCACCGCATCGCATCTCACCGCACCGCATCTCACCCCCCCACACCGCTCTGTCGGCACCACACCGCACCGTATCTCACCGCATCTCACCGCACCGCTCCGCCGCCACCGCACCGCACCGCATCTCACCGCACCTCATCGCATCGCACCGCACCGCTCCGCCGCCACCGCATCTCACCGCACCTCATCGCATCGCACCGCACCGCACCGCACCGCTCCGCCGGCACCACATCGCACCTCATCGCACCGCACCGCTCTGCCGGCACTGCTCCGCGGGTACCGAATCGTTCCATCGGCACCGCATCACATCGCACCGCACCACCGGCACCGCATCGTTCCACCGGCACCGCATTTCACTGCAACGGAACACCGACACCGCACCGCTTCACCGGCACCACACTGCACTGCTCCGCATCACACCGCTCTGCCGGCACCGCCGCACCGTGCGTTGGCGTACCCCTATATTTAAAAAAATAAATAAATGAGTCCATTACTTTATTTTCCGGCGGCACTCCGCAGGTGCTGGGGGCAGCCGGCGCGGAGGTGCGCAGCCGGCGCGGAGGTGCGCAGCGAGCACGGGGCAGTTACGGGACCCCGTTCTGCTCCCTCGGACAGGTTTGGTGCCGCGGAAGAACGGGATCGGGTTCAACATCAGAGGATGGGCAGCACGGGAACCTTTACTGCTCGTCCTCCGCGGTTGTTCACCCTGAGAGATGACTTTCAACCCCGTTTATCCCAAACACTGTGAATTTGCTTCTCAAAGAAATTTTTTTTTTTTTTTAAATATCACATGCTCCCCATATTCAAGTGCTGACGTATCATGTCTGTCTTCAAATAATCACAGGACAGAAGGATACAAGCACCCCACACACAAGTAGAGAAAGTAGTTTTGCAGTCTCCAAGTACTGGAAGAAAGAACATTGAAAATATATAGCAGGCTGCAGATTGGTGAAACAGGAAAACAAGAACAAATTTCTAGTATATGGAAAAACAAGCTTTATTTCCGTTTTTTTTATTACTTTTTTTCCTAAAAACAAACAAAAAAAAATGAAATACATCCCAGGCTGGACCTGAAATGAAGCAGAAGCCTCAGTGAGATTTTCCTCCACACTGCTATTGCTCTATCCATGAGGGAACCTAAAATCCTGCTGTGCCCTCACCTTTGCAGTGAGGCGGGAGCTGCGGTGTCTCCTGTAGTGTGTATGACCTGAGGGGAGGTTGGCACCTGTGTGAGTTGTGGTGCCCAGCCTGGGAGCTGCCACTGCCCAGACCAGGCTGATCAGCCTCTGCATAGAGTATGTCTATACCCAGCATAGATCCACATACACCCAACATATCCACGTCTTCATGTGGATAGCACATGCTGCTTCATCTAGTCAATAAATATGCTCCAAACTCCCCTAAAACAATTGGAATATTGCAAAAAAGAGCTGATCTGCAAGAACAACTTAGTCATTACAGGAAATGCAAACACTTGTGCAAAAGGCACAAAATTATGTTAGAAAATATAACTTTATCCAAGCTGCAATTCTGTGGTCCTGCAATTTAACAAGATACAACATGGGGGTGAAAAAAAAAGCTTTGCATGCTCATGGTAAGGGAGATGAGAGCCTTCCTGAGCAGGTAAATGAAAGGGTTTTGTGCTGTCCCTTTCAACAACCTGCTGCAGCAGAAGAGGAGTGGAGATCACTTTGGGCCATATTCCCTAGAGCTGGCTGGAGACCAAGTCCTAAATAAATGACCTCCCAATGTCAGTGAACTCAGGAGAAAGCAAATTCTACAGTTATTCATGAGACCAAAGGCTCGTTTTGTCAGCTGAAAAGAGCCCGAGTGCTGGAGCACCCTTACACACTTTATTCTGTAGCAGCCCAACACCCTTTTTTTCTCCAAGCCCATTCCCACTCTGGAATTTGGGAGAAGTAGTGACATAAAGTTATTACTCTGTCTTCACATGGGTATTGCCCTTAAATGCAGCCCTGATGACTCCTTCACAGATCCCAGCTGCCAGAGCAGAAGCAAAATACGTATCAAATAGGCCTGAAAATTGAGTTTTCATTCCTTTCTTACTATGACTCCCTTCTTTCTTTGGCAAAACACAGAGAGAATCTGCTGTTAAAACATCAAGTCAAATTGGTTTTCCCAATGCCAGACTGGCCCCTGTGTTACCAGCACCAGTAGCATGGCTGTGAACAGAGCTATGTGTGCCATTACAAGAGACAGGTATCTTCATGTTCAATTCCTGGCATGACAAAACCAGGAAAACATGAAGAGGAGTGAAAGTGTTTGCCTGCCTGTTTACACACAAAGAAGTCAGACCTCAGTCACCTGAGATTATCCAGATGTGGTTTCCAGAGGGACCTCTGCAACCTGTGGCAAAAGAACACGCTCCTCCTGTCCACTGCAAGGCAGCCCTGGAGTTTGGATGTCAGACCCCATAAAAATTCACAGGCCACCCTTTACACCTTCCCAAGGAAGCTGGCAGGGGGGTGGCAGTTGACCACCAAATATTTCCCCCAACAATGGCACAGCTGGAGCCTCACCAGTTATGGTGGGACCCACTGTTTCCATCACACCCAGGGTCTCTCATTGCACAAAACACAAAATGACCCACTTTTCCACAGGCACACAGAATCTGCCTGGTGTTCATATTGCTCAGCTCTGCAGCCTATCTAGTGTTTGTACTCTAAAAATCATCTCATATTATGACCTAATAATCTCATGTCAATAAAGTACTTGAGTGTAATCGTCCTTATGACAGCTTAGCACACTTACACAAGGCTATTGCATCGCTCTAAGTTCACCCCTGAAAGTTAAACATGACAAAGTCAAGGCCAACTGACGCAGCACACTCTTTCAAGGCCAAACGAAGATCTGAGGCAAAGATCAGGCTGCAGTGAGGCTGTGGCAGCTGAAGCCTTCTGCCCTCCAGCACTCTGCTTTTGCTTCCCTGCCTATGAACCCATCAGCTTTGTTGGCAGCAGGGATCACGAGTGCTTCTTATTCCATGTCAGGCAAGGCTGGCCAAGTTAGACGTTGTGCTGGTGGAGCCAAGGGGACCTGTGACGTGTGCTTTGAGGTCACCAGAGCACAGAGGTGACAGCTCACAGCTGGTGACCACAGGCAGCTGGAAAGTGAAGTGTCAGCCAAAGCAGGTAGGTGCCACAGAGGCTGGAGCAAACAACCACACATTCCCCCCAAACATGGATTATGGAGAGACACAGCAGAAAAAACAGCTGAGAGGGTGTAATCGTAGCAGTAATTATACCTTCCCTCAGCCAGGGATTAAGCTTGTTCCAGGTTAATTCTGGAAATGTGTCATCTCAAACACACTCAGGAGAAAGGGCTAGGTCATTGCATCTGCTCCTCTCCTAATGGAAACCAACATTACACATTAGCCTGCCCATAAAGGCATTAGGCTGAGCACCAGCATCTTGTCCTCGCTTCACCTTCTTGGATATTATGCTGGAACTCTTCTTCTCTGAAGATTAGAAACCACCTAATTTCCATCCTGAATGTATTTATAGCCAGTGTACACCCATTTGTTCTGCAGCAGGCGTTAATATTTGACACAATGTCTCTTGACTCTTCTCACCCTTACATGTACCTCTCTGCTGTATTTACCAGTATCAGGTTCATTGTGTGATAAAACAATGGTATAAACCCGTGGTGCTTATCATAATTAACTTCTATTTCCCAGTCTTTTGATTTAAGCACTCATATTAATCTAAAGAAAATGCATTCCTGTACTCAAACAGTGATCCATCTCTAGGTGATAGTGACTCATCTGTGATTTTGGTGCAACAGCAAAAACAAAGACTGGAAACTTCACAAAGCTGCTGGAAAGACTTCCACTGCCTTCCGTGTGCTCTCGGTGTTGAATGTGAGATGAAGAATAAATTCAGGGTAGCTTAGATGTGACTCCAGAGCAGAGAAAGAGTATATTCAGGGTTGGTATGAAGCACAGAAATAACACACTTGTCACTGATGGGCCAGCTATGGGAGCATGTGACTTATATGCTCTATATATTTGGCAACTGCGTGAAATAATAATAATAATTAAAAAAAAAAAAAGACTTTTTAAAGTGGTGCCTTTCTGAGTATGCACCAAGACTGAACTAGTAGGGCAGAGAGGTACAAAGACTCCATTTGAGATTATGAAGAGCATTTAAAATTACTAGCTTGACTGTGATTTAAGAAAGAAGTGGAGTAAAGCTAAACCCAATGTCTACATTACAAAAGTTGGAAACTAGATCCAGAGATGAACATGCTTGAGTTTGGAGGAGAGTTATCAAAACTCTTTAGCTGGAGGTTTAGCATCATTAGTGAAAAAACAAATGTTGAGAGCAAAAGAAGAGAGAGGGAGACAGCACCACTCGAGTCCCAGCCAGATTTCCCAAGCAAGTCCCTGAGATAAAGACTGACTGAGTCCTTGGGGAAAAGGACTCAAGTTTGTTTTGTGTGAAGGGTGAAAGATCACAACAGAAAGTTGGATGCCTGAGAGAGGAAGTGGAAAGTGGTGCTGTCAGCAGAGATAAAATACCCAGGACATGAAGAGTCCTCAGATGAGAGATAAGAGCCTTAGGACAGGTCACAGGACAGCCCTGTGCCCACAGGACGACTGCATGTCTCAACAGCAGCAGAAGATATGAAGGGCAGGTAAAATGCCACCAGTCTCCTGGTGTTTGCTTGCCCATTTCTGAAGCACTTGGCTCCTGGGAAAACAGCGGGACCTCTGCTTTCCTCACACAAAGATCATGTTGCTAAATCGCAAAGAGGAAACTGTTTAACTTGTTGGTTATTCTTTGGCACCTGTGATTGTTAGACATTATAAACAGGTTGGACCAGCCAAGCTGGCACACACCACCATGGTATCCCCAGGGTCCTTTCCTTTCTGTTTACTTTCCTTTTTTAGTCTTTACAGTAATCTCTTCATCTATAACAAATATACAACATTCAAGTGAGCAATTTTCAAGAGAGACTGACACTGGCAGCCCACAAACTGTCATGATAAGTGTGTGGACACAGCCAAGCTGTGACCTGAGCTTGGGGCAATGCACAGTGCTCCTCCAGAAACAGAATGGAAGTGGGGGATGGTGTGTGACACCCACACTGGACCTGGTGTCCCTCTCCCCTCAAGACTTGTTGCTGTTTATGCACTCATGTTTAAAGTTTAACTTTCTTAAAGTGCTTGATTATGGATGTACCCCACAGTGACTGTGTGGGCACAGCTATGGGGCAGGTTTTAGGGCTTGGTTCTCTGGGGGTTTGGACAGGCTGGTTTGTGGCTGCAGGCCTGGGATATTCCCCAAAGGCAGCTGGGAGACTTGTGCTCTCATTAGCATGGATGGTGACAGTGGCACCATTGCTCACATTTCATATAATGACTCAGCACCACCCTAAGAAGTGGGAGACCAGCTCCAACACCCTCCTTTGCATCTCCCTTCTGCCTGCAGGGTGGCTGCACCCAGAGTACAATGAGCCATCTCAGTCTCTGGCCTGTGCTGGCCCCTTTCTTCCCAGCTCACATGTCAGAGCTAAAGGTGTGCACCAGAGCAGGACACTGTCCTGGGATTTAGAAGTCCATTTCACAGCCATGATGTGTCAAGCTCTAATGCTACAAGGCACAGCGTTCCCCCTCATATGCAAACTGGTTAACAGTCACTAAATAAACTCCACCAGCACTGGAGAAAAGACCTAAAGAGTGAGAGAGAAGTATCTGATGGACATCCGTCATAAGCTGCTCACCAGCTCACCCATTTAGTCCTAGAGAATGTCCCATTTAGGCCCTTACCTCATGGTGGACACCTGTGTAGCTGGTATTCTTGCTGTACCAAGAAGAGATTTAAGCAACTGCATGTAACAGACAAAACTGAAATCAGAACAGCCACAGTACTCCCAAAAGTAGACAGACACCAGGCTGTGCCCTTGCCACATCTCAAATTATGATAATTGATTTCATGTTGTGCCATGGAAGCAGATGACATGGAAGCAGTTTAGAAGTAATAGGGATCAATGAAGTCTTATAATGCCCTTAAGATGCGTATATATGCTATATCCAAGTTCACAGATATGTAAACTGAGGTATACATATGGAAAATATCTTGCCTGTGGCCATACAGGGAGTGCATATTGAATTCTGACTGATGTAACTGGAAGGCACTGGAGTTCTGACTCCCAGTCTCTTGTTCTCAGTGTTGGGTGACAGACGAGACTGCCTAAGTGGGATAACCATGGCTGACACCCCCACAGTATTGTGATTCACAACTCTTAATTGCTGTTAAACAAATAAAAAATGAAATTACACATAGAAAGAAGGGAACTACAGAGCCTTTAAAAATGCAACCATGTTCTTCCCCATCAAATCTAATTAGATTTGCCAAAATCAGTATGCATTGATCTGTGATTCAAACAATATGCTGATAACAAATTTTCATGATAGACATGCTTATAAACCTACTTGACTAGACTATGAATTAGCCCCTTCAGCAGAAGCTCTCAGCATATTTTCTCAGCATGCCCTTCCACAGACAGCTTTTAATCCCCAAAGCAACAGGCGATCCTATTGTTTAAGGTTTGCCAGGCTCTCTGCTGAGCATCCAGCAGAGAAGCAAGGCAGGCAGCATATTCATGTTGACTATCAATCTTTGTTAAAATCAACACACCTTCTTTAACCATCCATCTAAGCAAACTGTAATATGTGATGGGAAGAGGCCTTTCCAGTACTAGGCAGAGCAGCTTATTTTGTTGTCGTACTTCACAGCTTCACCTCGGCAACAATGGGTGGAGAAAGCACACATTGTATGGCAAGCATCATGTAAACAGACTATTGCTCCAGAAAACCAGCACCACAAAGATGCTGCATGCTCATATTTGCCTTACTGCTGGTGTCCGATCTCTGCCTTCAGGATTCAGGGATGATTAGTTTTTTGTCAGTTCTTGGCAGGGAAACCACGCTGATCCGTTTGGATGGTTTGTCTTTCATCCAAATTATGCTTATAGGTACAAGTGAATGGAAGTGAGAAAACGAGGAGGAGCAGGTAAGTTTTAAAGAGGTCAAAGCAAAAATCCCTGACATGCTAGAAGAGACCAAAGGACAGGATTTTCCATTTGTGCTCAGTTTTCAGCTGAGCTTTGCAACCACTGACATCTGAGAGCTTCTGAAAACGTGCCTCGCCGGAGAGCCAGAGTGCATCAGAGTTTAAAGTTACTCAGAAAAAAATGGCAGAGGGCAGGCAGTGCACTTGTATCTGTCTGTACCCCAGATTTATCCTTTCACTGCTGTCTTTTCATCCAGAAATTGTTACTGCTCCAGGAGAGGAAGACCACAGTACTATTTTTAGCCTGATCTATAAAAGCAAGGAACTTCCCCAGCCATGGCTGGAGTCAATAGGGTCTGCTTAGCATCTCTGAAAAATGACATACTCTGTGTTAAATGTTGTGTAACAACAAGATGCACCATGTGAAAAAGATGTCATGACCAGGGTGTTTATCACTGTGCACTGGCACAGATTGCTCAGCAAGGTTGTGGAGTCTCCATCCTTTGTGATATTTGGAAGCCATGGTCACAGACAAAAGGTCACGGTCCTGGGCAGCCTGCTCCAGATGAGCTTGAGCAGAGGGGCGGACCAAGATTTACACATTTGAAAAAGGACAGAGTTACAGCCATGTAATATGGGCATAGGTGTGCTAATGTAACCTTTATCCACTTAGAAAGAGATTATACTAGAATAAGGATTTTTATCCCAGTGATATGGGATGGTTTGGGGGCCAATAGGGACCTTAGTGCAAGTCATGCCAGTCTGCACCCTGATCCCTGGGTTTCTCTGACTCTGACCTGGCTGCAATGTCTGTCCTCTTTTCTGGGTCCCTGCTCCACACCAGCTGAGTCATAGTCACACCGAGCCCAAGCACAAGAGGGGACAACTTGTCTATTGAGTCACAGAATCATGGAATAGTTTGGGTCTTTAAATGTAACTGTACAAATGGCAACAGGAGGGCATTTTTGTGCCACTAACCAAAAAAAAAAAAAAAAAAAAAAAAAAAAAAAAAAAAAAAAAAAAAAATATGGTAACAGCTGAGCTCTTTTCATAAACCAAAGTAAATGGCACAACAGCACAGTATGGATTATATACTTTTCAACCTGTACTGCCTGCTGCCAGCTGTGGGTTACTGTGTTTGCCTACCCAGACCAGTATTGTCCACCCAAGGCAGTTACCAGAAGAAACCCCCCACCAAGAAGAGATAACACAGGGCTTGAAACTAGTTAAACTTGAATGAGCTGTAAGACTTTATGAAACCTTGTCTGTCCTTCAGTTTTAAATTGGATTTGGCTGAACTGGTTTTAAAATTGGCTGGAGAGCCAGGATGTACCAGCAGGATCACCTCGAGAGGCAGATGGTAGAAATTCGGCCCTGCATGCCTACCTTGATCAGAGCAGTGCCCCCTCTACCAGGGAGGGTGGAGTGCTTTGCCTGATAAAGGGCTGAGCTCAGCAGACATTAAAGGAAAGTTGTTAGTAAAGATCAAAAGGCAGAAACAGGAGATAGACCTACCCCATTTGCAAAAGTTACTAAAGCCTGCCAGTGAGAATGAAGACATAGATCCTGTGATGCTGAATGAATGGGGCAATCTAGATAATGGTATCAGAATTAAATTAATTAAGAGAAGATTAAAGTAAGATTGCAAAACTAAGATTGTAATCCTGGCCCTGCTGGAGTCAATAAGTGCTTTGTGGTTTGTGTGGTGCTTCTTGAAGAGGCTGAGATGTTGCTCCTAATGCATACCAAGACAAAGAAAGGTATCAACTGAAAGCTGATTTACACAGAGGCAACTAAATTAGGGAATAAATAAGTTGTAGTGGCCTCACAGTCACAAAACTGAAACCACACAGGGCTGGAGCATCCACCATTATGAATATGAGTCATATGAATGTCATCATTTTTCTGCAAACTATGGGATGTTCATAAGGACTTTAGAGCAGCTATGGTAGGACACCAAATTTGTCATAACATTTGGCAGGACAAAGTTTATCATCCAAACTATTTTGAACAGATTTGGACAGGGAAAGTATGTTTACATGGGATCAGTACTTTGTATTGTGTGAAGGCACTGTGTCTCTCCAGTGGGATTTCTGTTTATCTAAGCAACATCCCCAAGGGCCACTGACAGGCACACTTACAGAGGAACCTCATGCTCACCTTAAAATCTTCTGGAAAGTAGCATTCCCAAATATGAGTGTATGACATGAGTGGGAATTTGACTACCAATTTTAGGAAAAAGGAGCTTGAAAAGGAGTGGAGGATGGGGGAACCTCCATGCCCAGGTGACATGGTGCCACTGCACAGACCTCCATGGCAGCCACATCCCTGTCCAGTTATTTTGTTCCAGCTGCTAAGCAAGTCATTAATATCTGGTGATTATTTTTGCCCCTGGAGTCCTATTAATGCTTTTGCAGTTTGTGTTCATTGTTTTGGGTGTCACACTGAGTTCTCAGTTTTAGGACAACAGTCTGAAGTGAATGGGAAAGGGCTGGATTCATTTTAATCAAGCATCAAACATTAGATTTCAAACAAAACTACACATGAGGGTGCATAATTTTGCCACTGTAAACATGGGAAAATGCCGTATTGTTCCAAGGGCAAGAGGCTTATGTTTTTTCTTTCAAAAATGGAAAAGAAGAAAAGCTTTTTTCAGGAAGAGTCCAATTTTACGGAGTGGGAATAATATGTTACATAGTAGAATCACTTCAATGTCAATTTTATTTTGCAATCACTTCATAAGATATTCATATAGCCTTTTACATTCTATGAAAGTGTTCAAGTGTAGGCACAATGCAGTATTATCTTAGTCTTTACCATAACGATGAATGATAATGAGAGCACATAATAAGATTTTATGTGTGCCCAAAGAAAAATCTGCTTCACCCCAGATGAGAGGAATTTTGCAGATCAAATTAATATTATAAATGAGCACAATTTATCAAAATAATGTCTGCAGCCAATACACGGTGAACTGTTAGAGTCTGATGTATTTCTTTTTGGAAAATCTCTATGAAAGATACTTAGTTGAGCAAAGTTAAAAAAAAAAAAAAGATGCAAAAACCCCAAACCAAAAAAAAACAACACAAAAAAACAAAGACGCCAGAAACCCCCCACAGCTCCCTTTTCCTCTCCTGTCCATCACATTTATACACTATAAAAACTCTAATATTTGAAAACTCAGTTGCAGCTGTCCTGTAGTGATGCTGTTTACTGTTGAAAGGTCAGCCCAGTCCAAGACAGAAGTATCTTTGTTCAGGTTCCTCAGAAACTAATGGATCACATTTGATTTCTCTGAAATTTTTATGTGCATTGTACATGGCTTATAGCATAATTTTTGCTATATACCTTGTTGCACTCTTTTAATTTAGATTCAGTTTATTCCTCTATTCATGATTTCATAATGTAGCCAAAAAATACATTAGTAAAGTGTGGAATAGTGGAACAACCCTGATAGACATGGGTGGAAAGCTCATCTTTGCTGTCTGATCCAGCATCCTCACCATATTTTCTACATTTTTACTTGGGTTTAGATACTAAAACAACAGCTTCCCAAAAGCACTCCTATTGGAAAGCCTTGTCCAGGTAGCTGTTGTTACAGAGCAGGTTTTCTTTCCTGGGACACATATGAATAAATCCAAATCAATTAAGGAGCTATTGGAGTGCAGTCAAACAAGAACCCAAATAATTCTAAAAAATAGCATTGCCCATATCAGACTGGATAAACCTAAATGAACTACTTAAATAAGACTGAATAAATCTGGAAGCTCAGCAATGCGGAGTCTGTCCACTACTGGGGTAGGCACTGCTTTTATGCAGAGAAGGGAGAGTGGGGATGTTTCTGTACCATAGGGAAGCACGCAAACCTTTCAGCTCATATTTGCTGTATCTACACAGTTGCAGTGTTGATCACTCTTCCCCTAATTCATCCACAGAGCATCACAGCCTTGGTCACAAGCCAAAAAGGGCTTTGTCAGACACTCAGCCGGGCACTAGATCACAGGAACTACCTGCACTGAGAAGTTTTGTTTGGTTCTGCTGTCGTCATGGAGCAGATTAATGGGAGAAAAAGGAGTGGAAAGAAGCTCTCACTCTGGCAGCTGCATCCCTATGAGCAGCCCCTCGCACATGCGTAATGCCTGGAAGAAAAATGTGCTGGGAAATGGGAGCACTGCTGTGCAACTGCAAGCCCAGTGATCCAGGGGGTTGTCCCAAGGGATTCAAAGATACATGGTTGTGGGAACAGAGCGATATATTTGATCATGCACAGTCTAACTTTAGCCTGCAGAACTTTTGAGTATTTGCCTACTCATATGTAGTAGTTGTATTTAAAGCAGAATTCCTCGTTGGGGTTTTTTCCCTATTTCATCATGAATAAATTAGCATGAAGGAAGCTGATGGAGTTAATTAGTTCCAAGCAGTGCTAATTTCTCTGCTTGGAACTTTTTGTGACCCAGACATATTGCTCCATTTTTGCAGCTTATATTTTAAAATCTCTTCATTCATAGAACCTAATCCTTTATTTCGACTTTTCTTTTTTCTTTTTGATCCTGTATGGAAAACATAATTCCCCATAATTTGGACATAGAACCCTGTGATGGAAATTACTCATGGTTGCAAGAAAGGCTTTGCCTTGAATGGAATTGTATTCACCAGAATAGTAGCCATGGCAAGATCTGTAGAGAGAAATAAATATGAAGGGTAAATTTAGCAACAAAATGTAATCCTGTATCAAGCTGGGAACCGGAAACAGTGTTTGTGGCAATAAGACACTTCATCATCAAAGTGAGCCCAAATTGTGCAGGTCCACTCTCAGCCAATGATTCTCCCTCATGTCTCGTGCTTTCAGGCACAACCACACAGATGTGCCTTGTAGCTCCCATGTATTGGTGGCAACTAGAAGCAAGGTTTGCCCAGTTAACTACAAATATTAAATAGTTTTGGCAAGTGACCAATAAAGCTTTTTCATATGCATTCATATTCATCACCACATATCATACTCATCATTATCAGAAAAAAAAAAAATTATCTCATTTTCTAGGAAGGTGGGGTCCAGACACATCTAGAGACAAGCTGCTTGGCCTCTGTAGAGATGTGAACAAATACCCTGTACTATAGACGGAAACTGATAAAAAGGTGACATTCACTGCCTGGCCAGTGTCTTACCCAACTGTGTTCCCACCTGGAAGCACAGTAACTGCATCTCTTTCATGACACCCGTTTACAAGAAGGGCTGAAAGGAGGATCTGGGGAACTACACGCCCTTAGTCTGACCTCAGTGCCAGAGAAGACTAGGGAGTAGATCATCATGAGTGTCATCACGTGGCACATAGGGGACAGCCAGGGGATAAGGCCCAGCCAGCATGGGTTTATGAAGGCAGGCCCTGCTTGACCAACCTGATCTCCTTCTATGAGAAGGTGACCTGCTTAATGGATGCAGAAAAGGCTATAGATGTTGTCTGCCTTTCCTGTGGATGAGTAAAGCCTTTGACACTGTCTCCTACAGCATTCTCCTGGAGGAATTCGCTGTTTACAGCTTCGATGGGTGAAAATCTGGCTGGATGGTCAGGCCCAGAGAATGGTGGTGAGTGGAGTTAAATCTGGTAAATAGTCACTCACAAGCGGTGTTCCCCAGGACTCAGTAACAGGGCCAGTATTTTCTGCCCAGTGGAATAGGACCTGGGGGTGTTGGTCCCTGGAGGGATTTAAAAGACATGTAGATGTGGCACTTAGGGACATGGTTTAGTGGCAGACTTGGCAGTGCTGGGGTAATGGTTGGACTCAGTGATCTTAAAGGTCTTTTCCAACTTAAACAATTGTATGATTTTATGATGTGAATTACTCACACAGCTGAATCCACTTCCATCAGCAAGATCCGCCAAATTCTTGCACCTTACCTACACAAAATCTGTGTAGAAAATGATTGGATGAATGAGGAAAAAGAAACCCTTTGACTTCCTAGATGCTATTCTGACCCTTGGATAACGTTTTAGCTAATTGCCTGTCCCCACTGACATTACAGCTATGCCTGAGACGAGTAAATGACATGAAGGCAGGTAAAACCTGCAGAACCTCAAAGGTTTTGCACTGAAAATGGAATTCAGCCTCTGCAGCTCATCTGTCTCATTTCTCGATTTCACTTTTTTTTTCTAGGGAGGTTTAGGTCTCATCTATATGAAAACCACAAGGGGAAACCACGGCTTAGTTTTCAGACAGCAGAGCCTTTTTTTCAGAAGCTCCCATAAATGTCCTTTTAAAATGTAAGCTGGGAAGTAAATCCCAAGTCTCTTCCCAAGCTATCTGCTTCTGTTAGGATGACCTATAATTCAGTTTTATTTTTCTGATAATTCCTTGGCAGATGATTTAACACAGATCAATAATAAAAGTCAGTTAAAAAAATCCAGCGTGTTAGAAGATGGTTCATCTCTGTAGATGAAACAACCGCCTCCACCTTCTGTTTTGAATAAATTCAGATTTTGACTGCAGTGGCCTGGCTTATTTCCAGTTTATAGTAAATCTATTCCATTTACCTGAATTCTCCTTTTTATACAGCTCTGATGAAATGCTTTTAATCTCTCAACTGCCTGCAATGGTTGCAAAGTGTTATGTGAGCAAGAGTGCTTATGGTAGGGACAAGTAAAGTGATTTCTTTATAGGTAGTGATGAAATTTTCAAGAGCATCCTCCACTGGAACAAATCTGTTTTCCCTGGAGGAAACACAGAATTTCTACTGACTCCAATGGGAACTTAATTAAGAAGACATGAGTTCTTTGACATATCCCAATTCTTCCCCAGCATATTCTGTATTGATACACTGAAACCACTTAGATTATTAGTTGTCTGGGAAAACAGAATTTAGACACAAGAGAAAAAATTAAGCCGAAATCCTAAAAGACAGTATTATTAAATTAGATTAGTAAGGGTATACACTAAAGGAAATTTTATTTTCACCATGGATAGTTTGTTCCTAGTTTCCTTTGATGCCACATTTTTGCCTGAAGTTCTTCAGGAAGAGAAGTAGCTTGAAGTGTCCTGTGGAAGCAAAGGAGAAGAGAGACAAAGTTAAAAATGCTCCTTGTATTTCAATTAGAGCTTTGGTACAGCTGTTTGGCAAGCATTATAAAATACTCACCACATTATAGAATACTTCACTTCAAGGCTCAGAGGCTTCTTTTATAAACTTATCTTGTCTATTGCTCCAAAACAGCAGCAAAACGCACCACTTTCCTATCCACATACAATGCATTACTAACCGAATCCAGCCCGGAAACTCTTGTGGGATGCCTGTGTCTTCTGGACATTCTAACCCCTAGTGCTAAGTCAGAAAGTGGAAGCCATTCTTTATTCTAGCAGCAGCTAAATGACCAGAAGAGGTTTCTTACCCCTGTGCCCACAGGCTGTTTTAAACACATTTCCTTTTTATTACATTATTTAGGTAATTTGCAATCCTTCAACGAAGTAAGAAATGTCATAAATGTGAAGTGTCATCCCATAAAATCACACTTTTTCAAAGTGGCAATTTGGGTTCATGTTCATGATTTGGTGTTTTCCAGTAGGAAAATGGCAAGACGAACTGATGCTCAATTAAAAGATGAGAGTAAGACATTAAATAACTGGAAATATCCTATTCATCAAAAGACTAAGGACCTTCTGCACATAGGGAAAAAACCCCCCAAACTATTCTCCAAATGATTTAAGAATCCAGCAAATAAGAAGAGGTTTATTAATCATTGTGGTCAACCTCATTTAACGGGAAGAAGTGAGGGGGTTTTGTTAACACAGGAAACTCGGACTCAAAGGTGACAGACATTTTTCAGTTTTTCTGGATGTATCTACACCTCACAATTTATTTTAGAGAATGGGGATGCAGTTATAAATTCTTGAACATCTTGCTTCTGTTCTGAAGCAATACCTAAAATAGGGTGCACACCAAAAGGCAAATTAAATTCATGTCTTTTTAAAATAAGATATCCTGTTTAATAAAAGGTAGAACTTTTATGTTATTCAGAGATGGAAGATGTCCTGATTTACAGTTCTGATACAATTAACAGTTTCATTTCACATCACTCCTTTTCCTCCTAAGTGAATATCTGAATTGCATGCTGAAAAAAGCAACTGCAGACCTCTTCTATAAACCCAGATACAAGGGGGTGATGCAGAAAAAATTAAGAGAAAAGCCTTGCTTTGTCCCATTTTTCTAGCAGAATGATTTTTTTTCCCCCAAGAAACCTTCAGCACAACAGCTAATGTACTTCATCAAATGGGATTTAGACACTTAACTTCTTTTTGAACTCCCATATGGAAAACTGTTGGGACGGTTACTCTACACTTTGCAGAGCAGAGACCTTTGGCATCTACCGTGTCCATAAAATGCTACCTGCCCCCATCCCATATACACCTACACCCAATCATTCTTTTTCCCACTCCACACTCAAGACACAGAAAACTTGAACTCTCAGTCCCAGTTCAGTTGCTGGCACTGGTGTTATCTGGCAGCACTGCTCTTTCAATGGTTGGAAGCCTAGCAAATATGTATTTAACGGGAATTATGAAAATCGAAAAAGTGCAAGGTTCAACTTTTTGAAAAGCACATTCTTCCTTCACATCAAAGGGCTCACTGATTTGTTGTTGAAGTCATGACCAAAGTGGAGCTAAGTGGGTGAAAAGGGGAGAAAAAGATCAAATCTAATCTTAGAAGCTGTGTCAAGCAAGTACTTTATGGCCCATCCGAAACTGATCATAAGACAAGTCCTGAATGTAAATATTATTTAATATGTCTGGCAAATGTTAGGAATCTGTCTGAGCATATTCTCCAAGTGAGAAATAGCTCTCCTTTTCCTTTACTCCTTTCGTGTGTCCTTGAACTTTGTATCCCTTGAAATCCCAAGTAACTATTCACATTAATAAAGTGTTAAGGTGTTTGACCAGGACGATTGGCTCTGCTGATTTCAGCACTTAAAAAGGGAAACCGCTCTGTTTTTTTAACCACTTCAACACTCACCATCTCAGTTTATTTTCTTATCCCCTTTAACTTCTGTTAAAATCAAACAGGAAGCAATTAAGGTGAGCCTACTACAAAGCAGCTCTCAAAGTACGTGGCTGGGTCTCTAATGCAGAATGAAGGTCATGCCCTGAAAATGTAATTATACATATGTGGAAGGAATGCAGAGCCTATACACTGGGGTGAGCGTTGAGAAAATACACCACTCTAACTTTCAGCAGGAAGATGAACATGGCCAAGACATACATTGCTACCATCACCTTCATGGAGGGTCTGGTGGCAGAACTAGTTGAACGAACAAGGCACGTTAGATCAACAATTTTATCTACTTGAATTAAGAGACATGGAGGAAAGGAAGAAACAACTCCCTGCTAGGCTGCAAAATTCCCTCTCATCTAACACCCCTTCGACTTTTGGCAGGTCATGTCCATGATGACAGAAAAAGGGATGTCATGGAAATAGACATCTAATGACAACAGTGGGAGACAAAGTGAAGTCTATACACAGGATTTAGCTAATTATATTTTGGGCAAATATTTATTTATCTAAAAACAAAATAAAAATCATTTTTAAAAGAAAAAATGTATTTAAATAAAAAACAAAATTGTGAAATGTTATGGCACAGAAGTTCAAGACAAGTATAAATCCAGTTGCCACAACTGTTGTGTATTAATGTTGCACATTTTTCTATAAAGGCTTTATTAAAGGTATTTACATGGCAATATGATGTGTAAATATATACAGCAAACTGGGGACAACTTTTTTTTGAATTCTCGTATGAAAAAATGCCTTAAATACAAAATTTTAAAAGAAAAAAAGTTGAAGAGTTCATCCCCAAGCATGAAGAATGTCCCATCATCCCTTATGTCCAAAGTATCAATTATGAGGCAGTTTTGAGGTTCTGGCCAAACCCTTGGAAGATTCAGCCAAGGTTGTGTAGTCTGAAGTTAAATCGCACAGCATGCAGTTGCAATAGTTCCATACCCAATGGACTGTGTAGTTCATGAGTGATATTAGACACAGTAATATCTTATCATAGTTTCAGTCTGGTTTGGGTTATTCTAAGCAATGCCCAAGAGTTCCTATGCACACGAGTTCCTTAGCTGCTCAAGTCTGTGTTTCAAATGTTCTCTCCTCCGCCTCAACTGCTCTTTCTCTGCAATCAGTCTGTGTTCATCTGACTGGATGGAAAGAACATACTCCGTTGCTTTTTTCAGGATGACAACCTTGGGTGCCTTTTCATTGTTTGCCACCTCAGGTATCTGGTCACGCAAGGCAAAGAAACTCAGCTTCAGCTCATTTCTCCTCTGGCGCTCCAAGACATTGTGTGTTCGCCTCTTGTCGTTCTCTTCCGAATCTGACGTGCGCGGACTCGAGCATTTTCGGTTGTTGCTGATCTGTTTGAGAACTCTGCCACTGTCCAACCTTAGCCTTTTTGCAGCTGGGTATTCGTATTCAACCTTGGTGGAGGGAGGAGCGGCATAATTGTGCTGATGGATGTTGACATGACACCGTTTGAGAACTAGCGGGCTGTGGTGGGGCTTACTGTGCTCTTCTGACATCTCTGTGCTGGACTCCGTGCTTGATTCGGATTCATTTGCTTCAGCTAACGTAACAACATCGATTTCCTCATCTTCCTCTTGTTCTTCTTCTGCCAGAAAAAAAAAATTAAATAAATTCATAAGCTGTACGAAGAGACTCTCAAGACTGCTGTATGCATAAGGGAAGGTTACTCGGAACTGCACAGTGAACAACCCAATAACAAACCCTTCTTAAACCCATTTGATGATGCTAGACACCACTTTCCCCAAGAGACTTTCCTTTAAGGAAGCAATGCCTCAAGTGCAATAGGACACACTGACTTGGGTTCAAACCCTGGCTCCCTGATTAAAAAAATTGCAACATCTTGCGTAATCCTGAGGAGTGCATGAAAGATAGTAGGAAAGTTTAACCTCGGTTGTCAGCAGTACAGCGCAACAAAGCTCCCAGACTCAAGCTGCCCTTAATTATGGACTTAGAGGGCTTTGGCCACGCCTCAAAAGAAAGCTTACTTAACACACATGTGTATTCAGAGACATTTTCTGAATCTCTCTTGATCTGTTAATTTGGGGAAAATCGGAAGGAGGTTAAAAAAAAAAAGAAAAAAAAAAAGGAAGAAAGGGAAGGCTGTAGCTCTTTGGGTAGAAACTCACTTTCAAACCAGATTTACGAGAGACCGGAACCGCTGTCACATACCTAAGGAAGCATTTCTAAAACTTTCCCAGCCCCACTCACTCCCCTGCAGTCACTTTCACTAGCACCTCCCTGACTGCACATTCCCCCCGCGGCTCTCGGGCGGAGTTAACTCCTTCCCGGCCCACGGGTGGTACCGGGAGCCAGCCCTACCGGGACCCCGTTATGAAAGTTTATGCCTCCTACACCTCCTTTGTAATTTTTTCCCCTTTTCTCTCCCTCTTCCCCGGAAGGAAAACTGGGCTGGTTTTCCAGGAAATAAACTGGCTGCGAGTCTTTCCGTGCCTGGCTAACGTGGCATTTAAAAAAAATCCCACGCGGGGAGAGGGACAGAAGGGGGCTGATGAGGGAGGCGAAGGGAGGGTGCTGCCTTCCAGCCGCGCCCCCGGGAGCCCGCGGCGCTGCGCGGGTTTCCCGCACCCTCCCGGAGCACGCGTGGGTCCCACTCACCCGAGTCGCTGCTGGTCGTGGGCGGCGTGTCGGCGCCCAGCAGGGACGCGGGGCTGGCGCCGGGCGGTGCGGCTCGCGGGGCCCGCTCGCTCAGCGGGTACGGAAAGACCACCGAGGGGTCGATGCAGTCGGCGGCGGCGGCGCCCAGGTCGTGCAGGTAGAGGCTGGCGGAGGCAGCGGGGGACGCGGCCAGGCCCGGCGACGCTGCTGGCGGCGCGGAGGGCGGCGGGCCGGGGCGGGCGCCGGGGCACCCCTCCCGGCGGGCCTCCTGGTAGGACGCCAGCTTCTCCGAGACCACCTTCTCCAGCTTGGCGGCGGCGGAGAAGCCGCTCCACATGCAGTCCTGGATAATGATGGACTTGACGGTCTCGTCGTCCGGGTCGCAGATGAAGCTCTGGTTGACCATGTCCCCCCCGAGGAGCTCGGTCACGATTTCCAGCTGGTCGGCGGTGGAGGGGAAGCAGGAGGCGGCGGCCAGGCTGGAGCGGCGGCTGGGGGAGAGGGGCGGCGTGGGCAGCAGCTCAAACTTCTTCCAGATGTCCTCGGACGGGGCGGGGGGCTGCAGCTCGCTGCCCCGCTGCTGCGCCGCCAGGTAGAAGTTTTCCTCCTCCTCCTCGAAGTAGAAGTAGGGCTGCACCGAGTCGTAATCGTAGTCGTAGTTCTTGCTGGAGAAGCCGGCGCTGAGCGGCATCGCGGCGGCTGGTGCCTGCGGGAGGGAGAGGGAGGGGGGGGACGCTCCGGTGAGCCGCTGGGGTCGCTTCCCCCCGGCTCCGGCAGGGCCACCAGCCCCCCGGTGCGCAGCGCTCCCTCCCGGCTCCCCACACCGTGCCGGCGGGGAAGGGCGCAGTCGCGTTTAGTAATTAAAAAAAATTAAATGAGAAATAAAAAAAAAAACAGAAAAAAAATAGGGAGCCCCCTTCACCCCAATTCGAAGTGCGACGGAACAACGGGGCGACGCGACTTGACATACCGAAGGGTCGGCTGCCGGCTCCCGGACCACCCTCCCCGCTCCCCCGGAGGAGCTTCCCCAGCCCGTCCGCCCGGCTCGGCTGGGCTCAGCTCAGCTCCCCACCGCCGCCGTGCTTACAGGGGGCACGGCTCCGGCACGGAGCTCCTTCCCTCCCGGGACCGCGGCGCCATCCCCATCCCGCGTCCCGGGAGCCGGCGGGAAGGGGCGCCGAGTGCCCGGCAGCTTCCAGCCGGCAGCCGGGCTGCTCTTCAGTCACCCACCTGGGCGTGCTGGCGCGGGGACAGGCAGTGACCTTGGCAAACTTTGCCAAATCTTGTCATATATACGTATATACACGCATATATGTATGCATATAAGCAATATATGCAATAACCATAACCTGCCCGCCCGTACGCGAGAAGCAAATGCTGTCCCCCTCCCCCCCAAAATTAAATTAAAATCCGAGCGCAAGAAAAAGGATGGGAACGCCGGAGCCCGGCAGAGGAGAGCGTTCGTCCGTCGGGACCGTCTGTATCCAGGTCCGCGGAGCGCAGCCCCGCCAGCAGCCCGGGTGTCACCAGCTCGAGTCAGTCCAAACGCCGCCACAACCGCGAGAATCGAGTGATGGGAAGCGCAGAGCCCCGCAACTCACCGGCTTCTCCAACGCGCCGGCTGCGAGACGTAGCGAGGCGATTATTGCCGGCGGTGCGGGAACAACGCGGGGAAAAATGGATAGATGATAAAAAATACGCAAAAAGAACCGCCGGAAAGGGCGGGTGAAAAATTAAGGAGAAAGAAAAAAAAAAAAAAAAAGAAAGACAAAACGCCGGGAGAATGTCGGTCTCTTCCTCCCACCACGGTTTGATAAACCCCACGGAGCGGCTGAGCAGCCGCCTCCTGGCGCGGTCGGTCACTTTGTCCGGGGCTGCGCGGCGCGCTGGCCGGTACAATAGAAGTTTAGTTGCTTTTCCCCTTTAAAGCGCCTTGCGAGGGGCGGGCGGGAGCGGCAGCGGGGCGGGGGCAGCTCTGGGGGCCCGCGCGCGCTCCTGCCGCGCGCTCCCTCCCGCCCCCGGTCGCCGTGCGCGCTCCGCGCTCCCGCCGCGGGAGGGCGCGCTGGGAGGGGCGGCCGAGCTCCCCGCGCTGCGCTCCCGCCGGCGCAGAGATGCGCGGCCGCGCTGTGCCCCCGCCTCTGCCGGGCGGGAAGGAGGGAGGGAGCCGCGCGAGGAGCAGCGATGCCGCGCTCCGCTGCCCTTTCTATTTATTTTTACTATCTTTTTCTTTTTGCCTTTTACTACGAGCTGCGCACGGAGAGGTCGGAAGTAAACATAGTAAAAAAAAAAAAAAAAAAAGAAATTACTAGCAGGGATTAAAGGCAGCTCGTCGCCGCTCCCCTCCTCCCGCAGGCGGTCCGGCGAGGGACAGCGCGGTGTTCCCCACTGGCGGCGGGGGAGGGGGCTTCGCCCGCCCCTCGCCCGCCTCGGCGAGGCTCCGGCGCCTCAGGGCGAGCTGGTCGCGCAGAGCAGAGCGGTGGCCGAGGGGCGGCGGGGGAGGTGCGGGCTCCCGGCACAAAGGAGTGTGTGTAGCTCGGGCACCCCCCGCCCCGGCCGCTGCTTGATTATCCCGCCTCTGCCGGTGTCTGCAGAGGATTAAACCGGGAGAGGGCGGAGGCAGAGCCCCACGGGGGTCACCTTGCAGCCACGCTCCCTTTGGCGGTCTCCGCGTGTGCCCCCGCCCCGGCTTGTGCCGCCCCCACTCTGACCACCTCCCCCTCCCCGGGGTGACTCCCCTGCCCACGGCCATCCGTGAGGGGCGCGGAGGTGAGGCGGCTGCCGAACCCCGACGGACGCCCCGTCCTTCCCCGATTCCCATCGCGGGAGGTCCCGCTGGGGGACCCCGGTCACGACGAACCTTTACCTGCCAGCGACCCTCCCGGGCATCGCCGACCCCTCCCGCAGCGGCGCACCTGCGGTTCCCTCCCGTCCCCTGGGGGAGCAGCCAGCGACCTCCCATCGCTGGCCTCCGCACTCGCGGGAGATGGGGGACACCCCGGTGTGCGCCCCAAAACGCTTCCAGGCAGCTGTGCCGTTCCCACGGCAGGGATGTTCTATGCCCCCATGTGTATTTATTCCCATCTCCACATTTTTGCTAGGCACGCGCCAGCGCAAGCCCGCATGGAGGGGGGATGCGGGGCGTGGGGCCGCCCCCTGAGGCGGGAGGACCCTCCGATCCTCCACCGACCCTCCCCCGCCGGCGCTGGGGGCGGCCCCGGGCTCCCACGGCGGCCGCGCCGCTAGCGCGGAGCCATCGCGCCCCCTCCCGGCCGCAGCCCCCGCCGCGCCACCCGCGGCCACCCCGACCCTCAACCCGCCGCGGCACCCTGGGCTACGGCACCCCCTCTCCAAAAATAAAATACCCCCCCTCTTCCCTCCCCCGCCTCATTT
>JAWWEU010000081.1:143139483-143208562 GCA_035583155.1 Acropternis orthonyx | reverse complement strand
CCTCATTTCCCCCCCCCCCACCCTCGTCTTTTTTTTTTTTTTTCCCCCCTCCACCGTGTCTGCAGAGCAGCGTTTTGCGGAGTTGTGCAAACATCACACTCCTCATGGAGCAGAGGGCTGCAAGAAAACTTGGGCCGTCTGCTGTCCCACGTCCCATCAATAAAGGAGGGACAGTTTTAAGCAGACGGCGTGATAAAAAAAACCAAGAGCCGTGGCACCGTCGTGGTGTAGATGCTTCACCTACTGACATTTTCAGAATGGAATTCACCCTTGCTCAGAAATCGCCTAAAACACATTATGCTATTTTTAAAGAACATCTTTGTCTGTCTATATCAAACTTTGCCTCTGTAAATGGAAATAACATGACTAAAGGCAGGCCTGAACTCAGCCAGAAAGGTGCAAGATCCAAATTGCTCTCATTTTAACTAGTGTGAAATGCAATAGGGGCACTTTTGTCTGTTTAAGAACAGCATCAGAATCTCCAGATACACAATAATTGTTCACAAAATTGTAAAAGCTGTTGAAGTTCAGCTGGAGCTGCTAACAGTAGAAATATTTTGAAATTACTCTAGTACAGATAGGGTTGAAAATCATGATTGCAATATAATCATAGGCAGAGCAATTAACTGTAATATCATGGAGGGGTTATGACTTAAAGTGAAGAATAAGTAACACGAGCAGATGGACTCTTAAAATACCCTGTGTTCACATGAATGGAAAAACAGGAAAGGAAGATTGGGAGAAATGTGCTATTGAAACAATACAGCCTTCAGAGGAAACAGTCTTTAAAATATTCTACAGGATTTCTCAGGCCTCATGCAGACTATGAGTTTGCTTTTTGTTGAGAAGCCAACTCTGAGGTACACCGGCGTGGCTCTTATGTGACAGTTTTAGTGTAGGTGAACAAAGACATTTTGCTCTTGTTTTTTATGTTCAGCTCCAGCTGAAGAAGAACAGAGATAAGGTGTGAAATTAGTAAGTATTAATCTCTAGTAAAAAGGCCACCTTGACAAAGTAGCTGTTACACAGAAAGGATTAATGCACAAGTATAACATTAAGGAGACAGCAGAGTCAAAGAGATTATTTTGACATAGAGGGGTTTAGTGATCAGTAGGAAATGGGAGGGAACTGAGCTGGGAGCCTGGGTGGAATTTATGTGTGATGGCAGAGTGGGAACCTGTGAGTAGCAGAAACGAAAGCAAAACCTGAGAGAAGTGGAGATGGTGGAAAAAGCTCTCACACCTCTCTGTCTGCAAACCCCTGAGACTATCATAATGCGCTGTGTGCCTGTGCCACCTACTGCATGTTTTGTTTTCAGGAGACATCTGAAATTTCTTTTTCAGGCAACAATAAGCTGTCTAATAGTCATAGGGTCACCATGAACTCTACACTGCATCCACCCCAACGTAAGAAAGACCTGGACATGCTAGAGCATGTCCAGAGGAGGCCACATAGATAATCAGAGGGCTGGAGAACCTCTACTACGAGGAAAGGCTGAGAGAACTAGGGTTGTTCAGCCTGGAGAAGGGAAGGCTCTGCGGAGATCTTAGGGCACCTTCCAGTACCTAACAGAGGCCTACAAGAACAGGAGCAGGACTTTTGACAAGGGCATGTAATGATAACACAAGAGGAAATGCTTTAAATTGAAAGAGAGTAGGTTTAGATTAGAAACCAGGAAGAAACTCTTCATTCTGAGAGTGGTGAACAGATTGCCTAGAGAAGCTGTAGCTCCCTCATCCCTGGAAGTGTTCAAGGCCAGGTTAGATGAGGCTTTGAACAACCTGGTCTAGTGGAATATGTCCCTAACCTTGGCAGGGGGATTGGAACTATATGACCTTTACGATTCCTTCCAACCCAAACTGTTCTGTGATTCTATGATTCTGTGAATTCATCACTATCTTCAGAAATTTCTGCTGAAAGTTTCACTTGATCTCTCCATGGCTTTGCATGCCTTCCACCAGTGAAAAATGGGAAAGCATTAATTAGATATTAATTAGTCCCAGACAGTTCTAACTCCTTGAAAGAGTGATATACCCAAATAAATGTGGTCAGTGCAGTCAGAGCCATGAAAATAGGCTACCACACCTTTGCATACCTGATAGCACTTGTGCAGAGAATCATGTCTCTATTGCTACCCTAAAAAACCCCAGTCCAAAAAGCAGAACCATGAGAGTCAAGAAGAATCAGATTTGACTTATTACTATAAAAGCCAGGGAAAGGAAAAAAAAAGTGTTACTTTTTCATCTCTTTCAGCAGCTGTAATTTCTTTAACAATAGGAGGTGAGATATGTGTAGGCAGAAGCTGACAGTGTTTCTGCAAGCTGTACAGCATTGACTAAATTAATAACATCTTCCTACCCTCCTCCTCCAGGCTCAGAAAGACTCATCTGCTGTGCTAACAAGTACCTTCTCAGTGGACTTCCCCAGCATGGAAGAGAAATGGAGACGTCTGGGAGGGCCACTGTCCTTGTCTGTTTACGACGGTGAAAAACAGAGACTATTGAAGATGGAGACACCCAGCACCACTGCAGTTTTCATCCAGCTAGCTCAGATTAGCAGCCCCAGCCATGGCCCATGAGTCTCTAGAATGATCATAAAGTGTGCAGAAGAAATCAGCAGGTTTTATGGATGATTTGTTATCAGTAAGTATGAATGAGAGAATCACAGCGCAATCAAAAAATTAAGATAAACTAAACTAAACTAAAATGTGCTAGTTTTAAACCACAGATAGGACATATCCAATACTAAGGTCTTGTCTGCTCTTGGAAGCCAAGGCTGTTTTCATCTTTCCCTTGTGGATGTCCATCTTCAAGCAGTGTTGTTATGGGGTTAGTGAAAGTGGCATCTGGTGTAATTTATTTATATGACTCTCCCTCATCTCTCAGGTATGTGCCCAAGAGTGTTTGCAGCAAACATAGCTGCTTCTTCCTCTGCACCATGCCAGCCTGTGTTCCTCACTATGGAAAAATTCAGGCAATTTATTCCCAAGAGGAAAAGGGAAATGCACAGAAGGAAATAGATGAAAACTGAATGGGGAGAGGGCTGGGTAAATAAAGGGTAATGTTTATATCAAATTGCTCTCCCCAGAACTGCAGTGAGTATCACATTCCTCACAGAAACCCATGGAAATCCCAGAAAAGTAAGTTTTATTGTCAAGAGGATCAGGAGAGAGACCCTGAACTGCTCCTCTGGCTTGGGCAAACCAAAGGAGTTTCAAAATGATTCTTCCTTGGATCCAGATTTAAGACTTTCCTTTCTTTTTTTTTTTTTTTTTATTGTTAAACCCAAACATTTTAGATATTAATTTTTCAAACCGACAGTGTATATGAAATAGGACTTTTTTATTACTTGTTCAAACCAAATATTTCAGATGTTGACTTTTTAATCTGAATGCATTGAAAGCAAGTCTTCAGTGAAACAAAGCCATGAACAATTTTTAGAGGTGGTCTGGCATTAGGCACATATGGATTGGTATATATTTGTCCTTCTTAGTCCTATTCCCTTAGATCATGAAATTGATGAAGACATCAGATTGAAAGACAGTAATGTAACTAACGTTTTTGAATACAGAGAATAAAATCCTTTATACCAGCTCTGGTCTTTGCATCATGTGCAGCCTTTACCTTTTTTGCTTCAGGGTAAAATTACTACAGCTGTTCATTTTATTTTGTTTACGGACAGTAAGAATTTGCAGTTTTTTCAAACCATTACAGTTTCCTTGGTATTAAATTTTAGTTTGTTGTCAAACAGGGCAGCCCTTGTTTAGTTTATTCTTAACTAAATAAAATAAAACAAAACTATTCAGCGGTGTATAGCACTAACTTAAAATCTCAAAGCAACTATTTTTTTTTACTAGCTATTTTTGCTGCTTAAACACACTACCTGCAAACTAATCTAAGTCCCATTGAAGCAACGACGAAAACACAACCAGAGTTTGAATCACTCTTTCTATACAAATTAACACCTTCTCTCATGGATAACTGGCAGGGACCTAACTAACACAAGTAGTTTTGGCATTCCTTGATAGAGGAGAGTTTTGTCCAGCTGTGGATTAAGGGTGAATTACAGGAAATCTGCACTGATTTAAGTATGTGATAAATGAGACAATCTTCAAGGCCCTTTTGAAAGATAAATAGTTATTTTTGAAAGCCTGGATAATTTAAATTTCTCTTCAAAAACAAAAAGAAGAGTTGTTTCAGAACAACCAGCCCCAAAGGCCAGTCATGTATCCCTATGGCCTCTACATTCTCTGAATTGTATGCTGCAGTTAAAAGACTAAAGACATCCCAGCTCTGCTTGATTAAGTCCTCTTTAAAGTATTAAGGTCATTTGCAACTACTTAACGATCCTTTTAGGTACCAACACTGTCAAGCCTTGATCTTTAGAACAGTAATGGGATCAGAACCTATCCCATTGCAGTTGTCCTTCAGTGTTGGCAGGCAAGAGTTTCTGTCTGATTCTCCTCTGCACAGGACTCAATATCAGGTGTGAGGCAACAGGAATGAGTCTCTGTGCCTCCCCATGCATACGAAGCCACCTCTATATTTCACCTGTACGTGCAGAGAGAGTCTCCTCCACTCAGGGCAAAACCAAGGGGGTCTGCAACTTTGCAGCTGGAAGGGAGGGAAGGATTGGAAGTTAACATGCAAGATTCTTATTAATGCTCAAGAAAAATAAACAATCCCTCCTGCAGCAACTGCCTTGCAGGTTTGGTATGAAAGCAGAGGAGCTGTCGTTCCTACCACACATCCTGTGGAGGCACAGCTTCAGAAACATTTGAGTGCATCAGATATCTGGAGGAAGGAACGTGTCAGCTGACAGGAAAGTTGGAAACTATTGAAATTATTGTCATCTGGGCCATTCTTATAGCTATCTCTTGTCTCTTCAAGAATTAATATCCAACAATCCTGTCCCTTCTGCAAACAGGTGAGAGTATAGGATCCTTCCAGGAATCATGCCGCTGGTTACTTTAGAGATAAGGTATCTGATTGCTATCAAATTGACAGGCTCAGCCACAGGAACACATTCTGGGAAAGTAAGTAGCCCTATAGAGGGAGAATGTCTGAAAAAGTCCGTATGTGTGGGCTTTAGAAAACATTGGAGAATGTGTGGACTTTGGAAAACATTGGAGCTTGGAGGTATTGCTGGTCTAGTTGCAGCTCTTAGGTGGTTGTATCTGATTTTTTGTGTAGGTGTAAGGGTGTATGCAATCTACTCATCTGAACCAGTGCAGAGTCCGCAGCTCTGGTTCAAGCTTCTGGTGAAGATCATCTGAGGTCCCTTTTCTGTCTCTGTATTGAGCAAGCTCAGAAGCACTCACAGGTTTTGCTTGTCTTGCTCAGCAGGTGAAATGATTATTTTCTTGTCGACAACCCTTATATTGATCTTGGAGCTCCTGTTTGATTATGTCTTTATGCGAGAGAGGAAGATAAGCTTGTAGCAGGGAGTTTCTAGGTGTTTACAAGAAACATTCCTGACTTAAGGTGTCTGTTCTCCATAAGTTTCTGCTATCAAGTAATGTTTTCTTTTGGCTGGTTTATGGAAGAGAGCAATCATATTTAAAAATTATATTGATGAATGAGCACATTTGGCCTCTGTAGTCAAGGGCAAACCCTTCTCAGTGTTATCCCAATGAAGTTGACTTTCCAGCCACACTCAACCAAAACAGTACTGACTCCAGCACTGAGAAATTTCTGAGAATAACTCAGCACATTTGTCCTCTGCTCAAGTCAGTGTGATGCTGACACCTTTCTCCTGAGTAGCATTCTGCACAAAGCCCTTCAGAGTAGCTGCTCACCACACAGAGCACACCAGCAGGGAACACACCATCAAATTGAGTCCTAAAAAGCCATCAAATGGTTTCGGACTCTTCACACCTAAAAACCTTTCCATGGATTCAGTTACAGTCTTCCAATAATGTTACGTGGCTGATAACCGTAACTTCTGTCTGACTTTATTACACTGTGCACTTAATTCTGGATCGATTTGAGCACATGTAGCCAGGTACAGCAAAAGTGTTACCTTGGCTAGATCAGGGCTTGCACTTTCCCAGGTTTCTAGGTCCTTATTGACTCAGGTCAGGGACTGTGATGTAAGGGACAGCACTGTGAAATGTGCCTTGAGCCATCAGTGATGGCTGTGTCAGCAGCCTTTGGCCATGCCATGTTATAGCTATGTGTTCCTCCAAGCTCTTTGTATGACTGTTTTAGCATCATTTTGGTTACTTTTGGTGTAGTTTATTTCAGTTTTCCAGCAATCAGAATAAATTCAGAACTGTTTAACAGCACTCAGACTACACATCTTGGGGAGATGAAGCTTTCTTATCTGTGGCTGCTGCTGCTGCATTTTGAAATGAGCATAGCAGAGGCAAATACGTCCATGAACATTTGCTGCCAGTATGGATTTAAAAGCAAAATGCAGTCAGAAAGGCTACCAAAAAACTACTTCACTTGGCTGATAACTCAATTTGGTGATAAGAAAGAGGGAGTGTTTCGTCTCTCTGTATCAGATAAGTGACTTATCACTCCCTGCACTGTTGATGATGAACATGTTCATCTGGCAGATAGTGGCAATAAAGCTGCATCTCTCTTTTGCGCTGCAAGACATATGCTGCATCAAATGAAATTAAGGGAAATGGATTTAAATAACTTTTTGGTAAATGCTTTTAAAATCAATTTATAATTAACCTGTGGAACCTCCTGCTGCATTTTATTAGAAAGGGAAACATCATGGTTGAAAATCAATGTTTCATGTGAGCAGTAATATGGGGAGATAAAAAATGTAAAAAGAGGGGAGAAAGGACAGTACTGCTATGGGGTAGGATTGCCCAGTTTAAGAGGTGGGCTGTAATTGAAAGTGTGAGGTTCTATTTTCTTCTTACACTGCCCAAGTGTAGGTATAGGTGTATTTCTAATCTGGTTGGCATTTTTTTTTCATAATGTGCACAAGTACCCATACAGCACTGGGGCCCACCATTGCCAGGAGAGCAAGTCTGCAGAGTGGAGGGACCTCCTGTCACAGCTGTTTTTTGAGATATTTAAAGTACAGAAGGAGCCTAAATGCACACGTGCTTATATCTGCGTTTTGTTGCCCAGGATGGGAAGGCCTCAGCAAGAAGATGTCAGTGTGCATTGCAGCATTGCAGACTAACCATATCACCTCTGGCTGCAGAGCCCGGCTGTCACACAGGATCCCAGCTTAGGTGCAGAGCCATGAGTGCCACTGATTTCCACTGCTGAGGGAGGTGAGGACACAGAAAGTCTCTCTGTTGGTGCTCACCAACGCAAATTAGTGCAGTGGGTTGTACCCACACATCTGCATTGATCCACTCCTCAAGATTAAGTCTAAGCTGCAGGAGACTTGTGCATTAGTCCAGGCTTTGACCTTGTAGGAGGAATGCTGTTTCACTGGCCTGTTTCTGCTTGCCTTTGTTAAGTTTGTGCGTGGCAGAAAGTGGGCTAAATCTCCAAAAATGACTGTGCACTGCGAACTGCTGGGCAATGCCAGGGAACTGCTGAGACTCAGCATACCAAACGCAGCTACCAGGGAATTGGAGCCACAACCCCAGTGTGAAAACCTCTAAAATTGATTCAGTCTTGCCACTGATTTGTTACTCTGCACGTTATTTTTAATTTGTTTTCTTATTCCAGTAGATTTTTGGTGTTGCTTAAATCCAGTCCTTCCTCCTACTGATATTTAGACTGTCCATTTCTCAAATGGGAATGTTGCAGAGGGTTGCAATTATGACTGCAGTGGCAAGAAAAGCTTTGATTAGAAATGGGCCTGATGAGGAGTGTGCTGAGGGATTAATGTAGAACTGACTTCATCAGCAGCTGAGAGCTTTGTGGAGGAGGAATTTAGGTGCTTCCTACAGCCTCAACAATGCAAAGCACCCATCATCAACAAGGTGTTCCCCAGAGGATGCTAATCACTCTCCTCCCTCTTGATCAACAGTTAAGAGTGTGTCTCTCTTTCTACTTATCACCTAGTCAGAGATGCCAGAGGTATTTCTTAGAAGATAAGAACATTATTTACACCCAGTCCTAGAAAGGAGAGGTCGTGAGTGAGCTGCAAACATTATTGTTACTGTTATCATTTGTATCGCAAGGCACTTAACCGTGCTCAGACCCCATCTTGTCGGGCCCAAGTATGTTGTACTGACCGTAATGCCTGCCTTGGCTCTGACAGGGTTGAAAGAGATGTGCAACAGGGGTGGGGGAGGGAGGTTCAGAGGGACGAAGTGCATGGTGCTACACTACGTACAGGAGCAGACCAAGCGAACCTGGGAAGTCCCAGATTTTGTTTCACCATGGCTTGTGTGTTTGGTTAGCAGGGAACATCTCTGCTCCCTGTTCACTTTCATTAGGATTTATCTGCAGATCCAAACCATAGTGCCCAAAGGATCTAGAATAACCCTCCTGTACCAGTATAGCTCCAGTCTAGTTCTTGTGCAGTTGTACCCTCCTGTTACTGTCATGGGAAAGGGCAATGAGAGATGCATCTCACTTTTGGTGAGAACAGAGGTAAAAAATACGGATATGTATTTTAGGACCATCTAGCTCTGCTCCTTATTAAGGGCTGTGCATTGGTTTTGGTGTTTTTATTTTTTTTTTGTTTTTTGTTTTTTGTTTTTTTTTTAATGAACAGCTAAAAAAACATACGCATTAGAGTTGAGACTACTGTATGCTTCAGAACACAAAGTTCTGTCAACACATGTGATGAGAAGGTTAGGTACATATGCCAGCCCCCACAAACAACGTGCTAATATCTACAGCTACTACATCGTTAGTGTTCTCATATTTAACCAGAAGGTATCTCTGCCTTCAGTTCATGTTCTTCTCAGCTTCCCTTGTCCTCCCTCCCAAACACACAGAGAATGATATTATGTCTGTGAAGCCAAAGGCTCTGTGTATGTGTGCTTATGGAATTTAGTCATGATATTGCTAATTGGAAGGTGCAAGGTCATCCTTACAACCTTACATTTACATGCTTGGTCATTCTCTCCTGCACAGCTGGTAATGTGAGAGTTGTTACACTCCCTCCCTCAGAGTCTCAGAAGCTGCTGTCTGCTAAACACTGAGTAGATGAGGTCCTTGAGGAGTCCTGAAATGGGAAATCTCCTGGATTATTTTGTGTGATGAAGATTCCCAACTATCCTTAGCTTTTCTGTACTTGGAAAATTGGAGAATGTATTTGTGGGTCACTCAATTAAAATGATACATCATACGGAGTGCAGGTATGTTGCATGTCTGCAATATTATGATGAAGACATATACTGAGCAGCTTTAAACCAGCAAACCTCAGTACCTGGAGTCCCACCGCAGCTCACAGCTTAGCCGAAATTCACTTACCTCACTTTGTCCGTACAGGTTTTACAGCCTTTTCTGGGATCAGCAATTGGTGGGGAAGGGCCTGTACCATAAGCTGTGTGGCTTTGAGATGTCTCAGGTATGCCAGTGTGTCACTGTATTACTGTGTGCAGTGCAGACCTACTCCTACTGCCAAGTTTTCAGTGCTGCTGAAAACCTAAGGGCAAGATCTGGGGCAAGAAGAGGAATGGTCTTCTACAGGTGTGGTCGGGTAGTTTGAGTAACTTCTTTCCCTGTCATGGTGCTGCCTCTGGTAGTTATCCTTAGCAGGGCTGTTTGCTTGGCAGTGGTGGTTGTTACAGGTTTCCCTACGCCATGGAAGAGGGGCAGGGAGCAGTGCTTTGGTGGCCGCACAGACCCTGTGAGAGGGCAGATTTCTCAGTGTCCCTTCAAACTGCTTCAGAGACATCAGGACCTCTTCACATCTTCATAACCACAGTTGTTAGTGAACATACATGTCTTCCAAGCACAGCAGTCTGTAGGACAGACTGCACCATGGAAGTTCAGACCTCAGCTTGCATCCTAGCACGCTGCTGGTGAGATGGGCCACTAGAGGAAGAGTAAAGGAGATCATCTTCTCTCCGCTGCCACCTCTGTTTGACCTTGCAGCTATTTCAGAGCCTGTGGTATCAGAGTAACTATCTTGCTGCAAACTTAGACTTATCTATCACACATACACATGAAAGTCAGTAATAGCTACTCATATATTCATTCCTAAAGTGGCTACAGAGAGATTTAATGTTGTTTAACTCATCCACCATCATGCATCCCTTTTGTTGCCTGAAGGCAAAGACTTTGGTAAAGCTAGAAATGCTGGTAGTTTCTGAACAGCTTCAGTAACTGGACCAAATTACTGTTTGGTGGCTTAGAGTTGGGAAAATGGGGAAAAGAATCACAGTGACTGTATATTCAAGCAGCAGAGGGAATTCTGCGGTGGGGATTCACTGCTATGCTCTTGCTTTCAGGTGCTACCTGAGGAAGGGGTGACTCTTCACCATGTGGCTTAGCCCCATGTTAATACGTTCCCAAATGCTAATTAAGCATGGTGAATGAAGAGAGAAATGCAGGTTAATGTAGCACTCTGGCAGTTTTCAAACTGCCTGCCAAATGAAAGCTTTGGAGGTGACATGTAAGTAGAGGCCAGCAGCCTGCACACGAAAGCTGGAGGGTTTGGGATGGTGTAAATGCTGCTTCCACTGGAGAGAAGATAAAAAAGTGTTGCAGGGTGCCAGTATCTAAAGGGGAGTGGGAAGGGAAAAATCTGGGATATGGGTAGGGTTTGATATTCTTCCTGAGGACAAACTTTGGTGTCCCTCATAACCTTAGGCAGAGTCTGCTTGGAATAAGGTGGAAGTGCAGGTAGCTGGGACCCCAGAGACGTGTCTGGGGATGTGTGCAAGCTCTGCAAGAACAGTGATGCCATTGTGGGTTCCAGTTTTGATGGGGAGCTAGAGGGGTTCTTAAATTCCAATCTCTATGCTGGATTTCCACTCCTCGAGTAATTAATTTTTTTAAAGCAAGCTCTGTAGACAAGGATGCATTCCATTTTCACCTACTGTCTCCTGATATGGAAATCATATAGCCAGCAGGAGAAGAGCTTTCACTCAGTAAGGGGGCACTGTGTGATTCCTAGAGCTGAAGTGACATGGGATTGACTTCAGCAAGTAGGTGAGGAATTTTTGCTCAGCGGTGAGTCAAGAACTCTGAGCTAAAAGCCAGCAGTTTTCCTCTTCAGTTCAGCAGGTCTGTGCTGTCGTTACTGAGAAATCAAAACATCAGATTCATGGCACCAAAATGGCAATTACTTTCTATAGGGTCGCCTGTCTCCTCCATTCCTCTTTCTACTGAATGCAGTATTCCTTGCTTTCTTGGTGGATTGAGATCTTTGAGTGGAGAATTGTAGGACAACAAAGCAGTGCAAAGGACAGATTTCTGTGAGAAGGAGAGAACATGAGGCAACATTACTGTAAAGGAAGGAAGGAAAGCAGATCAACTTCAGTGTAAAATATTTACAGTAAAGCTGTTGACTTGGAATTTTCTCACAAATTCCTTTCACAAACCAGGTTTCTTGAGGGGTTTGCTAAAGCTCACAAGCCTTAGGGGCAGGTCTGTCATGTTCAGTAAGTTTCTACAGGCTCGTTTTCAGCAACTCTGATGCAATTTTGATTGTTGCAACATTTTCTGGACCAAATGCAAAGGCCTCAATGTCCCACCAAGTACCTGCTTGTCTTGCTGTCTTGGCTCCCACAGCATCGATATCTGAAAATGTGTTTCAGAGGTTCGAGAGGGATTGTATAGATTGCAAATGGACCAAACTGATTCTTTCATCTCTCACCATTAAGAACATTTTGGGTTTCTTTTCCCCCATCATACTTATATGAGTTGAATCATAGAAAATTTACATCAGAAGGGACTGCCTGAATTGATGTAGCATTCTCCAAACCTCTGTGTAGTGTCTTTCCCTTCTTGGCTTTGGAGAGTGAGGATTGAAATGTCTCAGTGCTCAGTTATTTCTGATTTTTCCTCCCTTTATGGTTTCTCATAGAATCATAGAATATTTTGGGTTGGAAGGGACCTTAAAGTTCATCTAGTTCCAACCCCTTTGCTATGAGCAGAGATGCTACCCACTAAATCAGGTTGCTCAGGGCCAAATCCAACGCAGCCTTGAATATTTCCTAGGATGAGGCATTCACAACTTCTTTGGACAACCTGTTCCAGGGCCTTACCACCTCACATCTGCCTCAAGGGTAACAGCGTCAGATGAAGTTGGTCACCAGGTGATGGGTCAGTTATTTCCAGGTGAGGGTTTGTACCAACATCACTTTAAATTTGTTCTGAGGTCAGCATGTTCCCATATCAACTTTTCCTTTATATTCCCTACTATCTCTTCTTCCCTTCTCCCAAGCAACATGGATCCTGAAGGCTCTTCTAAGCATTTATGGTATCATAAATGCATGTAATCATGAATATGAACAAAGGTAATGTGCTGCTTGGAGTATGTAGAGGTGATGTACTGAATGTTTCCTTGCTTGATCAGATCTGAAACAAATGCAGCAGAGGAGCAATCTGAGTTCAGAAAGAGATGAAGCACCATTGAGTTTAGGAATAATTCAGGATCGTCTTGGAGTGGCAAGCCCCAGCCTGGTGTTGGGTCTGCAGGCAGATGAAGAAAACTAAGATTTGCATTGGTTCCAGTTTACCTCGAGTGGAAGCAGGAATCAAAGCTGCAGTAAAGTTTTTTTTTTGCTGATTCCAGCCAAGAAAACAGTCAAGGTCAACAAGCTTTTGCTCCTAGCTTTATGGGGAGGAGAGCCCATCTGTCCATTTGCCTTGGGCTCTGCAGGCAGCCATCTGCCTTGATAACCGAGCTGTGAAAAGCACAATCTCTGAAGGCTGGAAGCAGAAGCCAAGAAGGAGCTGGGACCTGCCTCTCACACCCGCAGCACTGTGTACAGGGTAGCTGTCAACATCGACCTGGCAATGGGTGCCACCTGAGAGCCACCAGAGCAGAGCCATCCCAGCAGTGCAGCAATTGGACCTCATGGCACTGCTTTAGCTATCGCAGAGGGCTCGGTTTGCATAGTACTTGGGCCTTGCCTCCAGAGCAAACTGGCATTGAGCAAACAAGGGCCACAGTATGATTTCTGCTTAGCTTTGGAGGTGGGGAAGGTTCTTGGCAGAGGACCTGTGCTGTGATTGGCTTGCTGAGCAGAGATGTCCTTATGACTGTGCTGTCACTTGTCTTTGTCAAAGGGAACCCAATTTAAGTTTCCCAGCAGATATGACTATAGTAGATGTGTTGTAAACATGATAACTCATGGGGATATGAACCACGGAGACCTGGTAAACTGTGAGGACACGTGTGACTTATGCCTGACGTATGCTTTCTGTACCTGAGTGCAAACCTCAATAACTCTTCAAAAATGTCTCAGTATCATCATTAAACCCTGTTCATTAGCTAGCTAGTCTTGAGGAAATTTTGTTAAAGGAAAGCTTGCCTCTGCTGATGTTTTTAACAGTGGATACTCATTGCTTAGCACAGAGCTGAGATGTAATTGGCTGGTTTACAGTTCAGTTGTGTTTTATTAAGGTAATATTTGCAGCTTCCACACTAAGAGCATATGTGAATCTTTTAATCTAGAGTAAATCTTTAGGAGGTCCACTCCTATTAATAACTTAGTCCAGTTTTGCATGAAATCAGGATACAAGCTGTAATGGAAGATATGGGAATTAGGTTTTTTTAATGTGGTGCATTATACCATTACCATTAATACCAATATTTTAGACTGTGTAGGATACCTATAATTTATTGTAAGAATCTCATTTCCCCCCCCACTCCCCGAAGAAATTGAAATGTTTGGGCTAAATTTAAATCCCTTTCCAAATGATATAAACAAAATTAAGACAGACTAGGAAGTTATGTGTATATAATTGTATCTATTTGCACTCCTGCATGAAGTTACAGGGAAAATGCTTTCTCAAGTAGGTGCTTAATTTTAGAACAATAGCAACAGCTGTATCACTGATTTTTTTCTGTATATTCATTGCAGCTCTGTAACACATCAAATACAAAAAAAAAAAAAAAAAAGAGAAATGTGTTTCAGTTGTGAAAAGATTCAAACATATAAACCCTTGTGTCTCACACCCCAGTTCCATAGTCTAAGAAGGTTATAAACTCTACATAAACCTTACATTATACTTTTATATGTATATATATATCATTCTTCTAGTCTTTTTCAACCTGTGAAGAAATACAATAAAAACCTGAGAAATGAGGGATGGGATGGTGAGTCTGAGTGAGGGGTGACAAAAGGGGCAGATGAGCAAGTAGTTTGTGAGGGGCTGTGTTTGAAATCTTTTTCCCAGGGCTGCAGAACCCACTGAATATCTGGAGATTATGTCTCACCTGTGTGCCTAATTTGTGCTGGCCTGATGCCCAGGAGCACTGGCCTCGTGTGTGGGGAAAGCCTGCGGTGTGAACCTAACTGCAATCTTTGCTGCAGATGATCATAGCCTGGGAATGTGCAAGAGGGGCATCATCAGCACAGGCACGGAGGATGCTATCTCAGCAAATTCCTCCTAGTCTCTGCTGAGGACTTCTGCAGGCACACCGGCATCTGCTGGGGCCTGCAGAAGGGGCACTCTCACTGTCACAGTTTTTCTGGCAGAAGTACTTTGCACTGCTGCTATTTATAGAAAAAAAAATTGCACTTTTGGTAGCATAACTTTTTCCACTGGGAGTGGTTTTCCTGCAGCAATGCAGTAGTTCCAAGAGTACTTTATTTACTGCTGAAAACTACTGATATTCCTGCAGGCTGGAGCACCATAAACACAGCCTCTGTGCAGCTCCAATCTTATCACAAAATAAGGTATTTGTGGTATCAATTGTTTTACCATTCCTGAACAAAATAATCCACCTAAGCAGAAGTCTGTAAATCTTTCTTTGTGCTGAGGACATCTGGCAGCAGAGCTATCTCAGTCACGGCTCATGCCTCACCACACCTCCCTCCAACACAGTGTGGCTGAGCAGGTTTGCTGTGCAGGTTTCTACCATACTGCTGGGTCACCAGTAAATGCCTGGGTAATTTTTAACCTCACATGGGATTGGTTTATCAACTGCAGGTGGCTAAAATAATTATACATACTGCTCTCTATGAAAACTGGGTCAACAGGATAGTACATCTTTTTGTGTTCCATCAGGCTTCTCTGATTTACACCTAGGGTCAGACTTCAGGGAGAAAGGTATTTGAGCTAATGCAAGCAGCTATCACATCTATTCAGGTGATACCACCTTTCTAAGGCATTTTCTTCCCTCTAATTTTGCATCATAATGTTGGCTATGATACAATCATTGCTCTTGACAAAACAAGAAAGGAGAGCCCAGGGGAAAAAAATATTGGTATTTATTTAGAATGAAGTATGATAGATAAATGCACACCCTCATTTTGTCAGGGCATGAAGAAGCATGGACTTTCAGCACCACAACTTTGCAGGCAGAGATCCCAGGGGTCAATGTGGTTACACTGGCAAAACTGAAGGTTTAGGAGCACATCTTCCTTTGTCCATGGGATGCGGTTTTCCCAGACCAGTCCAGTATATGCTACGTATGTGCATTCTACGTCTAGGAAAGCTGCAACGTGACAGAGCTAGATAGCTGGTGGGATTGTGATCACTTTCATCGGGAGGTGGTGGTTGTTGTTAGCATCAGTTTTGGGTACCAATGCCTGAGAACCACAGTGACAGCTCAATGCTTCACCAAACCTCAGCATCAGTGACTTTGGAAGAAGAGTAGGGCAGTGTCAGGAGCAACATACTGCTAGAGTGTGTTTCTTTCTAATCACCACCAGCACGTGGTTGGCTTCTTCTTTTGTGTTTTCCTTTCCTGTTGAGTGCAATGCTGGGTCCTGATAAGGATCTCGCACCTTTTGGATTCCAGCTAATTTCTCCACCTGACCATCCCTGTCTGTGCTGGCACACAAAGCAGGCCAAGACCTGCTGCAGCCCAGAGGGTGAGAGGCATGACATGGCTTGTGCTCAGGAAATTAAGCCTTCCTTCTCCACAGGGCAGGGTACTCTTCTCTATAAGGCCAAATGGAAGCTGACTCCAGAGCTCTGCTTCGTTTTCTGCTCTTCTGGTGTTCACCAATGATAAGATCTGCAGATGGTTTTACCCTTAAAATATCCATCTGCTGAAGTGCAATTGTCTCTGGTTTGCTAGAAGCTCTTGTGTGCTGGGAGACATAACTTCTCTAGACCATTAATTCTTTTACACGCTTGCAGTATGTCACTCCCTGTTTGCATAGTCTCTGGAGGAAACAGATGCAATCTCTTCCATCTCTCCCGGTGCTGACGTCTTTGTGTGCTGCTCATCACTCTCATCAGCTGTTTCTGAGCCTCCTCTAACCCACAGTTGGAAATTCAAAGCTGGGCCCCTCCCCAGCTGCCACTTTGATGTCCCTTTCTCCCCCTCCACATCACCTATATCGCTCCCTTTGAACACCGACATAGTGATAAGGTTTACGAAATTACTTCCCGTTAGGATGAGGGCATCCAAACCCTGCATGTCTGAGGACTGTCTGCTGCTTCTGCCATGGCATGGGGAAGTATCTCCTAGTAGAAAGACAAAGTTAGGTTGCTTCAGTGTGGAGTTGCCACAGTTTGTGAATCAGAGTCCTCAAATACATGCATAAACACTAATTAAACCCAATATAAGTGTCTGATATTTATCAAGCTTCATTTAGTTAGGGATCAAAATTAAATTATTGATTAGTTACTGAGTTAAGCTACATCAGTGCCATCCTCTAAAGCAAACAGAAGAGCATCTAACTGAAGGGACTAATTCAATTCTCAGTCAATTTTAGAAAACATTTGATTTGATGTCACTTAGGGGTATCATAGCCTGAAAGCCGCAGGTTTGCATTTAATTTACATTCGAGCTGAAATTTTGGGCTTTGCATTAACTGCATAATTCAATTCTCCTGAAAGTCAGAGCTTGGATGTTTGGATCTGGAGCTTCTTCTTCTTTTTTCTTCTTCCTTTTTTTTTTTTTTTTTTTTTTTTTTTTTTTTTTGACAATTTAAGAGACAGGAACCAGCAAAACCTGCTTGCTCAGTAGCTTGCAGAAAGTTTTCCAAATCTGGCCAGATGAGAGGGGAGCGTCAATGATATCACTGGCAGATTACATTATAATGTTTGATGGAAAAGGCCTTCAGAGGAACAGAATGCAATAGAAATACTGGAGCAGAGTGAAAATTGCAGACAAGTGTCTGGGATCTGGTCTTGGAAAATACCCAGTGTTAGCAACTTCGCTGGAAGGCTGCTGCAGACTGTTAGGAGACAATAAATATCTGTGCAAATGTTGTCTTAATCCCCATAAGTTTAGGGATAATTTATACCAGCAAGCATGGGAGACATATTAAGAATTTTCTGGAGAGGAATAAAAACTAATATTGGTATTTTTTATCTTGATGACTCCATCTTGCTCTTCAGCATTGTTTCTGTTTAAAATAGGGAAATATAACCAGCACATCTGCTATTATTACTAATTTTAAAATTAATAACTCCTTACCCCCCCTCCCCCGCCCCCCGAAGTAGGAACTTTTAACTTGGTAGTAGTTTGTGAGATATGTGGATGTTGGAGCCAACACTATTTATGTTATGATAGAATCTAGAGATTATAATCAGTCTTCCAGGTGCTGTGCAGATAGAGACAGCCTGCTCCAAATAGCCTCAAAATAGGTAAGGAGTGGAGGGGGAACAACAAAAAGATAAGGGGAAACAGTGTGAGCCAAGCAAGTTGGGACTGGGACTTCTCTCCTGTGTCCTCCATCACCCTGTGCTCCAGGAGGCATTTTCCACTGTTTTCCTGGGTGTTGTCTTTGTGCAGTTCTAGCTGATTTCTAACTCATGTCACTGACAAAGCCAAAATTCAGCCTATAGTCTTACTTTTTAACTTTTTTTTTTTGAGTATATGTGTTGCACCCTTTCAGAGACACCCACTCCATGAAACAGAAATGCTGCCCGAGTTGCCACTCTAATGGTACAAAAGACACCACTACAAAAAACCCCACTGCTATTTTTATCCTGCATCCAGCTGCCCTCCATAGCTTTCTGTTTGTGTTCTCCTCTTTTAGTAGACAGTCTTATCACCAAGCAGAGGATGGGGGCTGGAAGAAGCACCTAAACAAAGCTGTCTGCAAAGCAGAACTAGTTTGGCTATGAGAGTGGTGACAGGGAATTCTTCCTCCAGAGCCTAACTTTGACCATAAACTCTAGTTCCACTTAGTAACCTAAATTACCTCAATTTTGTTCAGTTTCCCCACTTCACTCATTAAAGAACGATAAAGGAAGACAAGGGTGAAATAACCTCTAAATAAAAGATGAGATAATTTTGAAGGCACATTAGACTTTTTATGTGTATTATGGCTTTTTATATAAGCCCACTGAGAGCTGAAGCATCGCCTGTATGGAGCTGTCACCTGGTATTTTCCACTTTATGGTGGTTTGCATAAAATGTGTCTCTGGTGCAAATTACTCAGAATTCCTCACTAATTTTCTGGAGTGGGGAGGGAGTTGTGTTGATGGAGATGGTTTTGTTGCTGTTGTCTCCTGTTTTCCTCTAACCTTAGCCATCGTTTTCAAAGCCCATAGAACTGGAACCATCTTTATAAAAATCATAGATCTCACTGAGCTGAAAGAAGGTGTTGCCCAAGCAATCTGCTGAACTGGATGTACAGGATTGATGGGGGTGAAATTCTGAATGAAATTGAGCAGTTTGTGTTATACTGCCTAGGAGATCCTAAACATCTGACCTTAAAATCTGTGAACCATACATAGAGAGATTAATGCCAGTATTGATGCTGTAGCAGTCCCACAAACATAGATGACTACTGATCTGATACAAGTTTTAGAGTTTTAGAATATTTTACACTGGCTGAAAAAGAATAATTCTTGCAGGGATTGCTGACTAGGAAATTTCTAACGTGCCTTTTCCTTCTTTATTCACTGTCTTGTTTGGTGGATGAGCTGATGTGTTTTTGGCAAAGAAGAATGTGAAGCCCTGGCATGGGACAGACATCAAATGCAGTAGGAACATGCTGTTAGCCATGACGTGAACTACTATGCAGACTAAATTCTGTTTCTGCTCTTCCTCTCTTCCCTAAAGGGCACAGGGGAGAAGAGATTAGCTGTGTCACCTTTGATGGAAATCAATTTGCTTGAAGGGAATCCCTGGAAGGTCTAAAACCTACTTGACTACATTCAGACTTGTCAAGTCTCATGTATTATCTGGGAGAATCTCTCACTTGCTCACCTCATGCCTCATTCCAGACACTGACAGCAAGGTGACCTGACCTCATTCTTGCTGTGGGACCTCAAGGGCCAGTGTAGCTTCCTGGAGAAAGCTACCAGTTGTATCAGGATTAGGAGATGCAATACTTGGAAACCAAACTATGTAAAAGAGGATGACCTCACATCCATAGGAGGCATGGTGGAAGAGATACTCTTCCAATGCTACTTGTCAAACTATCTGACTTCTGAAATCTCAAATATGCAGGGTTAGAAAAGTCATAAACCCATAGGTCCTTCAACACTCTACTAGGTTTTTTTTTTTATTTTTTTTTGGCTGTGGGGTGGGGTTTTTTTTTTGTTTTGGTTTTTTGTTTGTTTGGTTTTTTTGTTTGTTTGGTTTTTTGTTTTTGTTTTGTTTTTTGTTTGGTTTGGTTTTGGGTTTTTTTTGTTTTGTTTAAGCTGTGCTGGAGGAAGGAGTAAATATTTCTCATCTTGTTACACCACAAACGCCATTAGTTATGGTATGTTCAGAGATACATGGACTCCAAGTCAAGAAGGAGGCACTGATTAGCAAATTTCACCCCTCTTTCCCCTCTGGCTTACTTAGACTGTAGAACTTCTCCCCAGAAATGGGATTAAATCATAGGTTTGATAAAGAGATTAATCTTGTTGTAAAGGTTCTAAGCAAAGTGAATCCTCCTCTCACTTGGCAAATTATCCCAGTGTTTAATCATTCTTACCCCCAGGAAATGGCATCTTGTCTCAAGGTCAAGTTTATCACATTTCCACTCCAGCTACTGGAACCTGTCATGACTTTCTAGGAGACAGGCTCCCCTCAGAGCTGGTTTAGCTCTATATTCTGAGACGCCCAGCACTTCTGTTCACTGAAGTGACCTGGATTGGTCTAAGGTGCTCCCTAACTGACAGGAGGGGGACATCTGGGAGGAGGTGGGAGATACACCAGCCAGTAGGGAAAGAGTTCCTCCATCTCTTGACAGTCATGCTTACAGGGAGGTAGAGAGGTAGATTTATCTCCCCAGTTAGCCCAGTGTGCTCTGTTCTGGTATATCAGTCATTCTTGCCCATTGATCTCCAAAGGGAAAATTGCATAGATTGAAGGGACTGGATTCTCATCGGAGTGCAGCCAAGGGGTTTGGAGCTCCCCTGGTTTGTGATGTGACACTGACCCCACTGCTGAACAACTCCTGCCTAGCTCCTTTAGGGTTGACTTCTTGCCAGCTGTCCAAGAAGCTTTTGCTGGTGTACCAAATAAATACCAGGCAGGACTCTGGGATCTCAGGCAAAATTTGAGTCTGACCCAAACTGTTGTGAGCATGCCCTTATCCCCTCACAGAAGTGCTCTATTTATTCTTCTTGCAGACCTGGCAGAAGTGCTCCTGGTAGAGACTTTTTTTATATGGACTTGTTGTGGCCCACAAAAAGTGCATCTACAGAAGGAGATTTTGAATTGCCAGCTCTAGCCCTAGAGTCAAAACCTCAGACCTTTTCTAGCATGGCCCTCATCCTGGGAAAAGAGTCAAGCCTGCTGCCTGTTGTTGGCTGAACAAATTCCTTATTATTCCAGCCAGAGCCATCCAGGTCTCCTGGCCTGCCTTGACCCTGCACTCCTCAAATCATTGCAACAGCATCAAGGGAAGATTCAGGCCAGCTGTCCGAGAGCAGCCAAAGCAAATGAGGAGGAGGCAACATGTTCTGGGGTCCCAGAGCCAAAACCTCTGTGTGCAGCCTGCAGGGAGCCAGAGAAAGGGGTGCAGGGCTCCAGCCATCTCCTAGCGGACCTGGAGCCAGAAGCTGGCTTTATGTTGCTGGAATCCAGCCGCAAGGGAGAATTCGGTGGAGTTAAGTCCCTGGAGTCCTCTGCTGAGTAGTTTATTGATGTCTTGGTTAACCACTTGCTGTGTGAGCCAAGTATGTCTGTGAAACTGACTCCTCCAGAGCTGCCAGCGAAAGTACCTCCTGTCCTGAGAAGAGGGAAAGAAGGATGAGGGGGAAAGGAAGAGCATATATTTCTGCTTGCAGTCCTGTTGGTTAGCATGAGGGAGTGAGAGGTGTCTGTGTGGTGGAGTGAGGGCATTTTTGTCTGTACATTCATTATTGCCATAAAATTATTTTTTTTTCCCGAATAAAGCACATAGTACCACTAATGTCTTGCACAGCATTGGAGACATAAAAAAGCTCAATGTCCTCAAATACAAGAAGCTTTTCCTTAGGTGTGCAGGATCTTAACTGAACTCCAGCTGAAGATACTTGGGCCAACCCCATCAGCATCTCTGCTGAAATGTCAGCCTGTTGGTGGTGACTTCTCACATGTCTTTCTAACAAATTCTTCTTTGCAGCCTTTGCAGTCTTGTCCTTGAACCATCAAAAAGAAATAGTTTTACAGATATAGCTGGCACATATTTGCTTGTACCTCAGTCCTCTGGTTAAAAATTTCTAATGGGTGTGGACAGCCTTGTCATCCTGGATGTTCCTGTCTTCCCCTGGCTCACCTTCACTACTGAATAATCTGCAGCCTTTCATCTGTGCAGAAAGGAAGTGTTGTGAAACTCCCTGTGCCATCTCCAAGCTGGCTCCTAGTTAATGAAAAGGGGAGTGTCTCCATGTTCCTGTGTTGACTAAGTAAATCTAGAAATGATCCTTCAGCTCTCACTGCATTCCTTAATGATTTTGTGTGTGTGTGTGTGTGTAAGCTTTTTGTTGTTGTTGTTGAAGCATAGGAAATGTTGATACTTAGTAGGGCTAAAAAGGAGACCATGTCCTTGAGCTTGTTTTAATAAATGAGTTGATTTTCTGGAAAAAAAAATTAGTTATAACAATACAATGTTTTGCTCATAATAAGCAAAAAAGTTGCATCATTCAGTAGATGAACTAGGGTTGCAAGTTCAGCATTCAGCTAGCTAAAATAATGTATAAAAAAAGGTAAAACAATTACCCTCAAGCACTTGCTCTTCAACTAAAATGGTCATTGAAGCCATCGATGCTTGTTACTGAAGTGGGGAGGTCACTCGTACACACATATATTGGACTGAGATAACTAAGGCAGTTATTGCTTCTATTTGTACTCCCCATTTCTCTCCTGGTGATCATCATCTTGCTGAAATGCTGGTGATTCTCATCTTGAACTACCATGCTGAAAGCCCAAGCCAAGGCTTACTTTCACATGCCTTTCTATGGACTTCAGTGGTTTTGGTTCATTTTGTTGGGCTGCCTCAGTGGCAGTGCTGGCAATCTCTATGAGAAGTAACTGGTCCAGCCATCTCACTTGTGTTTGAGATTAAGATATTAATTGACTAATTTTAATTTACAGCAGCTGAAGATATGGTCTTACCTTGTTTGCTTTCTAAAATCATGTGTGGTTCTGATGGGTAATTGCAATTTGGCCATTGGTGTGGGAGAACCAAAGGATTAGATCTGATCTGTAGATAAATAAATATCCATCAGTAACTTGGCCTCGGTTGTCTACTGCGATCTTGCTTCTTTGTACAGGGACCAGTGATGTTAATAATTGAGATTCAACCTGTGGCTGTTTGAATAAGATCCTGCCTGAGCTTTTTCATAGTAACTTCAGCTTTGGAGTCTTCCCTCCTGAACCATTCAGTTATTGCCAACATTCATAAAATCTCTACTGCTCTCAAGCAGTAAGTGTGTATGAAACACACACACACAGAGCGAATGCTATAAACCCACATGCTTGAGTTGCTGCTTCATTTTGCCTGGTCAGTGTCTGATCCTGATGGCACATGGGGACATCTAATGGCTGAGTAACAGACCACAAGGAAACTCTCCATTGTATGTCTTTGTTGATGTTTTTATCAGAATTTGTTTTCTCTCTTCTTTGACACTTTTCACCTTAAAAAATGTATCAGTTTTACTGATTAACTTGTTTAATTTACTCACTTTTAGGGAAAAACTGTAATCATTAGCTGTAATTTCAAACTAGTTAGCAAACTCTTTCTTCTAAACAGAAAAAAAAACAGAGAAAAACCTAAGGATACTCATCTGCCTAATTTAGCAAGAAAGATGCAGGGATGACTTCACTGTGAAGCAGAAATATTTTCAGTAGAGAGAATACTGGTTGTTGAACTCTGCTCAGTCTAGCACAGAAGGACTTAATGAAAAACAAGGTCTCTAAACTGAATGAAAGTTTCGCCACTGAGACAGCTTATGGTTTTTTTTGTTTCATTTTGTTGTGGGTTTTATCTGGATTTTTCTTTTTAATTTTTCTTTTAGTCTGGGGTAGAGACCTGAAGGAAAGGACTGGATTTTCTATTTTTTGACATTTTCAAATCAGACCTGTATGCATTTTTGCAAGATGAGCTTTAGTCAAACATAAACTCCTACTCTCAACCCAGGGGTGTAGTATGTGGTTTTTTGGAGTATGTCATGCAAGAGGCTAGGCTTAATCTTTTAATGGGCCTGTCTGGCTTTCAGTTTGTGAAGAAATATTTGGTGTCTTGGTGCGCTTATAAGACTTTCTTGACTGCAGGCTTGGTTGGCATAACATTTTGTAGTTCCTTTGACCACAGTTTCTTGTCTTTTTGCTTTGATGGAACTCTTTATATTAGAAGGGATTCTGTCTTTTTGTGCTCACCTTCAGTTTATTCTCTTACCCTACTCTGATGCTTCAACCTCAACTGTTTTATTGCCCTGTAGGGATGAAGGCTACTGATGTTAAATTGTGCTCAGGGTAGTACAGTCCTGCTTCTGCTTTGGTTCTTGTACATCCTACACCTGCACATGGTGTCCAGATGTTGGCCTACAGATGTCTGTAGCTATTGAAGAAATTCCTACATAGCTCATCAAATTTTCTATCCAGACCTTTGTACTGTGAGGAATCCTTAAGGCTACCACAGTTGCAGGTTACACAATATGTGTGGATGTTCTGTTATGGCTTGGGTAGGCAATCACTTGGCTGAATTACTCAGTGGAAAGCAGAATAATTAATAATGTTAAATCAAATATAACCTAATCTAAAGGCGTAGCTGATGATGTGCTTATCAACATACTTTACTGATTTTTATCAGGTGGAAAGTTTTATCTTCAAAGATTAAAGGAAAGAAAAAGAAATCTTAATACTCAGTGATTAAAGTATTGGTGGCATCAGTGCAATCTGCAGATCCTGACAAAATATTATTTTGAGAAATGAATTTGCTGTTTCAGAGTATGTGAACATGCCTGAGATTTTACTGTTGAACAGAATACCCTGTGGAGTTTATTCGCATCAGCCCTAATCTGGCTTTTGCATGGCTGTAAACAAATCTTCACACCAACAGGGAGTCGAACGGAGGTGCCAGGCTCCAGAGAGGTGCAGGAATCCATCTGGGCAGATGAGGTTTTATGGTCAGGCCCTGCATTTAGCTGTGATTTGGCAATGGGTAGCAAAAGGAGGAAATGAAGCAGGGATAGTGATAGCAAGAAATCAGAATATGAGCTCAAACTTAGGTATCCGCCTGTCTGTCTTCCTAAAGCACTCTTTACCTGTGCCTGAGCTGGGCTGGGAATGAACATGTTAAGGCAGTGTGTTACATCAGAGCAGAGGGCAGTGTCTCAAAGAGAGGCAAAAGCAGAAGTTGTTGATGGAAAAATGGATTTACTGACGGTTTGTCAAGGGAGGAAGAAGCTTTTTTCTGGGGTATTTAAAGCTAATGTAAACAAATACATATATATGTGTTGTTTTCCTGATTTGTCAGTGCAAGGAGAAGTAAACAGTAGATTACTAAAATAATCCAAGATTAAGACAGTTTAAGTAGAAACGCTACGTATAACATTTTCAAAGAATTTCCATTCTTGCATCCTGTGGAAATGAAGACACCTTTTCAGTCACTGGGTGAAGGTGGTCACCATGATCAGATGGAATTCGGTTTGTTGATACTGTCTATTTGTCTCATTTTTAACCATGTGATTAACTAAGCTCGAGATGGGAGCAAAGCTTTCATTTTTACAATTGCATCCAGAAATTAAAAGCCTTAAATGACTAAAAGATAAGGGCAATTTGACATGCACGTTGTGCAGTGTCAGATAATGATACTTTTTCTAGAGGGATAGCTCTTTTATGACTAACACATCAAACCTCTCATTCATACTGGAACATATGACTAAAACACACAGAACTAAGTGTGTCAGGAAGGGGCTTTTGTAGCTAATATCTAGGAAACAGCAGTCTGAGAAAGGCAAAAAGGTAGGTAGATTAGCTGAAACCAAGTCACAGATTTCTGGCTAGAGCAGGTTACAGGCATATGCCGTCAAATATGACATTTGTTGGATTAATGTGTGTTTGTGAAATGCAATTTTGTTTCTGTAGGCTTTAATGGCACAGAGGTGCATAGGTCTCTGTACATGCACCAGTTCAGCTTCAAACCTGTCAGAACTGATATGACTGCAACTTGGATTTTTTTTCTTTTCACTTCATATCGTTGCATTAATTTTCTCCAAGAAATTGTTCTCACTCATTCACCTTCTCCCATTAGATAATGCCTCGCCCCACAAACATGTTCATTGTGCAAGGCAAAGTACTCATTCAAAGGCTGGTGCAAAATATTTGCAACAGGATCTGAAACTTGAAATAATTCACTTAATTTTCTTTATTAAGCCTCATCACAACTGAGTTGATTTTGCACTTGATTTTGAAGTTTGCTTTGTTTAATCCATGTCTCTCTCCAGTGTTCCTTATTACTGTACTATGCGAACACCTGAAGTCTATGTGAAAAGCAAAGGGCAATATAGAGAAAGGCAATGTAATTCAATTCAAAGTCATATTGGAGGCTTGTATTCAGCATTGTGTTCCGCAAGAAGTTTTGTAAATTCTGTGCTAATACACTATCTACTGATTAACCTTCCTCTTTGAGACAGTCCTGGATTTCTTTGTTTGAGTGCTGCTCAAAAGTGTTGCTTTTATTTGAAATCTCTAAGAGTGATAACCATTTTAATTGAAATGGGAAAAGAAATTCAAGCATTCTCTCACAATTCATCTTTAAAGGGATTCTCCATTTCCTGAGGCCAAAGGAAGTAGAAAATACATTCGACTTTTCTGCCTAAAATTTGTTTCTCAAATTCTCTTCTTTTGCAGGTAAAAGACCCTTAGGTTCTCTTGTCTCTGCTACAAAATGAAAAATTTCGTTAAGAAATCCTATGTGTTTTTTCCATCAGCCCCACATTCCTTTTGCCTTACACACCCTAGATTTAATGTGCAAAGACAGAGACACTTATAAAACCTTGCTTTGGCACAGTAAAAATAGCAAATCACTGAAAAGTGGGCAGTAGATATTTTCCTTATGCAATAGCTGTAAAGGAGGCAAACTGGTACCATCAGCACAAATGATGCAGTTGCCACCCATGTTTAGAGTTCCTGAAACACAAACCTTTTCATCATCCCCCTCCATTTCAGAGAACCAGCATTCTGTGCAGCAGTTATGAGCCTTAGATCAAGTTTTTGCTCACAGGCTTTTGTAGCTCTTCCAGATCAATTTGTGCCAGAGGAAATGCTGTGGTGGGATGAATGCAGTGCTCCAGCCAGAGTCAGCACCTGAAGTTACCAGGACCAAAAATCATTGTGGGCTTTCTCTGTCACCAGCATAGAGACACGCCAGAGGTCGGGGGACTGGGGACAATTCTGACTTTTTTTTGTCTCCACTAAGTACAAGACAGAGTCTTCAACCTGCGTGAGATCCATGAATCAGCCTGGATAAATATAAACCTTGCCATTTCCGTGACTGCAGTAATTAATCCTGTGTCCTATCTAAGTCCATGAAGTGGGAGGAAAGCTCTGTGTATCCCAAGTCTTGAAAAGAAAAGTAAATACTGTTGTGTGTTTTAACTTATTTTCTAGATTTTAAGGCAGGCTTCTTAGCCTTGTTTTCAAAGAAAAAGAGGCATATGTTGCAATGCACTGCTTAAGTGTGTCCCTATGTCTTATGCTGGTACATTCTGAACCTGTTTGATGACTCTGGTAATAGTCGGTGGAAGTGAACAAAACTGTAAACATAACTAGGTTCTTCTAAGTTCAGTGAAAATTATCACTCAGATAAAAAAATTGATCCTGGACATGCCTTCAGCTGTGGGAGAAGTAGAGAATCCACTCTGAATTCTGTAGACACATCAGACATGGGAAGAGCTTCAGCCACAGCTTGTGTCATGGCAGCAATGAGAGCCAGACATAAGGTACAGGTGCCTCAGAAATCACAACTCTCAGGACTACTGGTGTTCATGGTGATACAGTTTGAAACAAGGAAGATGTAAAACATCTCTGTTTCCTGTCCTTAAATATGACCATATAAATCAGATCTCCAGGTTAGGTCTTCTGGGAAGATCTGGGTTTAACAAAATAGCAGATGAAGGTGCATTGGAGTGGTCCAATGCAAACGTGAATATACTCACTTCCTGTGAAGGTCTGCTCACATTGACTTTAAATCCACTGAACAACCTCTGGTTCCACCACATGGATATGAGGTCAGGGCAAGCCCCACACACGGGTGAGCACCTCAGCTCTGTGTGTCCTGGCTAGCACAGCTTCAGCAGCTTACTTCCAATTCATTGATGCATATGGATTGAAGAGAAAATCTGATGTGTGCCCTGCAGAATAGCTGTCTCTGTCTTTCCTACCCCCGTGGAAGGGTTTCTCAGAGCAACATTTTCTAAGGATTCTCCTTTTAAATTGGGCAGGAAAAGCCTACATAAGCACTAAACCAGTCATTTTCTGCAGCAAGTTCTGGCACTTTTCTTCAATCAGAATGAGTATTTTTATTTCTTGTTATCTTTTTCCTAAGCTTTTCTTGGTTTTGGTTCCCAGATGTAAAAATACTGTCAAGCTGGGGGAACCCAACAAAACCCTGTTCTGTGGTGAACACAACTAAATGCTGGCAGGAATGTCTGAGATGGGTTCAATGCAAATGCTTTTCATCTGGTGTTCAGAAGATCCCACAAATGAAAAGGAAGTAATCCCACAAAAGGAGAAAATGTCTTTCTAAACTACTTCTAAAAATCAAAGAGCCAAAGAGATGTGTGATATACAAATTATGAGCTATGGGTGAAACTTTAGAACCTTAAAACTGTTTAAAACCCTTGTAAATGTTCAAACTGCAGACTCAGGCATATTTATACTTTGAATTTTGTTTTTTTTGTACAAAGGGTGAGTTTTGTTTTAGACATAGAGTGTAAAGTGATCTCCTGGTTCACTGAATCAATTCCCATTGTGTTGGAGGAAAATATGCCATAAAAATGTATTTAGTAAATTTATCAAATTCCACCCTAACTCTGTTTATGCTTTGGGGTTTTTCCTATGGAAACTTCTAGAGTTTAATTGCTCTGATAGATAGATTTTTTTCCCTTCTAATTTCCAAGCTGACCCTATTCATGACTAGTGTGTAGTTGATTCCCTCTCAAGTCAACAAAATCCTTCAACTTAAATGTCTTTTTTTACTCCATAGTTTAGGATTGCATTATCCTTTTCCACAGTAATATGGTGGTTGCACATAGTTCTCTGTTGACTGTATACACAATATCTTCTATCTCTCCTTCCTGAGTCCCTATTCGTGACTAATATTAGTGGTGTTAATTCCCAGATGTGGAACCTTGCCTTTAATACTTTTGCATTCCAATCCATCTCTATCCAAGGTTCTCCTGTTCTCCTTGTATTATGATAATCTTGTGTTATGCAGTGTAAGCAGTGCCTCCCATCTCTGCATCATCAGTTTCTTAGTCAAAGTATTCTGTCTTGGGGTTGATGTTCCCCACTCGAAATGCTTTGCATTTCTCAAATTTTCTTTTTGCCACAGTCTCTTGAGTTTTTCCCCCCAAGAGCAATTAAGGTGTGAAAACCCTTTTTTTAATTTTCCATTTTTCTCACTTTAAATAATTTTCAAGGTGGCAGCTACAAGCTAATTGTTGTCTGTTTTTCTGGAGAGTATCACAGCACAATTGCACCTTCTTGTTAATATGCCTACTTTTTTTCATGGGTAGAAAATATCTGTTATTCTAGACAAGGAAAGAGGAAAGATAAGGACTTTGGAACATTGACCCTTATAGCCTCTCTGCATGCAGAGCACACCCTGTGTCTTTCACAGAGTGTGTAATAAAATGTTTTTCACTCCAGGCCTTTATCCTGAGATTATGGTGGGCACCTCTACAGGGAGTAGTGAGAAAGTATTGTTCATAAATTTGGACCATAAAATTATAGAATAATTTGGGTTGGAAGGTGTCTTTGAAGATCATCTAGTTCAACCCACCTGCAATCAGGTTGCTCAGAGCCCCGTCCAACCTGATGTTGAATGTTTCCATGGGTGGGGTATCTTCCAACTCTCTGGGCAACTTGTTCCAGTGTTTTACCATCCTCATTGTAAAAAATGTCTTCCTTGTATCTAGTCTAATTCGACCCTCCTGTGATTTGAAACCGTTACCCCTTGTCCTATCACAACAGGCCCTGCTAAAAAGTTGTCCCCAAATATCTAAAGATTAGGACTGCATAATGGGCTCTTAATATGCTGGTTGTGCACTGCAATACCAAATTCCTCTGAAGTTAGCTCTTTTTCTTTCTCTCCCTATGAAATCTGTTCTTGTCATGGCACAGCTCTGTGTAAATATGCAATACATCTGATAGTTGTTTGGTGGTTGTAGCACCTACAAACATCATCCTGGCACAGAAACTGTGTAAACATAAACTTGTCACTCTATCATGATGCTATTTCACCACTAACTTATTGTAGACCCAGGTATCCCTCATCATATTTCTATGCGGTGTTTCATTTCCTTCCCTTTCTTCTTCACAGATTTTGCTCATTTACACACACACACACACACACACAAATATATATATATGTGCATTGTCCCTGCTTTTCTTGGGTTGTGTGATACCACCTTAATTGAGCCTGAGACTGCTGTGTAACTGTGCAATGTCGGGCACTGGTGAAACCCCTGGTGTGCTGCCAAAGCTTCTAGGTGTTACTGAGCTACAAAGGAAAAGAGATAACGATGATGTGGGAGGGAAGAAAAATGTATTGTGTGGACAAAACTTCCCTCTCTTTTATATTAGCCTGAATCTCTGTTAAAAGTTGGGAAATGTAGAAAGAGTTTTTATGTCCCTGTGGGAAACAAACTGAAAACCAGAAAAACTGATAAGTTTGGGTTAGATGGGAAAGTACTGAACAGCTGCAAATATATCTGGTGTTTAAATGAAGATGGTCCTGATGAATGTTCCACAGTTATCAGCCATTATCGAGTGCATTAACCTCATTACCAGGGGGATGTTGCAAACTTACGGAGCCTCTTCTAAAAGCAGCTTCACTTAATAGATAAACCATGTTATTGAAGGAAAAGATTGCTTTTATTGTGGGCTCAATCCAGCTTCCTGCTGCACCTGGCAACTTCCTTAAGATAAACGACATGATCTGAAGGGATGGGAACCGAGTTGCATGTTTGGGGTAGGAATGAGAGTGCCCTTCTCTGCCAGTGACCTGCAAACCCAAACCACACAGGAGTTACAGCATGAGACCATCTCTCCTATTGACATGGGCTTGAGATTTACATGCACTGGGTATCTCGGTTGTCTTGCATACTGCTTTATCTGCAGATAATGTTTTTATCCCTTTTTTCACTGGATTCAGTCAGTTTTTGCTATTCCTTACTGACTTTCATGCCTACAACTCCATACAACACAGATGGCTGGTACCACTATAAAACTGAGAACTATAAAAATGAGATCAGGATATAACTCCTGCAGACTTTTTCTGAGGCTAATATAGGTGTGAACCACAATTTCTGGGAAGTCCTTGAAATAAAGTACACTGTGAGCTTCTTGACTCAGCTTCCCGCCTTTTTCTCAAAGGGTTTTGTGGCGTGCAGCCTCCTGTTAATCTGTTCTGTTTGAACTCCAGCAACATACAAGCCAACAAAGGCAATTAAAGTCTGCAGTAATGATCAACTCTGGAAAATGATCGGCATGGATTAAAGCAAATCTAAGGGATAATTGCTTGGCAACAAGTTCCATAACCCTGAGTGTTAAGTACAGGAGGGGACTTTGAAACCCTTGTAATTACATCAGAAAACCTGTTTGTATAATGAGCATTGTTCTTTTAGCTTGATTGAACTGGAAAAAGAAATCTTTTAAAAGAATCCAGTATTTTGTTAGCAGGAGATTTTATCTACCTGAGATACTGCTTCAACTTTATTGCCAAAATATGTGGGTACATCACAATCTTTGATGTATTCAGCCTTAGACAGAGAAGTGCTGCTCTTCTTTACTGGTGAGGAGGATAAGGCACAAAGAGTCTTGGCCACACACCCTGGGCATAGGAAGCTTGTGGAAAGATATAATTTGACGCAGATGGCAAGTTTTGAAGAATCAACTTCTGAATTTCAGTTTTATTTGTGTCTATGAATTTCATGCACCTTTGCTTCTGGTAAGTATGGGGAGAAAACCTGCAGTCACCGTTCAACAGCACCCTGATTTATTGCTCTCTTATGCAACATTTAGTGTGCAATGCCAAGGGAGTTGATCATGAGGGTCACTAACCATGACAATAAAGAAAGGTGGAGTGGCCGTTTCCTCTGTAACCTACAGCTGCCCTTTTGCTAGGGGCAGTTGGACAGCTCAGGTACCTGTTTTTCTGTCTGTCACAGAGATCAGGGCAGAAGGAAGGTTTCTGGCCAATTATCTGTATGATATACCCATGGCATCATATGGGTGGTTTGGATTTTTTTTGTATGTTTATTTTTGTTTTCTTCAGCCATCTTATACCTAAACCATGCGACAGAGGCAAATAATTTAATTTAATTTCTCTCTTTGCCAGCATGGAGTTCGTATTTGCTGAGCTACTGGGTATTCGCAAGTAAACTCTTCCTGTGCTCTTCTGGTTCATTTTTGAAGAGGTGATTTATGAGCAGTTAGATTAGTAGTGGATGAGCTGGCATGTCACTATGTGTCATGTACCCCTACATCCCATTTTTAATAACAAATTTTCAGGCACATGAATCTTATTTCAGCATCATACACAATGTGAACACTGAGATGGATAATATTTAAAGATTTGAATACAGTGGCTCTCAAATGGTTAGGCATGGATTAGAAGGGCCCTCAACCGAGGATTACGATACAGTTTTCCAGTGTGGGAAAGGTTCAAATTAAATATAGATGTGAAAGTGAACTCTATTATGTTTGGACTGAAGTGAAGGTCCTCTGGTGTTGGAGAGCTGAGAACATCTTGCAGATCAGGGCGAGGTCCATAATTTTTAGATCTCTGCATCAAGAACATCTAATATAGCTGAGGGAGATCTAGCCAAACAGCTAATAGAACAGGTAAGATGCAATTAAGAATGTAGGAAACTAATGAGGTGAATTGTGTCACCATCTTCATTAATTTGTTTGTCTAATTCTCTGCTACATGTAAAGACATCTTCAGGTGACCTTCCTAGATAAGACACATACTTCGGTAGATGCACATCAGCCTTAGTTAATTCCAGCTCCAGAATATTTTTGTTTGTTTGTTTCTGTCTGTGGATTTTAAAAATCTTTTTGTCTGTTCAGTACATATTTAGATGTCTGGGGTAATATTTAAGGATTTGTTTCTTTGGTCACTCAGTGAATAACAATTTGTGGGTTTTTTTTGTTTTTTAGATGTTTTCCAAGCACTGTGTTCAGCTCCCCCAGGAGATGCTGTTCCAGGAAACAAGCTAATTTTCATAATCACAAAATTAATAGCTTGTTTGATGTTTTAAGTATCCCCATAGTTTTCCACAGCTGGTAATGTATTAAACCCAAGAGACAATGGTGGTGTGTATGTGAGGAAGCATCTAATAAGTATTAGTTAGAACTATTTTAAAGATATAAGGCCACTTGTAAACAGTAATCTTTTTAACAATATTACAAGTAAATCTCCACATAATGAAAATAATTCCTCAGAGGTGTTTGGTTGGCAATTTTCATCCCTCTATGATTTCTTCGTCTGTAGCTTCAAAAGGGAATTGTTCTTTGGCCTGGGTAATCTGTTGTGAGGGTTGCAATTGAGCCACCCACTCCCAAAGTTGAACAGGGTTCTTGTGATAGCAAGAGCAGCAGTTGTTTCTTGATGTTGTTATGGGTTGGGGTTTTACTGGTTGCATGCCAGCAGCAGGCTGTGTACTGGGGAATAGCTAAAGGGTGATATACTTTCTCGTGGAGGAGTTTAAAGAGTGCAGAGAGAGAGAGAGATCAGACAAAAAAAGAAACATGATCTTTGCTTAGGGCATGTGCAGATGAGAATTTTTCTTCCAAAATTAACTGATTGCCAGATCATTTGAGTTAATTCATATATTAGATAAAGGCAACACAGACACTCCTGCAACATTTATTTCAGTACTGGGGCGGGGTGTCTCTTTTACCCTGTGGGAAGAGTAGCTCTAACTCGTGTTACTCTGTGAATGCTCTATTAAAGTTAATATAAAAGGAAAGTCTCTATTTAGATGATACCCTACAAAGCATTTCTTGGATGTGCTATCTCCCAGGAAATATTTTGCAGAGGACATGCTACCTACAGTAAAGTTTCATATTACATATTATCAATGTAGCCACATTCTCCTAAAAAGAAATGTCCTGCTGCTCTCCTGCTTCCAACTGTATGTTTCCCTTCTGCCCACCCTGTATCTGACGTGAGCTGCTTATAGCTCCTGGATGAGCAAGCTCAGTTCACAGTTCAGACAACCAGGGGACAGTTTTTCATCAGATCAGCAAGGCAAAGTGTCTCACCTCACAGCCCCAGCTTCCCCAGATGTGCTGCAGATGGATAGCACGAGCATGTCATCACTTGGGAGGGGAGAGGTGGCAACCTGTGTTCAGAGAGGATTTGGTGTCATGTACAACACAGGATGCAGAGCTTCAGCTCTGTGTCTGTGTCTCAGCCAGGTGCTGAGGGCAGTGACCTGTGTAAAAGATTTCTGTAAAAGAAGTCTTCTCATGGTGGGGGAAAACCTGTGAAATCCAGCCCTACCTAGCTCATTTGGGAGAAGAAAGGAGGGAATGAGAAAGGCAACAAATGGCGGGTGCAGACCCAAGATCTAGAGGTGCTTATTCTTGGTCTAAAAAGCTCTGAATGTGTGTGTCCTTGGTCTGAAACACTGTGAAACAACTGAGGTCCTTCACGTAGCCTTCTGAGAGGATGGCAAGTCAAGGGGATCAGAGCACACATCAACAGGCAGGAAACCTGTGATAGGAATTTGAGATTTTGAGGTGCTGAATCCCTCCTAAACCCACTAACTTCTGGAAAGATAAGGTTCCTCCGCAAATTCTGGCCCAAGGGAAATTTCATAGAAGAAGCACCATGGGCAAAGTAGCAGAAAATTCCAAAAGCAGATGTTTCTTACTGCTTTATAGTGAAGCCAAACAGGAAAAAGGGGAAGAAACTGAGAAGGAATAAGTAGCTTTATCTCAAGCCTTTCATCCAGATACCTTTTTACAATATACATTTAGATTTTCTTTTTGCAATATATCTCCTTTGGTTTTATTTGGTACTTCACTTTTTTTTCCCATCTGAGTTTTATTCTAGTATCTATTTTGCTAGTGAAAGAGAGGGAGAGACATGCAGTTCAGGATAATTTGTCTTGGTTTAGACTGAGCAGGGTAATTGCATCCCTGGGATTATTGTAGTAAATTTTTCAGAATTAATCTAGGAATATTTTTCCCCTGGACATGTATATATGACAAACATAAGTGTCTGATTTTCACATTAGTAAGAATTATTAAGAATTTCCTACTATTTGTTAACATTTTGTTAATTTCTGGAATCAATTGGCTATTTTACAGAATTTGTAAAGATTATGATTAAGCATATAATAAAGACAAATACTTTCAACTGCATCTCACTGGAAATCTTGGCAGCTTTTCTTTCCTTGCTGTCATTAAACAGCCAATGAGTTACAAAGCCAAAATTACACCTCAGCGATTTACTTCACCAATTAAAAAATCCTGAGTGAAATTATCCATGTAAGATTAGAATTTCATGTCTTAAGAAATATAAATATTCACTGCTGTCTAATCTTGCTTCAATATTGTGGTTAATGTTTGGCCAGTACTTTTATCTTTCCTGGAAAAGTCTATTTATATCAATAATTTGGTACTTTAAGGAATATCAGATTACCTTTGTGTAGACTTCTACCCCATGTTCAAAGACATAGCATGAGAAAAGTTTAGTTTTTCAGTTTGAAAATTTTGATGAAGTAAAAACTGTAAAATTTCTGTTGAAATAAGTTTTTCTGAAAGTCTTGCTCAATTCTTTCCTCTGTTCTATCTTAACTTCAGACTGGCGAACCCCACTCTGTGCTGGGAGGATCATGGAACAGATTCTCTTAGAAGATATGCTAAGGTACATAAGCGACAAGGAGGTGATTGGAGGCAGCCAGCACAGCTTTACTATGGGCAAATCATGTGTAACCAATCTAGCGGCCTTCTAAGATGGAGTGATAGCAATGGTTGACAAGAGAGGATTGACAGATGCCATCTTTCTAGACTTCTGTTAGGCCTTTGACATGGCCTGTCATGGCAACCTTATCTCCAAATTGGAGACACATGGTTTTCATGGATGGACTATTCAATGGATAAAGAATTGGTTGGATGGATGCCACCAGAGAATAGTGGTCAATGCCCAGAGAGACGCTAGGGACATGTAGTGTCCCTCAGGGCTCTGTCCTGGGACCAGTGCTCTTTAATATCGTCATCAGTGACACAGACAATGAGATCAAGCACACCCTCAGCAAGTTTGCAGATGACACCAAGCTGAGTGGTGCAGTTGACACAACAGAAGGATGGGATGCAATCCAGAGGGACCTGGACAAACTTGAGAAGTGGGCCCATGAGAACCTCATGAAGTTCAGAAAGTCCAAGTACAAAGTCCTGCACCAGGATTAGGGCAATCCCAGACATGTGTAAACACTGGGAGAAGTGTTTGAGGAGCAGCTTTGAGGAGAAGGAGCTGGGGCTTCTCTTGGGTGAAAAGCTGGACATGAGCCAACAGTGTGCACTTGCAGCCCAGAAAGCCAACTGTATCCTGGGCTGCATCAAAAAAAGGATGGTCAGCAGGTCGAGGCAAGTGATTGTCCTCCTCTACTGTGCCCTTGTGAGAGCCCACCTGGGTCATGAGTTCAGCACTGGGAACCTCAGCATAAGAAAGACAAGGACCTGTTAGAACTGATACAAATGCGGGCCGTGAAGATGATCGGAGGGATGGAGTACCTCTCCTATGAAGTTAGGTTGAGAGATCTGAGGTTACTCAGCCTGGAGAAGAGAAGGTTTTGGGGAGACCTTACAGCACCTTCCAGTACCTTAAGGGAGCTTATAAACAGGAAGGAGAGTGACTTTTTGTATGGATAGACAGTGACAGGACAAAGGGCAATGGTCCTAAACTGAAAGAGGGCAGGTTTAGATTAGATTTTAGGAAGAAATTCTTTACTCAAAGAGTGGTAAAACAGTGGAACAGGTTGCTCAGGGAAGCTGTGGATGCCCCATCCCTGGAATTGCTGAAGGTCAGGTTGCATGGGGCCCTGAGCAGTCTGATCTAGTGGCTGTCATCCTTGGCCATGGTGTGGGGGGTGAATCTAGATGATCTTTAAGGTCACTTCCAACCCAAACCATTCTATGATTCCTCTCTCCAAACAAAAGCAATTTTTTTTTTTTTTTTTTTTTACAATTTTATGTGTAAAGAAATCAGAAACTGAAATGAATGCATTTAAAACACAGTTTTGCATTCAAGGCTGTTTTCAAGAGTATTGTTTGACCTTTTCTATGAAGCAGTTTAGCTTCATCACAGTGCAAACACTTCTAGGCAGAATGAAATTCCATTGCATCTAGAAATGGCCACATTTCTTCCCCATTGAAGACAACAGCATCGAAAATGATTTTGTGATCTAAATTTTTTGTTTAGTGAATAACCATTAGTCATCTCAGAAATACCAGAGCATTTATCAGGTAAAATCCACTCTTCCAGTTCTTCACTTGTGTGAGAATGAGCAATATCAAGTCATAACCTTTTGCCTTAACTTGGTCAACCACATGTGGACCAAACAAGAGACCCAGAAGTCAACATCATCAGCAGGTTTTTTCAGTAGCTTGTGTAAAATGAATTGGTGATTTTAGTGAAGTTGCTGAGACATCATAGAACTGGTAAATTTTAATCAACTTAAAAGTAAATTAAAAGAATATACTTGACCCTACTGACTTAGCAATAAGACACATAAAAATGTCATTGAAATAACCCTCGGATAGCCTGATAGAAATATTGATGTGGAATTCTGTATTTATGGGGGTGTGATACGTAAATATTTATGGAAGATTGGGAAGATTTTGAACCACAGACATAAATCATGTCAGAATATCCAAACTGCAAGAAAATAATGATGCTTGTTGGAGATATTTGAAAGTGGTCATCAGCAAAACCAAGACGTCCTCACAGCTGTGGTCTTAAATTTTCCATTTTACTTTACTTCTCAGAGGAACGGCAGGAACATTAAAGTTAGTAGAGTTGCCCCAGTGATGGATTTGCCACACAAAGCACCACAGCTGAATGCATTGTCACTTACTAGTCCAACTTATGTCTGTTTTGGGATTGTTTTGGCATTAACTCTTCTCTTTCTCAGATTTAATCATGAAGATAAATTTGAAAGAACTGCTAAAAATCTATTGTTTTCAAACTGTATATTTTCTGTTACTGTAATTTGTAACCAGTAAGAAATTAAAAAAAAAAAAAATCTCCTCAGGCTGATGCAAAGCTGTCACTTGCAATTCAGGGAGATAGGATTAGTTTATTTGTTTACAGATGTACAACCAGTCAATTAAGATTTATCTTATCTCCATTTTAATAACAGCTGCAGTTCTACAGTCTGTGTTTATGATTGAGTGTGAATGTTCAGCAATCTTGGAATCAGAGAACAATTGAAATGGATGTCTTTGGGCTTGGCTGCTGATTTGAAATATCTTGAAAATGAGTTGCAATATTACTTTGCAAAATTATAATTCAGAAGCTTTGCCTTGGCATATGCTTGTGCAATACTATAAAGAGAGCTATAACAAGAGTGTTAAAACTTATCTAATTAGAGGGTGATCCCACATTTTCAAGAAAAAGACTTTCTGCCAAGCTAGAATTCTTAATTATTTCTTTTTTTCAGAAAAATGCTCGTTTTGATTATATTTTCTAATATAAATAGTGAAAAAATCAAATAAACATTTATTTTTAAATGGACAAAATCATAATACTTAGAAGTGAAAATTCACATTTCAGGTTGCAACAGATGTAGTGTACAGAAATTCAAAATAAGATGTTAGAGAGTTGGGCTTGAAAAGTCTGCCCTTCCTTCTGGTAATACCAGTCTGATGCTATTAATTATGGAGAAAGAATCTGTTAGCACATTGCTAATCAGCTAATGGAATAGATTGCTGTCTCTCGTTAAGAATTTGAGACCCTTCTGTCTTTTTTACATTCTTATTCTCTGGGTACTTTCTGAAATCATGAAGATAACCAGCAGGCAAGTCTGTGTATGAAATGTTCCTTTCCAATAGCCCGTTCCCCTGTCTGCACCATTACCTGGACATTACCACCAGAACAATTGACTCAAAGAGCAAGGATCTTGTGAACAGGTCAGCAAACTCCTTGAGAATGGTTGGAACTGTCCTACCATGATAGATGAAATCAGGTTAAGCTTTGGTTTCATGTGTCTCCTTGTTTCCATGAAGGGTGGGTGTCACTCCCCTTCTCTTGGTTATACAGCCTCAAGGTTAAAGATTGGACTTAATGATCTCAAAGATCTTTTCCAGCCAGAGATTCTCACTGACTTTGGTCCTTAAATGTCTTTCATGTGAGCTCACTAAGCCTACAGAATCTACTATCTGATCTTTTTCTTCCAACCTACAGCGTAGTTCGCTCTCGGTTAGTGAAGTGAATTGGCAAAAGAAGTGGCTCAAAGACGTCAGACCCAGCCTGAGATAAGAACAGGGAGAGAACAAGTGGCATAGGGAGGAGAGGGAAGACAGGGAGAACCACAGCATCACACCAAGGTGTCAACAATGAGCTGTTAGACTGGCTCACCCCAAGCCATGGGACTTCACCTTAAAATCTGCTCCTCTGAACAGTTATTCTCAAGTCTTTTCCACGTTCTTTTCAGTGCTGATATCAGGGTATTGAAAAATTGTTTCTGTAAGGTCCTTGCACCCATGCACTAGCACCACCAGAAAAACCCATCATGAAATGTCATGCAAAGTTTCAGTAGTAATGCTCTAAAATGCCAGAGGAAAAAACCTGATATTTTACAGAAACTGAAGAGAATAGTGGAGTTAAAATATATTTATCACTCTCTAGGCATGTCACACTGTATTTTAAAACCAGAGAAATCATTCGACAGCACCTAGGACTTTAGCAGCTATTACCTTTCCCGCACTGGAGAAAATCTGGAGGAGAGGGGCATTGTTAAACTGTGTTTAGGGGGATGATGTTGTTAATGCATATCTTTGAATCCTCCTGGGCAACTGAGAAGATAGCACAGGAGAGATGGAAAAGTGAAGTGAACATTGGCAACGTTGACAGCTGAAATTCATAGCTTAATCTGTAATTGGTTAAGCTGCAGTGGTAGGCTGTAAACCGTGGTGTCTGCTGAGTGGATTCCTGTGTGTTTCTGTGTCCATGTCGGAGATGATATTTGCTGTGGGCAGGCAAGGTGGGAAGCCAAGGGAATCGTCTCCACAGCTGGCATGTCAAGATTGCCAGAACTTGTCTGCTGAAGCCCTAAACAAAAGAAGACTTCCTAGATAACCAACATTATGTAGTTCTCAAAGATTTATTTATCATTTTGATGGAAAAAAACATAAGGCAGGAGATCAAGATCACTTGCATGAAAGGTGTAAGCAGCTTTTTCTTCAGTAGGCTTTGTTTTCATTAATTCAGAGTGTTTACTCTATATGTTGCCATAGTGTGTACTCTCCAAACAGAATATGCACAAACTGCTTCAGAGGTGAAGCTTGCAACAAATCAAGGCATAGTGATGTAAGAGGTCATCTTTCAATCAAAGATGGTTTTAAAGTAAGCTATTTACATTTTCCACAATGGTCTGTGAATCAGGATCTGGTTATTACTGTATTTCAGCTGACGGTCAGTGACTTCTGTAACTGCATTGGCTGATTGACAATATGTTTAAACATAACTGATTTTAAGATTAAATGGTCTTAAATGTTAGGTGGAAACATCCTTTGTGGACACTTAAACATTCATTTACCCTCTATTTGCATTTGAAATCAATTTTAGGCCATCAGTATGAAGTGAAACTGATTCAACCAAAAAGATTTAAAATAACATCTTTACTAAAATCAGTGCAGGTTCAGATTTAAACTGGATCTTGGATGAAAGGCACAGCAACAATGTATTGTACTTACAGAAAAAAATATTGTGATGATTGTTTTATTATTAATTTTTAGCACAAATCTACTCTTAGAGTGACAAATGCAAGAAATGAACCCTTTCTCCCATATAGATTCCCCACTATAAAAAAGAAACAAGCAGATTTAATGTTTCACTGGCAATAAGTCAAATGCTGCTTAAGACATAAGTCAGTGCCATTTGACACAACTGATAGTTTCCACTTGAGTAAAATTCATAAATGTTACCAGCATGAGATCTGAACAGATTTTTAATCTCTAGAGTCAGTGGCAGTCTGGGGTAAACTAGGGTTATTTTGAGTCTTATGTTTGGCTGATGAATAAGAAGGACCTTTCTGAATTTCCTGCCTGAAAGCTAGCCTGATATTTATCCATCTATCATTGTCTGTTTTTTCTGTGCATTCCTGTTTTATTCAATTGTGAGTTGCTCTGTCTTTTTCTAAAAGGACTTGTGTGTATGCGTGAGTAGCTACACTTAATATTGTAGTTCTCTTCTTTCTGAGATGGAGATTGTAATTGCTTATTGATGGCCTATTTGTATGCTAATGTTGCTCAATAAAAAAAGTGAAAGCATAATTAACACTCCTGCTTCACCTAAAAAGAAAGGGGAAAAGGAAAGCTTGGAAAGGTCAGTGGATTTCACAAGATAAATTACTAGATAATGGAAGACATAGGATCCTACATTCTAGAATGTAATGCTTTCACTATTTATTAGCTATTATTTATTACAAATGCTGACTATACTTACTTTTTGGTAACCATTTTCTATATACATTGTATTTAGACATTATGACCCTGTGGTTGGTGGTATAATGTACTGCAGCCTGCCAATTTTCAGATGCAGTGGCTTTCAAGGGAACAGCATCTCTGTTTATTCTCCTATATTTCATTAAGGCACAATTCAGTAACACTGCAGGCAGAGCTGGCTGGCTCTTGGTGTGGAGGCAGAAGTCAGACAACCGAGAGTCAGATCTTGCAAACCCTCATTCACAGAGTGGGAACCTGCAACCCCGGAGGCAGCATAAGCAACACATTTAGTGCTAGAGTCAGTAAGTGTTAGCAGAACAGGCTCCTTGCATACTTAGAAAACAAGAAAAATTTAAAGCCCAAACCCCTGTGATGTAGTGATGTATTTGTATTCTGTGGATTTTTGGGTTGTGCCATTAGACAAAGCATGAGAAGGAACTATTTGGGCATATGGGCAAGTGTGGAGCTGAAGCTGGTTGAACAAGTGACCCTGCCCTGATATTATGCTGCTTTGGCTGTGAGACAAAGTAAATTGAGCTGCCTTACCTGAGGTGAATTAATGTGTATGGCCTCGTGACTGGGGTTGTGTGGATCAAGTGTGATGTATGGGTGGTTATCTCTGGCCAGACAGGAGGACAGTCACAGTTAGCTTGCTAAACAGCCACAGCGTGATTGCACTCAGCCATATGACTGAACTCCAGCTGCTGTCCAGGCTTTAATGTTAAAATGACACCAAACAATACAAATTATGACCAGAATGATTATACATAACTTTTAAAAGTAATGTGTTGTAACAGAGGTGACAGTGTTGTAACACCACTGTCCATAACTTCCTATTAGTGTAAAATATGTTTTCAGAATTAAAACTCACAAGTTATTGAATCTTAAAACTATTTCTTCTAGATAATTTCTTTTTGTTTTGCTTTATCTGCAGATGACAGAACAAGAGAAAAAGGGCCTTCCTGACTTTGTGATTTTGCTTCTTAGGGTATATCACAATATACAGTTTTTACATCTAGTGCTCTTCATGTTGCTCATGGAAAGCAGTTGTCGCACAGTCATGGACTAGTTGTACAGATAAAACCAAATAAAAGGCTGTTCCAGGAAAAATATTTTATTTCCTAAGAAGCTTAAGGATAATAGTAAAGTAGTTAGAACATATGTTCATATATTCAAAAACTAGTAAATCTAAACTCAAAGAGAAGCAAAGTTAAAGATTATTTTAAATTTGCTTTCCCTTCTGTGACTGAGGTCATGGAAATGGTATTTTTCTATGCTTCAGAGTCATTGCTGGGTGATAACTGCATGTGGAAATTCAATTTATATGCTACATTCCCTGATAGTGTTAATAAAAATATTTCTTGAGTAGTTAATGGAGTTGTTTAGTAAGCACAGGTGAGGATTTGTTCTACACTACAGCATGCAACCTTTGTTTCTGGGAAAACATATATGATAATATTGGTGTGTTACTGTACTTAATTATCGTCAGTTAGTGAAACTTCATACTGTTTCTTCTTGCCATTCTCTGACGAAAAGTAAATGATGATGTTTAGGATTTCAGTCTAGGCATAAGGAACACTTATGTTGAGTAAAGGAACACTTGTATGAAATAATTGACTTTGTTTATATCCATCTGCAATTTATCCACAAGAACACCACTGAAAGATGACATTTATCTTACAAGTTTTTCAGTCATTTCTATACTCTGCAGTCAACATTCATGCAGCTGAAGTGCATGAAACATGTAGATGAATATTTATTATAGATGATGAAGTGTCCTTTTGACGGTATAATATATTTCACTATAAAAATAAACAGATTGTGCATGAGGCAGTCTGATTTGGCTGGTGGCACAGATAGTACCTCACTTATTTACACTTTCATCTGAAGATCTCAACACTGTTTACTGATGAGGGAAGTACCATTATCCTTCCTTGGTAATTCCACATCCTTTACTGGATTTAGCAGTTCTTGAAGATCCTGAGACCTCAAAAGTTGCTCTCACAACACCCAGAGTATTCTTACTCAAGACTGTGTTTTAAAGTATTGGAAATATTGTGGCCCCTTAGAGACAGAAGCAGGTCTGTATTTTGATATTCCTGGGGATACATACAAGTTTCTACTGAAATTGTGTCTGGTTCTTCAACAAATATTGCCATCCCAATAAACTAAATTAAATTTCTCTTAACAACATTTGTGCAATCTGCTCTCTAATTCAAAATCATGTCTGGAACGTTAATGGAGGGAATTTGCTAAATTTAGTTTTTATTTTAACTGTGCTGCAATCCATGACTGGAAAGGAAGGTCAAAACTCCCAAACCCATATCGCATCCAAGACGATGAGAGTTTATAGAATTACAAAATTTTGCTAGAAAAAAAGACTTAAAAATTAATCCAGATTTCACCCTAAAGAAGATAAGAAAATAGAAATTGAGTTTTAAAGATGAATGTGACTAAATAGCTAACCAAATTTGTAAAGAGATTTACATGTGATTCTTTTCCTTTGTTTTTGTTGTTTACTGAGGACCACACGTTATCTGGGACATCTACTCTGTGAATAATATACTGCAAAAATGTAACCTGCTGATGGGAAATTGGCTATCCAGCAAGCATGGGAATCAACACGTCTATTCAGAAGTCTAATGTAAGGCACTTGGCTTTAAAAGTAGTGATCTCTATGCTAAGCCTGCTCATTTTGTGAAACAAATTGATGCAGAAGGTGCCTAGTGAATGGCTGGCCATTTACCACTACCTGTCATTAGGGTTTTTTCTGATGTCTGGAAATGGGATTTGAAGGAAAAAAGGGAGGGAAAGTAAAATGCTGTGTGGGACTTATGAGATGTAAGTCTCCCTGCTTGCTGGTGTTGGCTGCTGAGAAGGTCATGGAGCTGAGGTTACCCTTGTGAAGTGAACTTGGCAAAGCAGGTGATTTTTTCCATGGGAGCGGAGAATCAGCTTCAGGAAATTGTGCTGTGACAGTCATGTTTGCTGGTGAAAGAGAAAATAACCATACTTGAAGCTATTGGATATATTTTGGCTTTTAGGCAAAGGAGGACAAGCAATAAAGACTTCACCAACATCTCATTGAAAGTCTGAGATGTTGGTTTTCAGTGTGTCAGTGACATATCACAAATCTTAAAAATAAAGAAGGTGATTTTGGTTCTGGTAGATATCAGTCTTGCTGGAGTCTTTTACTGCCATGGTATGCTTTTGGTCACTCTGGTAATTTTAAAGGCATGGATGCCACAAGTCAGGGATCACTCTGGTGAAGAAATTGTAGAGAAAAGGAAGAAGTATAAATAATCCAGCTATATTCAAGCTGGATCAATGAATATTTCAATACAAAATACTGCACACTACTACTTTAAGTGTGTCACTTTAAACATCTCTGAATTTTCTGAAACAGCTGAACTGCCTGATCCACAGGAATTGCAGTATGATTAGATGATGCTATTCCCTGTCCCCCTACACCCAGAGGACAGAGTTAACCTTTCAGTGTGTCCATGCCTGAGCTTTAATAAAAACATCCATGAAGTTGATGCATTTGAATAGATTTTATCCAGTGAGTACTAAGGGGCCTGTATTAGTGGTGCATGTGAAATGTCACACTGGACACAAGCCTCTCTTCAGCTCCAGGATCAACATAGACACGTACTTCTCAGCTCAGCATTTGCTCAAGCTTAAAAATCCCGGTAGCCTCCTATGCTTTCATTTCTGCAGTGCTGTTTACAGTGACATATAAAATTATGCCCTGTTGGCCCAATTATATCTGGTATGAAATCAAATTACAATATCTTCATCATTCATGGCCAATTTAGCTCCAAAAAATGAATATAAACAAACATAATGAAATGAAAAATGTTTCTAATTTAGGGGATTGCATTAGTGCAGATTACAGCCTTCAGGTGTTAACAGATTTATTTTTAGAGTAGATTCCTGTTTTCAGTGGTTGCTGAATGGCCCACATCTAAAGATGGCCTGCACACAAGTATTTAATTATGACTTAAATTATTTACAGTATATGTCTGAGCATATTTTTTTCTGTACTACTCATTGTCAAGTGGTATGATGACATGAAGAAGTGAAATATCTCCTGAATTTCAATTTGGATTCTCATTGCTGCTAGTACTTTCTGTTTAAAGTGCCGGCTCTTCAGGGACAGATTTTCTGACTCTACTATGCCAGACACAATGAGGTCCTTGACCTGGAAAGGCAGACCTTTGGGAACCTACCCCAAATGTTAATAATAACATAATGACATTCCTGGGTGCAGAATGTGCTGTGAGGTCCCGATTTACTAACAAGGACCCCTGTGAGAGGGCTCTGGGCAGACTTGTGCACTGAGGCGAGTGGCACTGTGGCTCATCTCATCACAGCCAGCCTGCTCAGAGAGAGAAGCTGTCTCCTGTGCGTGATAATTTTTTGTCATATGGTCAATTTTCTGAAGAGGTAGGAATGGATGGGTCCTTTTCTATTTTGCTTTCCCGCATTCCCTTTTAATTGCAATGCTTGTCAGCTGAAAAGATGGACCTCTTTTGCAGATGTATATATTTTTCTGTTAAGTTCTTTTATCTTTCTGGCAGTTTTGACACCAGTAAGAATTACATCCCAGAGAACTCATATACATGCATCTCACTGAAGCTCTATGCTGAAATACACTGATCTTCATCCTGTTCTCCTTCTGCAAATGAAAACAGTGATTTCAAAGGCTGATGTCTCAGCAAACTCTTCAATGACAGGGAGGAAACTGAATCTAACAGAGGTACAAACAGTGCTCTCTGCTGTACACTGAAACATCATGCAATGACTATCAGTTCTATTTGCTTACATATCCCATGATTTCCAGAGTTTTGTCCTATATGATGCTGTGTTGTCATAAATTTTTTGAGGTCTATATAGTATGTTCTAGGGGAAAAAAATAAAGTGAAAGATGAAAATAGCAGAAATTGCACTGACCTTTGCACTTCCAATCTGTTGAAACATAAAATCCCTGGAAAAATCTTCCTTCAGGAAAAAGAACCGGAAAAATGGTGGAGAAGGTACTTTCTGGTTTCCAGTTGTAATTTATAGCCTCCAAGCTCTCAAAGTCTATGTCTCATCTGAATGCCTAGCCACATTTGAAGTCAGAGTGCTGTTTGATCTGACCACCTAAGGAACACTAATGTGGCATGATGCACAGTTTCCAAATCAATCAGAGAGGGAAAAGGGCTGGAAGAATCATGACTTGAATGTCAAGCTGTGATACGGGCCAAAATGCAATAGTTTAAGTTGTGGTCACTGTTCAGAATTTGGACACACACATATACAACCTTGTTCAGGTGTATGTCATGGAATGAGGGATTTGGAAGGCTTCAGGCACTTCACCTGTCCCATTCCTCTGCCATGGCACTAGAATCTTTGGTGTTCATACAAGAGTGCTGCAACTTATCTCTGTGTCTCTCCTTTCTTGTGAGAGATGTGTTTTCCTCTTCTCTTTATATGCTCAGAAAGCAGAGAGTTACATGGGGAGAAATCAACCTCTTGTAGCAGAGCTGGGCTCTGTCTGTTCCTGCACTCAGCAAGCAGAAGGGGAAATTCCATCAATGTCCGTAATGTTTTGCCTCGATTTCAGTGGAACTGTACAAGGAATAAGCACTGCTCACTGTATCTGTCAGGAGAGTTTTATTGTGTTTGTCTTGAAGGTGTCAAGTAGCAGAGAGGCTTGAGATGGGAAAATGAGCATGTACCTTGGCTGATCAGCACCTGCAAAAGCATGGAGTGAGGGTGCTGGGAAGGACTGTGCTGTCGTGGGACTGGGAGTTAGGAGACGGGGTACTCCTCCCAGGTCTCCAGGTGGTCCTGGTTACTCTCTCATCTCTAATCTCTTATCTGGCTAGGTGCTAAATTTTCTCTTGTCATATGTATGTACAGAACTGAGCAGAGATGGTCTGGAGCATGGCAGGGCAGTGCCACCATAACAAAGATATGAAGACCAGAAGTGCTGGGGCAGGCAAGTTCTGAACAATCTGTGATTATTTCCTGTCTGGAAATTCCTGAGGTAAAAATCTCCAGGCTACAGGACTGCTCTGGGAAGGTAACCCCATATGATCATCTTGTTGTCTTTTTTCTTCTACCTGTTCTTAGCCCCTGCCAGGAACAGGCACTCCATGGACTTCTGCTCTGACCTAGTGCAGCTGTTCTTATGTTCTTGTGTTTAGTTATGTTACGCCCCTCTATTTTCAAAAAGTACTAGAGAGGAGGAGGTAAAGTCCAGTCATTCTTTCTAGGTTACAGAAGGCGACCCAGGGGAAGGTCAGAGGTTTAACAAGTAGAGATTGAGACTTAACACAGACAACGAAGTCAGCAATATTCCTTACAAGACTTACTTATTACTTGTATAAACTTTATTATATTCCAACTAAATGGCTTTATATCTAATTTACTATCTGATAAAGTCATAGCTTGAAAATCTGTAGTTACTCAGTATGCTGCTTATGAGTGCTTGCTGTTTGTCATAGTCAAAAAAGGAAAGTTCATGTTCTTGCTTCAGCCTTGCTGTATTTTAAAAAGAAAGCAGATGATTACAAATTCTTCAGTATTGAGCTGATTGAGAAAAAAGGCAATTAGGCAACACATGCACTGACAGAGGGAAGCCTTACAGGAGCAGGCCCTATCCTGATTTAGTGTGGTGTCATCCTGATAGTGTAATTGAGATTTTTGGGTATAAAAGAGAAGAGCCTGTTTACAGAGAGAGACTTTGTTTTCTGACATTGCAGTCTTTCTTCTGAGGTCAGTGCAGGATCTATATGCTTCTTTTTGAGTGTGGACCAAGTTCAACATGCAAGCTTGAGGCCCCTTCCCTCCTACAGTGCCAGACCCTGGGAGACTTGCCCACAGGGGGAGTAGCTGGAGTGGTGCAGCCTCAGCTGAGCTACTGCCATGCACTTTAGAGTGCCATCCTGTGATATCAGAGAGCTTGGGGAAGTGAGACAAGCTTCTTTCTTTCACTGCTGCATGCATGCAGGCAATAATTTTGGGGTTTTTAGGCAACTAATTAGTGTAGTTCTTTAGCTGGAAATATTAATGCAGAATTTACATCAAGGAACACACTGTACACTAGTTTAGTTGCTAGTCCACCTTCCCCTGCCTGAGGCTTCCATCTGAAAAGATCAGATTTCCTCATGCCCAGAATCTTACTCACTTGGGGCACTCAGACAAGTGCACATGTGTCACTGTGTATCCTGCTGCCTGCCACCAGACATGTCTACACCTTCCCACCTTAGTGATAATTAGAAGGAGTAAATGAGTGCTCCTATCCTGCCGTTTTTCTGCAAAGCTTGGCATTTTGGTTTAGAATAGCTCCCACCAAGGCTGCTATGTTTTGCATGAAAACAGGTACATTTTCCAGTGGCTTTACTTTGGGAGGAGCAAATTTCATCAGAGGGGAGAAGAAGACAGTTGGATGTTTGTTATTTCTTGCATTGCCATTTCAGGATTCCTCAGAAATAATTTTGGAGATTAAACTTCCTGGAAAAGGAGTGTCCCTTAATGTATATATGTGGATGGTATGAGAAGGCACTTACATGAATTCAGTTCGTCCATTATATGTGTTTCGAATTACTGGCTTTATAATCTTATTATCTGTGGGTCCTGTGTTACTTTATTTCCTTATGAAAAAGGAATATAAAGAGAAAGGTGCTAATATCTCATGACCTAATTTAGCTGGAGCCATACTCTTCTTTAGCATCACAGTGGCTACGTCAGTGGAGAATTCCCAGGCCTACTGATTTGTTACTCCTATGTTTAGATTCCCAGTCATATCTATGTATATTGCACATAACCAGTCCCACATCAGCTTTCACAGCACTCTGGATGCAATTGCTCTCTATTCTGCTCAAGGTTTTTGTTCTTGGAGCAAAGCAAAAGTGAGAAAACTGAACCTCACATTATTTTTTGTTGTTGTTTATTCACCTTTCTAACAGTGGTAGGTTGTACACACTACCAACCTCTCTCTTTTCCAAAATGAAAACCAGCTGGCTTTTGACATTCCTGATCAGGTTTAGGACTCAACTAGGTGCCAAGTTTCACTCTTCTTGGTATTGTGCAACACTCCTACAGAGCCCTCAAGCAGAATCATTAGAAACCTACTCAACCTTAAGCTGAAAACTAGGGGTGTTTGTACAATGAGGCAGCAATTTAGAAGATTATGCCCTTGAATGTCAGTGTTTCTTTGGGGATGGGTCAGAAAGTTTTCATGTCCTTTTTCCCAGTACTTCAATCCAGCTGGGTGAAAGCCAGACCCTGTCTAGAAGCTGTGCATGGTAGTATTAACCTGGGCCAATAATTTGTGTCCAGTGACAAGACATCTAACTCAGGGTCAGTGCCACATTAATGCAACTGGACTTAAACATGTCTGTTTTCATGAGACATGCATAGAGCAATAGCAAGATTGTGGGCACTTGCTCCGATAAACCTCTTGTCTTCACATTCTTCTAAGGGTGCTGCTCTGCATTGACTTGCTTGCACTTTCTGACTGGTACAGAGAACTGCATCCAAACAACTTGAATTGAAGAATTCTGGCAGCAGGACTGACCTTTCTGCTAACTAGATAAACAAGAACAGTCCTGTCTTCTTCATTTCTGCTCTGTTGATAGCGCAGACTCCAGACTACCTAGAAATACAGAAGTTTTAGAGCATCTGAAGATACAGGTTGCATCAATTTGTTCCCAAGCTCTCATAACTATATCTTCCTCAAAATTCCATCAAAAGCCCATCCAAAGAAGAATCATAATGATTTTTTTTTCCTCCTCCACATCTGTGCTTTTAGTAGGCTGATGGAAAATGTGTTGGAATTTTGGCTTATATTCTAGTTTAAAATAAATAAATCAGTTCATACCAGGTAGTGGTTCAACTGGAAGACTCCTTGGCACACCCAAAAGAAATGAAATGAGTAGTTACAAATATTCTCTTTAATCATGAAAAAGAGCCTTGTATCCAAATTTATGCAGACTCCCTTAAAGACATGACCAGGTTCTGCTTTCATCATCGTCAGATTTGCTTTGTGTCTCTCAGTTAGCTTCCTTTAAGTTGCACCACTGGTTTATGTTAGAGTTACGGAGAGATCTAGCTCCCAGGCATCTGAGGAAATGCCTCCCTCTTCCTCATTTTTTGTGTCTTTTGTTATTTCTCATATGAACTGCTATCATAAATATTTAGATGGAAACGGCTAATAGGAAAATTGTATGGTTTCTAAGTTCAATGAGCCATTAAATAGGTTCTAATAATCTCAATAAAAGTTTGGAATATTTAATAATGAGAAGCAGACATATAGGTTGCTTGATTGCTACCAGACTCTCAGTAAATATTGTCAGCGGCTCATACACTGCGGGTTCCCCAAACACCCTCAAAGAAGAACCTCTGGGGATGGGGGAGGGAGTCAACCAAATTGTGTATAAACAAAGTGCTGTTCAAGAGAACATAGCTGGGTTTTTTTTGGAAAATGCAGTTCATGATACACTTTTTATCATCACAGTGGAAAGTTTAGAGGTTTTCCAATAATCAGTTAGAGAACTAATCACACTTTGTATTTATAATAATTTATGCTTGTATTGCATGTGAAATCAGTGGTTTCAGTGGCCTTTTCTTGAATTGATGCTCTCACAAATCAGAAATGTGAGGTGTACAGAGTCACCTTCTCCAAGGCAAAGCCCCCTTAGCAATCAGAGACTGAGGAAGATGTTAGTTTAATCAAATGATGTCTAAGCACAAAGCCAAGTGGGAAACTTTGGTTAGCAGCATCTCCCTCTAGAGCCCTTCTGTTCTTTGACTATATAGTGAATTTAGGAATTGCTTAATTAGTTTTTTGAAAATTAAATAAAGTTAGGGTCCTAATGTACTTTGTAGGTCTCCTCTTTGTTCTATGCAATTAAGGAGAATGAAATATTTTTCAGTCTAGGTGAAGACACTCAAAGGCCTGATATTGGTTTCTGCACAAGGTTCCTTGAATAAATGTGAACATGTTCCATACCTTGGTGAGTCACATATCAGCTAAACTCACCAAAACATATTTGTAATAAGCAGGCCGCTTATGTCATAGAATTGGAGAATGTCTTGGGTTGGAAGGGACCTTAATGATCATCTTGTTCCAAACCTCCTGCCATGGGTGGGGACAGTTTCCACTAGATCGGGTTGCTCAAAGCCCCATCCAACCTGGCCTTGAACACTTACAGGGATAGGATATCCACAGTTTCTCTGGGCAGCCTGTTCCAGTGCCTTACCACCTTCACAGGAAAGGATTTCTTCCTCATATCTACTCTAAATCTTCTCTCTTTCAGATTGAAGCCATACCCCCTTGCCCTTTTCAGTTCTCTTGTTCTCTTCAGTTGTCCCCTTTGGGTACTGAAGGCTGCAGTGAGGTCTCCTGGAGCCTTCTCTTCTCCAGGCTGAACAGCCCCAACTCTCTCAGACTCTCTTTGTAGGAGAGGCATTCCAGCCCTCTGATCCATCTCTGTGGGCTCCTCTGAACTGGATCCAACAGTTCCATATCCTTTTTATGCTGGAGGCCCCAGAGCTGACCACAGTATCCCAGATGGGGTCTGACAAGGGCAGAGTAGAGGGAGAAAACACTTTCCTCAACCTGCCAGCCACACTTCTTTTGATGCAGCAGAGGATATGCACCCAATGTCCTTGTTGGATGTTGGATCCTGTGGCCTCTGAAAGGTGGCAGCAAAATGCCTCCAAATTCAGAGACCCCCAGCTGGTTTTATGTTCTCTAGAGGTTCCTTTCTGATAGGCAGGACTATGTCTGTCCATCGTTACAGCCATTTATGATATTTGATGAGATAGATCAGAGCTTCAGGTGGTACAGCTGCAGGAAGCAATAAACTAGTTCAACATTCTCCTACCTTGTATTAACTAGATAAGAGGTGTTCACATGAGCTGTATTGTGTGCCTTTTAAATTTGCAGTGGAGGAAGTGTGAGAGTGGGGAAAGGAGAGATGCTTGATCTGCCCTACACCTTCCTCGCCCTTATCTCCTTGTGTAAATGATAGATGAAGTTACTATGCTTGTAATCCCTGCTGAGTGAACAGAAAAAAGAATGAACAGTTTCCAAAACATTTGCAGCAGGATTGCATAATCCTCCTGCAATTTGCAGAGAACTCGCAGGCTTCACCTGTTTGTGGCTCTTCTTGAAGATCTGGCCATGCACACCTCGATTTTCTCTGACTTAGCAGGTGGCACCTGCCATTAAGCAACATTGCTCCTATGTTTGGCTTAGTTATGGGTGACTTTACTTACTCATGCATATATGCACTATGTGTAGGGTGGGACACATCACTCTGAAGACATTAGTTTTCTGGGTCTGTGCATCATGTGAGCATTAAGCAGCTGGTGAGCTAGGTCTCCCATCCCTCAGACCACTTTTTGTTTAATTGTCTCTTGGTATTTTCTATATCTGTTGAATCTGTCTTCTATCCATTTCAAATTTATATTACATTACCTGTTCAGTGTGGGAACTGATTCCTGATTGTACCTTACATAGCTTAAGAGGACTCTGGGCCACAAAACCTGCAGATGTTACCTTGATACTAAATAGGCTTTCATTTCATAGCATGTGTCCTGGCTTCAGCTGGGATAAAGTTAATTTTCTTTCTAGTAGCTGGTGTGTTTTGGATTTCATATGAGAATAATGTTAATAATGCACTAGTGTTTTGATTGTTGCTAAGCAGTGCTTACCCTGAGTCAAGGACTTCTCAATTTCCTGTGCTCTGCCAGCAAGGAGATGCACCAGAAGCTGAGAGGGAGTGTAGCCAGGACAGCTGACCTGAACTGCCAGAGGGTTATTCCACATCATAGAAATTCATGGTCAGTGTGTAAAATGGGAGGAGCTGGTCAGGAGGTGTTGATCACTGCTCAGGAGTGGGCTGGGCATTGATCAGTGGATGGTCAGCAATTGTTTTGTATATAATTTTTCTTTCTTGGGTTCTATTTCTCTCTCTCTTTTTCCTTTTATTTACAATTTCTATTATTATCATCATAATCTTCATCATTATTAACAACTTTATTTCACTTTCTAAACTGTTCTTATCTCAAGCCATGGATTTTACCTTTTTCTGATTCTCACTCCCATCTCACTGGAAGTGGGAGTAGTGAGTAGGAGTGAGTGGCTGTGTGGTACTTAGTTGCTGGCTGGGGTTAAATCTCAACAAAATGCATACACATGTATAACTAGGTACCTCTTGCATATTTTGGGAGCACTGTAATGGATACCCAAGACTGCTGATCATCTTCAACTAAGTACAAACAGAATTCTGACCTTATTTACAGTGATTTAACTCCAGTGACATTAATGAAAATGAACTGCTGCAGAGAGAAAAACAGGATTAGGCTAAGTAGTATGATGCATTGCCCTTCCAGACAACTTGGGGTTCTTTATGAATGGAGAGTCCTGTATCTATACAGAGTTTATGTTACATTTAGGATCTTGTCAAGGAATCCAGTCTGTGCAGGAAGTCTTTCATGGGTGCATAGAATTCCATTTACAACAGCAAGGGCCCATCCAGGCATCAGGACTCACATGTGTCTAGCTAAAGACTGATGTCATATATATGTGTGTGTGTGTGTGTATTTACAAATAAAACACAGGCATTAGTCACAAAAATATTTTGTTTCCAGGTTGAAAGGAAGCAGCTTTCACACACTGTTCTGTGGCACTTAAGGATAATTCTGAGTGTCTTATCAAGCCGATGACACTAAGATAACGGAGTGCCAGATGGAAATTATGTGCCTGGAGTTTTGCCAGAGCTACTGAATCACTTGCTTGGTTCTTTCTAAAAGCACTTGGGATGTTTGGTACCTTGTACCATTAAAGCTGTACTGGCCATTAGCATGGTGCTCACTTTTCAGAGCCAGCTATGAAATAGGTGTAAGGTTCCTTTTTTTGGGCCATCTTTAGTATCCACATGGCTGGAAATTCAAGTGAGGTAGAGATATGCTTCTATTTCCCACTTCCATGCAAACAGCTGCTCTGTGATGGAGGGCATCAGTGGCTCTACTTCCCCATTTTTCAGGTAAGAAATCTGTTTTCAGAACCTGCTTTTGAGACACCAATCAAATGGAAGAAAAACCTTTATCCACAGCATGTTCCTGTGTGCTAATTAACTGATAGGGAAACAAGGTGGGGACTGTCCTCTGTACCCTCCTTTAATCAGTTGGTGGTGGAGATCTGAGATTCATTCTCATCATGGTAACAAGTGGAAAAATGTAGTGGAAAGAGTAGCATATTTTCTGTGGCAAGTTGCAGACATGGCAAAGACCTGACTCACTTGCAAAGCCTCTGCCACTCCAGTGGCAGTTCAGTGAAGCTGGACTATTGTAGCAAGTGCAATTAGGTACAGCATGTGTATGCCCGTGTGTGCCTCTGTAGCCCTCCATTGGGGATGCCAAACTCTTTTCCTTGTAACACCTCTTGCTCTCCAGCTCTAACAATAGCCTTGTTGCATAGCTTTAGCTGGCACCTTGCTTGTGACTGTTAGGCAGGGCACTGTCTGAAATTAGATATGACAGGCCGCTTTCAGAGTGAATGCTGAGCCTGCAATTACAAATTCAAGCCTACAAAAGCACAGCTGCAGCATGGTTAGAATGGCTTCTCAGAGGTGTGCTGCAGCAGAATGTGGCCAGACCTGATGACTGGTGTGTGGGGTAGGTAAAGTTGTACCTCTAGCTTTTCATTTGTGGTCTCAGACTGTGATCAGACATGTTATCCAGATAGAACTGAGCCAAAGTAAGAGGTTATTGTCTCTGTCTTCTTGTCATGATTACCCTCACTGCTCTGAGTACCCCATTCCTCCTGAAATAATTGCCTATGTGGTCCCTTCCTACTCTGAGCTTCCCTCCCCACCAAGTGTTAGGGGTTTTAATAATGTAAGCGACATTTATTTATTTATCTATTGATTGACTGATGGATTTTCTGAACTGTGTGCTTTGGAAGAGGTAGGTTAAGACTGGGCTACGCCAGGGGGTTGGTGATATGGATTACACCAATTTCCTTTCCCTAAGTGAAGACACCCACTTTTACCACTAAAATGGCCAGACACTCCTGCTGTTTCTGTTGTACTAGTCTCAGGTGCTAGTCACACCCATGCATGAACTTTTTTGCTAAGTGAATGAGCCAAATGAGCTCTCTAGAAGGGTTAGGTGAGCACCAGGACTGATGGAGTAAAGGACTGGACTGTGAAACTTGGACAGAGAAAAAGAGAAATGAGCACAACCATTTGCTGAGAGCACGTGCCTCCAGATGTGAGCAGATGAGGCACCTCCAGATGTCAGCAAGCTGTAGGGAGCAACTCTTCTGCAGTCACACTGCTAGATCTGGAGGCTTGGCAACTTCAGGGCATGGAAAAAGACTGATGATTAGTTGATGACCCTCCTACTAAGGCTGGTGAATGTCCAGCGCCTTATTAAAGTGTTCAGTGAGATAGAGATCACTAAACTCAGCCTTTTGAGAAACTAGTCAGGAGTTTGTGACTTCTCCAGCTGGAAACACCATCTGCATTTGGAACCATGAGAAGGACATGTTTGATTAAAGCTCTTGAGCACGTTTCATGGAAGGGATGCTTCAACAGCACGTGTCTGATGGGAACCTGGTGGGATAAGGAAATACAGTAACTGCTGCGTTCTGCCTGGGTCCCCTCCCCAAGAGAGGGTCGGCGTAGCTTGGTTGGCAGCTGGTCCACTGAACTGTAAATATAAACTGCCCTGCAAAAGGTGATGAGCATGAAAGGGAGGGATAGTAACCATGGGATTTAACTCCAATATTTGGGTTGTTTTGCTTACCTATGCCCTGCATCTTCACACTCCCCACACTCCTGTAGGAGAATGGAGAGCTTGTCTGTGACATGTGCAACACACTTCTTAGAGCAGATGTGCATCTGTGTGCCATTGAGTTCTAGCTTAAAAGTGTGGGTAAGTGAGAGGATTAAGCTCTCATTTCCCTCAATATTCAACTCAGGCATGTCTTTGTAACCCAGCATGTTCCTATTTATGCAGATAAATGCCAGCTCAGCAGTGATGAACAGTATGATTTCCCACTCTCTCTGGTGCTTAAGCTGGGCCATTTTATTACAAGTGATTAGGCCACTAACTCACCAACTCCAAACAGCACTAAGAAGGAATTAGATGCTGTGGGAAAGATGTGTTCAGGTAGCATTTGAATTGTTCTGTTCCTCAAGGCAAGATCTACAAGCCTCTCGGTTGTAGCCAGAGACCTGTCCAAATAAACCCTGGCCGTGCCCCTGGAATGTTTTGTGAATTTCACCCACTCTTTCCATCAGATTTTTCAGGCACCTCCTGTGAAGTCTCACCCTTTGTAGGAGCTGAGAGCTACAGTAGGTATAAAACTTGAGGAGTAATGGAGCTCATTCCTAACTGAAATTAACACCTCAGATTATATGTTGGAGCTTGCTGTGTTTGGAGGCTGTTCCCTTCCCCTGTGTTGTTATTGAAGAGGTTACACCACGGATTTGCAACTTCCCCAAATAATGAGGACTTTCTGTTAGAGAGACCTGAGCTGGAGGAGTGAGAAACCTGAGAAACTCGACATCCCAAATACCCCATCTCCCACACATCCAGGGTGTGTGCGAGCCTGGAGGATCTCTGCAGAGGGAGGTGGTGATAAGGCAGTCCTGTTGATCAGCACAGCTAGTATAGAACTGTCGGTCTCTGCAGAATTCCTTCTGCACAGGGTTTCGCTCATCCCTACCTGAGATAACTGGCTATGAGCCATCCTAGTGGGGAACATGCTTGTCCCTTCCAACCCCACTGCAGGACAGGCTCCCAGTGCAGCCGTAACCTCAAACCCAACAGTCCAGAGAGGCATGTGGCTTGAGCTTATGGCTTGGCTCTCTGCCCTTTGGTGAGAGGAGGGGAGCAAGAGCCCAGCAGTGGAGCAGTCTTCATCCAAGATTTTCTGCTTCTTCCATTTTCCAGCTTTTCTCTCCCTTGAAGACTGATGATGAACCAGGTTTCCTAAAAAGGTCCCTGATGCTTTTCTCTCAGCTGTTGTGGCCTCCCCTCACCCTCTGACCTTGTGTGGGGGGTCCATGGTTCTGTGAGGAAGCTGTGCACCTAACCTGTAGCAGATACCCCCAAGCACACTAGGGCAGGATCATAGAATCATGGAATGAAGGCTGTGAAAGACCTTCAAGATCACTGAGTACAACTGCTAACCTAGCACTTCCAAGGAGAGCCAGCTCCCCACCTCTGTCAGCTGTCAGGATTTATTTTGCACCACTTTTGTAATTAAAATATGTTAAAAAGGATGTGCAACCTCCTTGCTTTTTGCAGAAGAACTTGTCTTTTTTTCATGGGTTCACACTGTGGGCTGGGTGTAGGAGAGCAGAGGGGAGTCTGCTGTGATCTCATGCTTGGCTTTCACCAGCTTCTCTTGAGAGACACCCAGAGTCTTGGCTAACAGGTGCTTTACAAAGATTTGAAGATTCATGAAATGTTCTACAGAACAGGGAGTGCGGCGAGGTGATGCAGCAACTCTCAGCTTCTTATCTGAATTTTGTAGCTGAACCTAGATTCAGCCTTAGATTCAGCATGCCCATGTGGGAAGTCAGTCTAGGGATGCTACAGGTGGATTCCACCAGATCAGCTTGTTCCCACTTTCACAGCTTAGCTTGTAGGAGACATGAGGAGTGACCTTCGTTAAGTGAAAGGTCAGACTGTCCCCATGTCTGTAGGTTAAGATGCTCACTGACTCAGTGCAGCAGAGCTGGGAAAGTGACCTCCAACAGCGTCAGTTTTCAGCCGGCAACAGGCCCCTGTAAAACGAATGTCTCTCATTTTGCTGTTTCTTCACCTGGTAGGTGTGATGCTTGCAAATTCATTTCAGTGCCCAACTTAAAAACACCAGGGAAGCGTTAGATAATGAAGGCTACACAACCTCCATGCCTCCTCTGAGTGGGTGGAAAAGAGACCCTTGTGTCTCCTCACACTGCAATCAGTGCCATTCAGAGGGTTTTAATGAGTTACACAGAAAGAAATAGGAGTAAAAGAAGACAAAACCCCAAACCCTACCCTCCTGTGAAAGCAGAGCCATAACAACACCCTGTACCTATATAGTCAGGGCTGGAAAAGAAAATGGCCTCACCCATAATTTATGGCTCACTATATAGCCACAGAAGCTTTGGCACTTGCAAATACGACCCTTAGTGGGTCATTAACCTGAATCTCAAGAGGCTCACGTTAACACATCCATCCTGTTAATTAATTAGCTGAAATAGGCATGCTTTCCTCTGATGCTAGCTTCCAAAGGGTAACATGAATTTTGATTATACTTAATCCCATATGAAATACAACAGACGCTCACACTATGTAAATACTGACAGGCAGCTTAGAAACCTCTGTGATCTAACAGGATCTGATCACAGGCGCTGGTGTCTGGCAATCTGAAAAAACATTTCAACACAGAACTGCCATGGTATTAAAAATAAAGTGGTGTTTGTTTCATTGTAGGCTTGTTTTTGGCAGGAATGGAAACAGTTTTAATCCTAATGCAGTCAGGCAGTATTTTTACCAAGGCATTATCAATATACTTTTCAAACTTTCTTTGTGGAAGAGATATAAGTTTATTTGCACCCAGAAGCCAGCCATCTACAAAGCTGCTATAAAGCTTGGCAGTGAATAGCTGACTTCGAATGTCCTGCTACACACCTTTCCCAAACATTTGATACGCAGCAGGTGAATGCTGAAGGCTTATCAGTCCAACCCAGAATTATTTCCTGTCATAACTTTGCACAACAAAGGGTGTCTCTGTCTTTGCTGAGCTTTGGTGTTGCGCTGTGTATTGAGGTTCCCTCAGAGAAACCACTTTAATCCCTGGGAATCTGAAATCACAGAGAAGGGGACAGGGATATTGCTCCTGCTAACTGCAATTTTATCAGCACCCAGTCATATCAAAGAGTGCGACACAGGAGCCAGTACAGGTGATGGAGGGATGCTCACCCAGGCTTCTACTTCAGCAGAATAAAAAGAGAGCCAGAACCATGTTTCCAGTGTTATATTTCAGTATCCCAGTGCTATAAAAGAGGAAACAAAAAGAAAGGCTGGGATTTATATTTAAATCTATTTGATTAGAGCTTCTTTTATTGTATCTTAGGGATAGATTTTTGAGGAGGATGAAGTGATGATACATTGACCACTCTGCTACCAGAACAATTTTCTGCCTTAGGAAACTGCGGGGGCTTCATAAGACAGGTACCTGGGCTCTGAAATGCCTTGTGTATTTGGTATAATCATGGCAGGGAACAAATTCATCCATCTGAAGGGGGCTTGAGATGTTCTGCTTTTACAGGACTGGCCAATGAAGAAAGAGAGTTGAACTTCATGTGATTTGGTGACAATGGAAATTCTTTTGCTTGTCAGCCCTCAGATCTGCTCTGGAAATGTTACAGAAGGAGGTCTGTTTCTCCTCTTCCCCATCAACCCCATCTGATGGGGGGTACCACAGTGTTGTTCCTTATCCTCAGCTGTAGAAGGAAGTGGTAAGTAGATCTTGACCTCACCTCAAAAGGACAAGAGGGACAAAGTGGCATTGCCAGTGATCATGGCAAGGACTGTTTCTTATGCTGTTCTGAGGAGTTGAGAGTGCTGAGGTCCCTATCCTGCCCTGTGCCTGCTGGGGCATCTCCCATCATCGAGCAGAGCAGCTGGGGGATCACAGCCTCCACAGGCCCTTTTCAGTGTCCACGTCCCCTCAGCTGTGCTGGAGGAAAAGAGTTGTAACAAGAAAGGAAAACTGGTCTTCTGCAGATCATAGAATAACCTGAGTTGGAAGGGACCCATAAGGATCATTGAGTCTAAGTCCCAGCCTTGCACAGGAGACCCCCAAGAATGACACCGTGTGATGGGGAGTGTTGTCCAAGTGTTTTTCCTAATATCCAACCTAAACTCCCCTGTCACAGTTTCATACCATTCCATTGGGTCCTATCACCAGAGAGAAGAGACTGGTGCCTGCTCCTCTGTTTCCCCTCGTGAGGAAGCTGTAGACTGCCATGAGGTCATCCCTCAGTCTCCCCTTCTCCAGGTTGCTGATCCTTTACTTGTGAAGTGTGAACCAAAATAAAACTACCCAGTGTTCATGAGCATAAACATAAATTTAACCACCTATATTTCTTTAAAATGTCAAGGATTTGGGCTGAGTCACCTTTGCTGGATATTAGGCAAAATTAGGGAAAATTTGACTGAAGGAGGGATGTGTAAGGAATGATGGGTGTATATGTGCACATATATGCCCATATATGTACACACATCTGCCTTTGAGATGCAGTGCCATAGGCAAGTGTAGAAGGAGCCATAATCTGCAAGGGTTTTATTCTTTCAAATGAACTCAATGAGAGAATGTGTGCTAAATGGAGGTTTGTCTACATACACAAATTGTTACAATTTAACTAAATAGGTTTCTAAATTAATGTAGTTAAATTAGTGCAACCCCTTTAGTACCTAACATTGATTCAGCTTAATTGAATTTGTTCCCAAATTAAGCTAAATCAGCATAAAGTGCTCATCAACCAATTTGAGCACTAAGGGCTGGTAATTTCTGTGTGTAAGCCAGAACTGCATGAGCTGGGGGAGTATCCTGATCTTCCCAGTGTCCCCATATGCTCTGATGGTGAAGTGACCAGGGAGTGCTGCTGCACGTACTTGGTGGTGACTTGGGGATGGCTGCCTCAAGGAAGATGATTTCAGGAACTTGACTTGCTCTTGGTCAAAAACAGGACTCCTGATTGGTGACTTTATAATTTCGTTAGTGATCAGTGTCACTTGGGAGCTTCTCCCATGACAATTATGTGTCAAGTGAATGAAAAAGTTTTTATTTCAAGCCATTTGTAGTGGATTTTAACCAGAGAAACATGGTAACATATTAAAACACTCCAAACCCATTTTCAAAGAGAAAGTAGTATGAATTTCCTTATTTTTCTTTTGATCTGTAAAGTAAAACTCTTAATACTGTGGGGCTGACAATATCTCCTTCATGTTCAAGGAAACATAAAACATTGCTAAGAAAAAAAAAAAAGATGCAAAGTGCAGACAGAGCTGGCTTTTCACTGCGTTATTTCCTCCAGAAGTCTTTCTTGGATATTACTTTGGCATATATTAATAATGGGACAAATATTTCTCTATAGGGTGTATAATTCAATTAAACATATTGACAAGACAGTCACTTTAAAGCAAACATATTCTTCAATCCAGTGTCAGAAAAGAAAATGCTTTCCTTTGCAGATGAATCTGCATTAGCCAGAAGTTGACTGTTAACCAATGCAACATAAAAGCTACTGTAAATGGTACTGTAAAACCAAGAGGAAAAAAAAAATCCTTTTGTATTCCCTGAGAAATGTTGTTTCATTGTGTTGGCTCTAAGGCAGAGTGCTACAATTCAGCCCATAGGGTAAGTGGATGAGTCTGTAATAGGTTATTTGGCTTCAAATGAGTGTTCCCACTTCCATCCCTTTTTCTTTTTTAAGTAAAGTAGGATTTCTGTCTGACAGGTTAGACTGGAAGTGAAAGAAGAGATCAGCAAAAGGGGACTCAGCTCTGCTTTTACACCAAAGGCTTCATGGGCTTTTATAACAAGAAAATCTTTGACTTTGAGGACTTCAAGAGATCATGAAGGCAGGACAGCAGCAGAACTGCCTCTTCAAGGGCCCCCTAAATGGTTTCACATCAGGCACGTGTTGTGGACAACAGAAAGTCCTTGTTTAGTAATGAAGAAAAAGCCACCAGTTTTGCTTCTCCACAGCCAGATTTTTAAGCCATAATTGGATCTTGTAACACTGCCAAGGTAAAGGCAGAGGGCCACGACAGGGAAGCCTGACACTGCAAGTGAACTGAAACTAAATATAGTTCTCATGCAGTTTAAAAAAACACACATCAAAGCCCAGAACACCCGGCCCCATCTGAGACTCTTGCAATGGAACAAAATGAGAAAACGACGATGATAACATATGTATTTTACTGTGGAGCTGCAGGCAGGCAAATGAAATAATCTGAGAATGGCTTTGGTTGGTTATGATTAAAGCTCATTAAGTGCCAAGCAATCCGAGACAGAACCCAAAGCCCAGCTGCTGAGAATGCTGCTGGGTGAGTGAGCCAGGCAAGCCCTCCACAGGCACTTGGGCAGTGGGTGCTGGGCACGGTGGTGTTTGGCAAGAAGGTGGCAGTGTGTGACTCTGCTGGCAGATCAACATGATTTGGGGCTGCACAGTAGGATCATATCAGTCCCCCCATAGTAGCAGACCTGTTTCGCACAGGCTGATTCAATTGCTGGGCATCTGCAAAGCAGTCATTCCTTTCCAAATGACAGTGGTGTCTGCCGCCATGAGTGTCTCCTTGAGGGCTGCAGTGCCATCCTGTCCTGGTTCCAGCCAGGACAGGATTAATTTTTGCAGTAGCCAGGAGATGGCAAGGCTAGGACCTGGAGGTTGTTCTATACTACCTCATGGCATTTTTGGGGGGCAGGGGAAGGGGTCACTTCCATCTGGGTAGCATGGCAGCAGCTAGGTATTTTTGGGGGTGACAACTCACATGTGACTCCTTCATTTCTTGTATGCTTTTTATTAGTATTGTTGCTATTACAGTTTGTTTCCTTATCTCATCGGTGTTTCCAGTAAATTGTTCTTATTGCAACCCATGGTCTTTACCTTTTGGGACTCCAAATCTTCTCTCCAGCCTCTCACAGAGAAGGGGGGAGTAAGCAAGTGGAACATGTTTTGTAGTGGTTTCAGTAGGAACATTAAATTGGAGAATACCATTCCTAAACCTTGACACAGGCCCAAGAAGGTGTGGTTCTTGCTGCACTCTGAGTGGGTTTGTCTGGGTATTTCTTAAGTCATTCCAGCATGCAAAATGCCTGTAGCAAACTCAAGTGGTGTTTGCAAAGGGCAGAGTGCTGTGAATATGGACTTTGCTATCTTGGGCATCATCTGCTAGTGATCTAAGAGCCCAGGGAAAGACTACTAATGGGTAAAACCAGATGCGAACAGTAGTCAGAGAGAGGGTTAATTTTCCCCTAGGATAAAGGGATGGACTAGTCAACTTGTAGATATTCCTTCTAGTCCTACACAGTGCAAAGTTTGGAAGGCAATTGCAATGCCTTTGAAGGTCAGATTTATTGAGAATATGGAATTTAGTTGTCACCATTACTCAGATCTGGAGTTACCTGGCACATTGGAATCTGGGTTGAGGCTCAAGTAGCCCTTCCCCTCACTCAGATGACATACGTTCCTCAGTTTGGTAAGCATCACAAAAGTGGAAACAAAATAAAAATGGAAATTAACATCCTAGATATTTTCCAGCGTGGGAAAGCAAAACTATTAGAAGTTGGAAGCTTTCAGTGGTTTGCATTCCAATTGCACCTTTTATCCTAAGAGATCAAGTACTTCACACATAACTACAATCAGGACCCTGCTCAATTGCAGCCATTTCTGGGGTGGAGCACAGCAGAGGAAGATTAAATACATCTAAAGACACAGGGGCATAAAGGCTCCCAGGAAAAGTGAGCATCTCTAAAAGTCCATGAAAACAATGGCATCTAGAAAACCTATAGAAGGTACAGGCTGTGTGGATCACCTTAATCTATTGAAGTGGAGAACAGAAGTGAGATTAATCCAGTGGGAACTGCTGTAGATATTTTCTCTGCTAGGAAGGCTTCCAAACTCTCTTCCAAGAGATGCAGTAGATTTATACTGCACGTGAAAGGTCTGTCTGGCCAGAAGGAATTGCACGGTTGACTTCTGAAAAGAAACACTAAGGAAATAGAATTTTCATGAATAAAACATCTGTTAGCTTTCATTCTTCCCTTTCATGGGAAAAAATGTGTTATGAAAAAATGAGGTTTTCCTCATATGGTCAATGAGGAGCTGCAGCCCTTTAGCCCACTTCTTCCCTCTAATATACAAGGGGATTCCACAGTCATGCTGCTGTTAAATAAGTTTGTGTTTAATCCAGGAGAAACCTGTATGTGGGGATCTGTCCAAGAAATTATGTAGTGGCTTTGTCTATCTGTTGCAATGCAGGATTCCAGCTTTTCAGCAGTCTGGATGCCAAAACTAAGAGTGTTGGATTTTCTTGGTGTTTTGAGGTTTTTTTTTACTATGTGTCTTTCATTTACCCCCACATGCAACTTTTTGGAGAGCAAGCCCTTCCTACTTCCCTTTAGTAGCTAGACTTGATGATCCTTGTGGGTCCCTTCCAATTCAGGATATTCTGTGATTCTGTGTCTTACCAAACTGTTTTGTATCATTTAAGTCTATTAAACTTCTACCCATTTTATTCTTAAAAGAATGTAATAAAAGCAATAATACATGGCAGCAGAACTGTAAGCCTTACACTCTCCTGGGGCACACCATGGGAATGTACTGAAGGTATGGAAGGATGTCATTTTTCCAGGAGATACACGGGAGGAGAAGAGAGGCACGGGTAGCAAGCACTGGTGTTTGCAAAGGAACAGAAGAGAGACCTGATGAACATTTCTGATAAAGGAAGAAAACCTGGGGCAATTATCATGGATTTTGAATCTGATACTGATCAACTCATTGTGACAGGCAGTGGCTATTTTTTTTTTCTTTTGAACAACATGAAGATACATCAGTAGGACAGCTCTTTTCGTAGAAAGATGTGATAATTGTTTTGATAACTCTACCAAGAGCAACACAGCTAGATATAGAGGAGTTGTTATGTTCCTGGATGTGGTGAAGATGATGCTGTTTCAGAAAGTGGGAGGAAATGGACAGGGAAGCAGCTACTTTAAACCTATTTCTGACTAGCAGAGAAGAACAACCTGACAATCTAAAGGTTGAATGGTAATTTGGATGAAAGCAAGCATGAAATGATAAAGTTCATTATTCCAAGAGAAAAAGCTAGACCAGCTGAATATGGATAATGACTCCAAAAAAGTAGACTTCAGCAAACTTGGAGAACTGGTAAGTAAGGTCTCTGAGGAAAATATTCTCAGGGATAAAGGAATGCAGGAAATCTGGCAGTTACTAAGCCCATTTTAAAGGCAAATTCTTCTGATGCAGAAGACAGATTGGAAACAGCGAGAGACCTGTATAATTGCCTCTGGAGCTCTTCAAAGACCTGAAAATGAAAAGGACTTGACAAATGGAGAATGCAGAGACCCCAAGCAGAGTTTACACTGGATTTCTTTCCCTACCATAAGGTGAAGATAAAAATGGAGAAGTCCATGGACCCACTTGGAAGAACCCCAGCTCAGTGTGCAGCACAGGGGACTGCCACAGGATGTTGCAGCTTTTATGGGAGAGTGAGCTGCGTGAGCAAGATTTGGGTGTGCTCACACATGAGTGTGGCACAAGGTGGAAGCAGGCATGAACAACCTGAAGGTGAAGTGGTAATGCAGCATTCAGAGACGATAGCAAGAACCCTGTGAGACTGTCATAGCACTGTGGCTTTTGTCCATCTAGTGCAATAATGAACTTTGCTTTCCCCTTTATGTTTTGTGTCCAGATTTTGCCCTTCCAGTGGCCAATATGCTAGAAAAATGAATTTTCCTAATAGGAAGTCACTGCAGCACAGGGCAGGGGTTTTGAGATGCCACGCTGAGTGACAGGACTCTGTAGATGGACTGCGGGATGTCCGGGGGTGTATGGGGAGCAGAGGCTTTTCCCTGAGTGGATCAAGGACCCTCTCTGCTGCTTGAGGTTTGAGCCCAGAACAGTTGTACCTGCTGCCCCATCTCTGTCTGACCCTATGTCTGTATGAGATGGCTTTCTGGCATCCTCCCATTGCCTTCCATGGGCATGAAGAAATGGAGTAACCCCATCAGTCCAGGAGAAGGCAGTCTCTTTGCTCTTTGTTACTATTCCACTGAGGACCTCGTAGCCCAGCAGCATGGTGAGAGATGCCACTGTTGTACCCCCACTGCATGGCACTGAGTGTGTCTGTCTGTGCTAAGTTAAAGCCATTATTAGTGCTGTTATGCTCAAAGCTGTCCTCAACTGGAGGATGATTGAAACTCCCTAGGGAACACTTGGAGCCCTCCTAGTTGGTTTGGCAACCTCCACAGGTCTGCAGGTTATCCTGCACTAAGCCCTTCTGGTGGGGACAGGGACCTGGCAACACTTATGGGGCTTCAGCAATGGAGAAGATATTGCATGGATTGAAGGAGCCCAAACTTGCCCTTTCACTCCTGTCAGACTTGTGTTTAAGGCTGGTAGCTTACATTCCAGGATCCACTGCTTAATTGCTAATGAATTCACCTGATGGAGCAGGGATGGGGAAGGGAAGAAAAGTCACAATGTATGAATGTACATGGGGAATCAGGAATGTCAAAATGAAAAGGAGATGGGAACTGTGAGTAAGAAAGGCCAAGTCAGTGCTAGCTGTTGGAAGGAGGTGAGGTGGGAGACACTGAGAACTAGGGCGAGCCCTGCATCCAGGGTTTACAGCCAGCCAGACTATCTTTCTACACATTAAATCACCAAGGCTGGCAAAGCAGAACCCTTTTTCCAGGACAGCCTTAAGGAATATGTTGAGAAGTCCTTAGGTCTTTCTGAATAAGGATTTTCATGAGGAAGTTTCCTGGCTTATACCATAAGGCCATAAGGATAGTCATACTATTAGTATGATTTTCCTTCTGGATATCTTAAGGAGGAGTAGACTTCTCTTAATTTCTGATGCTTTCCCTGTTGCATATGACATTAGTCCATTGAATAAACAAGTGTTATATGATAATGAGCTTTTTACTCATTACCTACTTCCTTTGATTCATTATTTATTTCCTCCTGGCCTTCAGGAGAGCTTTATTGATTAGGGGGTATATGCTCTGCAAGCTTTACACCACAGGTAACTCATTTTAAGGACAACAGATCCCAGCATTCTTTTAAGCTGAGACTAATATGCTTGGCTTCAGAGTGTTAAAGTCAGAGTGTTAGGAACAAGTCTTCTGCAAGCCAACCACAATTATTTTCCTCTTGATGTTCCTTTCTTGGCATATAAGCTAAGGTCCTAAGAGTGCATACTGTACATGATCTTTGGAAACTTTAAATGGCTAGGATCAGACATTGTGGGAATAGAGATTTCCTAAACATGTGACCTGCTGAGAATCAAGTTTCCAGCAATAGTTGTAGAGGTGCAAGACTTGAAAGTGAATGCAGAAGACCCTGATCCCAACAAGCAAACAGAGAAAGTCCCTCTAATCCAGTAAAATGCCACCAGGTGTGCAAGAACAAATGGGTGTCAGAAATTCCTGCAGACCATCTACCAGCCTGCATTCCCCAGGGCACAGGTGGAAGCACAGAGCAGAGATGTAAGAGCAGCTCCAAGCCCCATCAGGGGCTAAGAGTTCAAGAGGGCAAGCAACAGGCAGAACCACTGTTGCTCCCACCACTTCAGGCAAGACTTTTGGCCCTCAGGTAATAAGTTTGAATAAAATCTGAACTAAATCCCTTTAAAAATCTTATAAAATTCCTGGGGAGGTTCAGGGCAGAAGCCCTGACAAACTTCACAGCATCTTGTTATACTGCAAAATGCATTGTTTGGTTTAATTGCAACAAAACTGATTTATTTTTTTTCTAAATAAAATGGAAACCCAAACTCAAAATTAATGTGTGCTGCTGTTTTCTGTGCCTAGTGGTATGCTTGATGTGTCCAATTTGTTTTCACTCGATCAGCTAGTATTAATCGCAATAGAATTCAAATGCACAAAGACTTTTGTTATTGAATTTCAATTGAAATCTTTTAGGCAGACATAATAAGAACCTGTCAGTGTGTGTTAAACAGTTCTGCTTGTTATGGTTTCAAGTGGAATAAAGGACTGATGCTGATCCCTCAAGCTGACAAAATGTACGACTTCCACACCAAGAAAAGACAAGGATTTTGCAATGCCTTGATGAAAGCAAAGCTCCTCCTTGAGCCGAGGGCCATCTAAACAGAATAACCTGAAGGATGATGATGGCACCATGGTGATGATGATGGCAGAGAATGCACAGACGAAGCATTTGCTAGAAGCAAAAAATACCAGCAAATGATAATTTCCTTCAGACTTTGAATATTGAATGCTTCAAGCCTGAAATGATGTGTACTTTCTTCATGTTTTGAGGGTTAGAATCAGGGAATATCCACTTGTCCTGTCTCTGATAATGAAAAAGACTGTGATTCAAGACCCTGTATATTTTTTCGTCATGAATACTTGCAGCACAGATTACAAGATTACCTGCTTTAGTGCATAAATATGATTCTTAGTGCTAAAAGAGGCAAAGGTCTCACACATTTTGCAATATGTTCTTTACGTACCTCTTGGTATAATATATTATTAGGAGATGTAGGACTTGCCAGATCATCTCCAAGACTTTTGCCTAGCTCAGAGTGAGAGCAGAGTCTTTTAGACTGAAGATAAAGGACACCCAGGGTCATCAAATCTAAACTCTGCAGGTGGAGGCAATGCTCTGTTGTTTGTACTTAATTCAAAAGTTAAGAGCTGTTCAAGTTCAGAACACTTTCAGACTCTATGGTAAACTACAAGCAGTGAGTAGAAAAGGCCGAAGTCTGAAAAAACACCTCTTTAATTGTATTTCTCTGAACCTATGCAAGCCTCTGAATAAACAACTCATATATTACTACTTTATTGCTACACTTGGGCTGTTCAGGATTCTGAGGAATGCTTCACTCTGTAGATGTATGTCATAATATATATAATGGCCAGGCTTCGTGAACGAAGATCTGGGGAAGGGCTCTCCCCACGTGGGCGTGCCCTTCCAGCCTGCGCAGTGGATTTTTTAGG
>JAWWEU010000081.1:143125366-143139383 GCA_035583155.1 Acropternis orthonyx | reverse complement strand
AGCGAGCTTGGACAGTGACAGTGAAATCCTCGGGACTGTCTACAGCGCCCGGTACTAACACACCGGGGCTGACCCTGCCCTCAGCATCTGAGATCTGACAGGATCAGATGGCAGGGAGGCATTTAACTGCCCAGGGAACAGTCCCTACTGAGACTCGTACTCGTGGCCTTGGGATTCAGAGTTCAGAGTGCTAACCATTATGCCACGGGACCACCCTAGTTGTATGTCATAGTGAAAAGGAAAACGATTTTTTTGTAGAGTACAAAAAGTAATGACAAATGGGATGCTCCACACTTTGTAAAGTGTTGTTATGAGTACTTAAACTGAAGCATAAAATGCTACATTTTTATCTGGACTGTTTAAGACATGCCAGAATGTTAAAGGTAGATTTAACTTTCAAACACAGATTGGCAGAATGACACATTGTATAGGACACAAAGACAGAAAAATAAAACTCTTAAAACATCTCTTTAGATCAACTTCTATTTTGGCTGGCCATTTACAATGCTGGAAGACTCTGAATGTTCCAAGTCCATGCCAAAGCTAATGAAGAGCCACTTGTGTAGAAGAAGTTTCAGAATATCTAGCCATGAGCCAAGGTGTCCTTCATCTGATTCAGGTAGTTTGGTGCTGTGATGGCTCAGCAAATAGCAGCAAAATGTTTGCTTGGTCCTCATGATAACCTGCATTTCTCTCTTCTCTGACTTTCCTCTCATTGACAGGACTCCACATCCTGCCAGAAATGATGCCAGGTAGTATGACAGATAAGAGGGAAAGAGTCATCTCCTTCCTAGAGAGCTCTGGCAGTGACAGGTGTTGGCACTAGATGCAGCAAATGCATTCAGGACTCCTGCTACTGAGCCGGTCAGTCAATTTCCTGCTAGACATGAGAGTTTTGCTGAATTTAGGCATCTTAGCCTGTTATGCAACAGCACCAACTAAATTACTATAATCTCAGTAATGTAATAGCCACTTCTTGGCATTGTAGCCCGTGGTTCCAGCACTTAATAACTAACACAGCTAAGCACACCAGACATCTCTTCTTTAAGCAATAATTTGTTGTTTAACCTCAGGCTGGCTTTTCAGAGCTCTTCAAGGTCATGCGTTGTTCATACCCCTAAGACTCTCCTGTGCTCTGGCAGCTACAAAACACGTGATGGTGGAAAAAAATTCCCCATGTTGCAATAATGCTGCTCATCTTAATGTCTAACATAGTTCTCTGTTTTCCTTTTAGTGGTCTGCTAGTCCTAAACTGTAGACTCTCTCAGGCAGGGACCACTATTTTATAAAAATTCTGACTTTCACAATTGTAGAAGACCTGGTCTGAAAGCTCCCATGGCAACAGCCACTCAGGTGCAACAATATTCAAAATTAATAAAAAATTTCAGTTGTCTTTTTTTTTTTTTTTTTTTTTTAAATGAAGGTATGTTTTAGACTTTTGCTTGGAATGATTCAGCAGTTTGACTATGAAGAACAGCTGCACGTAGCTGTTGTTTTCTAGGACAGAGTATACAGCGGAGCAGTATCTTTCTCCCTTTCAACTTGCATTTTTTTACCTGAAGTTTACATTTATTCTAGCCATTATTCTGAGTTTGGTAAAATATCTGAGCCTGAGACTCTGTCTAGTCTAGCTATCAAGATGAGAGCTAAGCATCTCTGACATCAAGAGAAAGAGATGTATCCCACGGTGGACAAACAACCTTCTAACTCTCGTCTTGGTCTTCCCCAAGACACTGGATCTTATACTTGTGATCTCTGGAGACAAATCAACAGATATGGTTCTCTGATCACCAGACAATTAAAGAAATATCACTTAGCTTTGCCCTTCTCAGCCAAGGGAAGTTCTGCAGGTATCTGATCCTGCTTGTGTTGTGGGAATGGAGCCAGGAGCAAATCTGTTGAAGTTGTGGCATTCTACCAATAATAAAGTTATGTTACCAAAAGGAAAACTAGAACCAGAGATTGGAGAGTTTTGCTCATGATAACTAAAGATTTGTCTAGACTGGGGATTTGTCCTGATTACTGCCACTGGATGCCAGCCATTGGTGTTGCTGTACGAGTATGACCCCTTGCATTGGCAGGTCGTGTCGTTTATGGTGGTGGTAGAGCTTTGTCAGTTTAGGCATGGAGAATATTCTCTGCTGGATGTGTTGGCTTTCTCCATTTGTACCATGTGAGGTCTGTTAGTGTTTAGTTGTCTATGACTGGAACCTGGCAAACATATTTGGCTCATGGATATAAAGACAGGGAAAATGTCAACTGATGTCAAAAATTTCCAGAAATACTCAAAGCCTTTCTAAATTAGCTTTGCAGACAGTTATGTGTGAAATGGAGAACACATGAAGGTGTTGGTGAAGACAAAAAGTGATTATTAGCATAAGAAAAGGTTAGTTCTGTTATCTGAGAGTGCTGTAGAACAAGAAATTTGGAAATGCCAAGTTTATCAGCCCATCTAGCCCCTATCCCAAAAATATGTTAAGTCATCTTGCTATACAGTTTGCATTGCTTTGTTCTAGTCTAGTTCTTAATGACTCAACTTATGGAGCCTGCACTGCTTCCCCAGGGAGAGTTTTCCACTGTTTGAACTGTTATGATATTTTTCCTGATATCTAGCCTACCATTTCGTTTCATCCCATTATTCTTAGCCTCCTCCTTCCTCTGAAACACACTAAACAATCCTTGTTTTTGGTGTTTACACCTTTTGAAATCTCATAAATATTTCTTTTAGCTGTTCCCCATCTATGTGTTCTCCTATTTAGACCTTTGCAATGAGATATTTTGGACTACGTAAAGAAGGAGCACATCATGTGTAAAACAAGCAGAGTCGCTTTTCTGCTCCACTTGGCACTGGTGAAAGCCTCAGCTGGCATAGTGAATTGAGTTTTGGATGCTGCTCTTTAAGTAAAGACACTGAAAAATTGAAGAAAACTCAAAGGGCAATAACAAAAATTATAAGAGATCTTAAAAATCAGATTTATGAGAAGCAGCTGAGACAGGTATGTTCAGTCTGCAAAGACTAAAGAAAGGCATAATAGCTGTCTCCAAATACATGAAATGATGTGATAAAGGGAACAGGGGCCAGCTATTCCCATTAGTCAGAGAGGAAAGAAGCATAGAAACTGATTTAAGCTGCAGAAAGGAAAATTCCAGCTACATATGTGGGAGATGTGTTTCAGCTACTCAATTAGGGAATGGAACAGGCTGCTATGAAAGGTTACAGAGTTAAAATGGCTACAGAGATTCCAGGCTAGACTCAACTGCTGGGACTAATGAAACAAAAATCCCATCCTGGTTTTGGAAAGGTAACCAGATCCGCTGCTGCTGACAGACTCTCACAAGTAAATATAATTTCATATTAGGGATACCATGAGCTCTGTTACTAGGTCCCTAAAGGGCCAGGTAAGTGCTGAAAAACTGGCCATCTTCCCCGTTGTCCATCTTACCACAGAGCAGAGAAGGGAAGGGCAATTGGACTGTGTGGAGACATGGAGATGGATCTTATGACTAATCATCTGGGTGTACACAGGTGCAAGAAAGTTTTCTTCATGCACAGACATGTGGCAGCTTCAGTTCAAAGGCTGAGTGGTGGAATGGGCACCTCACATCAGCTGAGTGAACAAGTCCAGCTGAGAAGCATAACATGAGGCCAGGGCATGGGCAGAGCAAGTGTGGGTATGCGTTTTTATGGGTCAGCTTATCCCACTGGACTTGCCTGCAGTCACTGTGGAGGAGCTGGATCCAGATGTCTGTATTCTCAGGCCAGCACTTTGACCACAAGCCCATTCTCATCTTTGTAGCACTGCTTTCTTACCACCTCCATACAGACTCAACAGCTAGCTGTCTGGTCATGCCTGGCTCATGCGTCTTGAATTCCTGCAAACTTTTGTTAGGAATTTTCTATGCATTATCAAAACCAAAACAAACCAAAACACCAACAAAAGGAGAGACTACTGAAGAGCAATCTGATGTTTTGTCCTGATTTTTTTCACCAGGCAACATATAGCACTAGGAGCTGGCATAGCTGCAGGCGACTTATAAAAAGATCAACATCTCATGAAAGGGTAGCTTATGATTGACAACACTAAAACTGAAAAACTTAGCCTGCCATTTTAATCAGATTCTTCACTCTAAGCCTGCTCCCCTGGAGATGTGCCAGTGCCATGAGCCTCCTGCCAGATGAGCAGCGCTGATGTCAGCAGTGGGGAATAAGTAAAGCTCTTTGCTTGCTATTGTAGACTGATTCTTGGAATTGATGACTGTGGCTTTGATCCTCAGAAGTCTGTGGGGCTCAGTCCTCCTTGAAGTGAGAGCAGTATTTTTACATTGCTTGTGGTATGTTGAACATATTGTGGGGCGTTACTTTCTGGCACTGAGTATTGAACTTAACACAACATTGCATAATTCCCCAAGATCACATTACTGTGATTTGGCTGGACATTCCACCAAGTCAGAATCATGCACAATATGAAGATGGTTCTAGCAGTGGAATCACCACAGTGTAAGCTGGGTAGGATCCAGTTGGGATGTTCTGTATGAATTATTGTCACTTGTCAGCTGGCATGTCTTTATTCTTATGAGCTACCACAGTGGAATTACAATTCTTCCCTCCCATTAGTCGTCACCACTATACAAACTTTATTTGGAGGAAAAAGGTCATGGCAAGGAGTCTGATCTGTCCTGGCTGTAGCTCAAGATAAAGAACTAAAGTATCCAGGCAATACCCTGGAATAAATTAAGAGACTGAGAACCCGGCTCTACTTTTTACCTTTTGTTTGCCTGTGGGCTATAAATCCGTTTGAGTGGGATCTGAAGCCCCTTCTCCTGGATGATGAGAAAGCTATAGCTTCCAGCACTACCTGGCACCATGCCACCCAGGAGTGGAAGGGGAATTCCTAAGCAGACATTCCAGGGAGATTTTCTTAGAGGCTTTAAGCTGCTGGAATTGGTTTTGCAATCTGTGCTTTCATCTTCCTTGAGATTTTCCACTCAACAAACTAGAACTATTGTTCTGAGTGTATCTTACTAGCGGGAAATAGAAGGAAGAAAACTTTGTGAGAGTGGTGGTGTGAAAGCTGAAACCTAAGTTGGACCTTGCAGTTTTATTTTTTGTTTCTCAGTCTCTTAAAGTGACTCTGCAATCCTGGTAAGCAGCTGTCTTGGCAACAGGATAGGACTGAGGTACTGAAAGTAGCACTTTCTTATGACTTATTTTCCTCTAAAAACTGTACATGTGTCAGACAACATTACCTGTGACCAATCAGTGCTTTTCTAAAGAGCCTGATTTCTCCCCCTTAGGAGCATTCAGTGTGAGGAACTTCTGCTGGCTGCCTTGCTTTGAAAATCTGTAATTGTCATAATGGTTGTCTGAGCCTAAGCCTTGAATTTGAGCAGTTTTGGGCATCACCAGGCTCTTCTTGTAGACTGTTGCTGTAAAGAAGGGAGCTGGTGGGTAGTGTGAGTCCTTGCAGCTGTGTAGAGACATGACCAGGACTTAACTTCCCAACATGCAGGATGAGGGGTTCTGTAAAACCAGCGTCAAGATCTGAGACTGGTGATGAAAGGTCACAAGCCAATCCACAGGAGGCCTTGAAGAGAGTCTCTCATATGCAGAGTTGGACTACTGTGTGCAGTGCCATGCTAGGGAAGATTTTTTTCTGCTTTTGGCCCTCATGGTTTGGGAAAAACCTTGGGGAATTAACTCAATCATATCTATATGCATGCGCTCTCCTTCCTGACTTTCTCTGCAGAAAGGTCCATAGCCTCTCTTCTCCGTGTTTCAGACCAGACCACTGAAATATGTGTCACTATTAGTAAGTGTTTCCTGCTAGTGACTGTAGGGTTCAAATTAAATCACAAATAACGATGTATTGGTCTTTAAAAAGAGCACCTTCAGTGGTTTATGGTGGATCATGGATGAGAGAGTTCAGCCTTTAGACTCTATGCCTCCTTCTGACTAAGACAGTGATTTCTAGATACACGATGCCTTCATATGGGAAACTGAAGCAGTGAACTGGAGCTATGGGCACTCAAGGAACTGGGAGCAGAGCAAATGAAATTGTCTCTTCCAGTACTTCATTGGAAAAGAATTTCTAGGCAAGTTGCCTAGCAGGCACACTGCACTATATTCTTAGAAAGCAATAGATCTATTTAGGATTGCTGTATCTCTTTGGAATTTACTGTATGGAAAAAAAACCCCTTTGGCAGGAACTGATCTTTAGTGCTGACTGAGATTTGCAACTTCTGACTGACAAACTAATCTGAGCATTTTATTAGAAATTGCTTCCTACTAAGTCCTGTTTGCATTGCCTCTGAATTCAGGAGTATCATGTCAGAATGAGAAATAAAGCAGATCTCTTGCTGAATTGTTATCCCCCCTTCATTCATGGGTGCACACACGTATATGTATATGCACTTGGGTGGATGTGCAGGTTTTTAATGTTATATAAAATAAATATATTCCAGCTTGCTCTTAATCTCTTCCTAGTGATAGTGTAGATAAGCTAAGTGACTGATGACTTGTAATTATTTAAAAGGGCAGAAATGTATTTTTTTAATGTATAGGTGACACAGTCTACAGTATAAACATCTATTCTTGCTCCAGTTGTTTTGTAAAGCTTGTGAAGTTTAATGAGTCACCTCACAAAGCTGTTCCAGCTTTGCATATTCTTTAGACCCACAACTCCAAGAGCGAACTGTTGAGGCAGTGCGTTGTGTTAAGCTTCCATTCAACTTGAATGCAAGAACTGCAATCCAAGGCATTCTGTGGACCCAGTGTAAGGGTAAATCTAGTATCAGTGCTCCAGACCAAGGAGCAAAGCAGGTCTGTGAACTTTCCAGCTGATTCCTAAGTGGGGAATACAGGCTTCCTGATACCAAAGCACAACGTGGTCTCCTGAAAACTTGCAGCTGGAATTCTGCAGTCCTTGCTGGAGTGAGACAATTTAGTCCCTTGTTTGTGGGATTGTCACTTGCAGGTATAGTTTGGCCTTAGACTGAAAATGAACTCTAGTAATATATGTTCAAGGTTGAAATGGACCATTAAGAACAACTGACTACATAGATGTAGATGACGGTATTTCAGCTTAAGGCATGTTTTCCAGTCTTAGTTGAAGGCCTCCAAGGTAAGAAGATATCGACCTTCATGTGGAAAGTTCTCAGACAACCCTTGGGGAACTCAGCTATGTCAAGTTGAGAATAAGAAGTCACATGGCAAATAGTTACGTGCAAGAAGAAAAGTGGCAGATGGTACAGCACATCTGCACAGGCTCCTCTGCCATGAAAGCCCTTTAGAGCGACAGTGCTATCACTCACAACGTGTTTGTAAAGCTTGCAGCTCTGCAAAGCCTGTACCTTTACATGCTGCATGAAGGGCAAGCTAACCAGCACAGTGTGTAAAAGAACAATCAGAAATGGAAATAATTTTCTGAGATTTAGATTAGCTGTAGTCTGGCAAAACAATTTTGCTTTAAGTCCAGACTTGTAAAACATACAAACTTTCCTGTCCTGTTGCTAAATGGGAGGGTATGAACAATCAATGTCCCACAGAGAGAGTGACTTATGCATGTAGTGGCTTCAAAGAAAAATGAGAATCATCCAAATGTCTTGATTCCATAACTCTTGCCACTGTTAGTTTGAAAATTTAATGGAATTATTGTTTATGAAAAATATACATATATATATCTTTCTCCTTCAAATATAGTCACAACCTGTGCTTTTGAAGCTGTTCAGGAGTACTGACAAAGTTCCAACGATCTTGTGATAAAGGCTTTAATTGTGAGATACAATTAATTATTAAGACTTTAAATACTTTTTTATGTTGATGAACGAGAAAATGAAAAGCAATGTGTTCCCTTTCATAAATAAATTTTAGAAGCACTTTTGTTTACCTTTTAATTACAAAGGGAGATATTGTTCCTGTCTGCTGAAAGACATTTCACTGTTTTGAGGTTTTTTTCCTTTTAATTTTGAAACATAATTCTCAAGGTACACCTTCCCAGCAGAATAGCTTGTCATTTACATGTGCAAATCCCAGGTTTAGCTGCAGCAAGAAGAAACAAGAGAAAAAGCTGTAAATGGATCTCATATATCATGTAATTTTTGGTGAGCAGTATTTAAGTGTATTGAGTTTTCTCTGATCTCTTAGCTGTGCTGACACCAGCATTTCAGCTAATGCATCCATGAATCCAGAAGAAACACAAATGGGAATATAAAGAGTTCAGGTTTCTGTGAGATTCTGGAGTAGGACATCAGGGGCAAGGACATTTCATCATGAGCTGGTTGCATATAAAAAGTAGACAGTGGCGTTCACAAGTTGGTTTGGTCTGAGAATGGAGCTGAGCTGCTTGTGTTTTATCATAAATTCAAGTGGAGAAGGAGTACAAATTTTTCACTTCTTACTTATTTGGAATGGAGAGATGAGTTCTCTACACTTCCCCTTCCCTGGCCAGGATTCTCTGGGAGCTCAGTGCTTCTGGGGAAAGTGACTCAACAAAGACGGTCTTTGCCCAGATGTGTGTCTTAACACTGGCCATGGCTGGACCTTCTGTTTGGAAAACAGAGCTAAGCCATTTTCTTAAGGGAATTTAAGGAAATTGAGAACTCATTGGAGCTGACCCTGGCGTCCTTTTTTCTCTGTAATAAACATCATTCCAAGATCTCTCAGTCTGAGCACCTCTTCAGTAGGAATGCATCAAAGGGTCAATTTTCGTCCATGAGTCCCTAAGAGCTAAGTGCTTTCCAGACCCTTGCAAATCATGTTCAGGCTAGTGCCATTTTTTAGCTGTTTAATGGTAGGATTTAGAAAACTTGGCAGATGACCTTTCTTCTGATGGAGTAGCTCAGCAGTGGGCAACTCTATTGCCAAGATACAAAATGTCTCCCAAAAGCCTATTTCGGAAACCAGATTTTAGTGCTGAGCATCAGTGGTGTAATTTGCTCTGGGCTTTGAGACACTTGGGAGGAACTGTCTTGAAGAAACTGTGCAGAACAGCAGTGCTTGGCTGGAGAGAGACCCTCTCCTCCTGCTGTTTTATAGGCTTGTGAACCTGTATTTTCTCAGCAGCTCCTCTTTCTGAGTGAACACCTCATTTCAGTGTTGAGGTGGCACAGCTTCAGATCTGGTCACAGCTGGAAGCTCCGCTGTGGTGAGATAAAGACCTGCAATGTTTGTTTAAATGCACGACCTATCAGGGGCATCAGCAGGGTTATGGCAGCAGCACACTGCAGGGGCACCAAGATTTCCTTGTCCCTCCACCTTAAGGCTTTATCATCTCACATCTTGCTTCCTCCATTTACTCATACATGAACTAAGTTTAGCAAGAAGACATTATGTCCCTTCTCAGAGCAATGCGAGTCTGATTTAGGGGTGTTTATACAGCTATTTGCAAATGTTGATAGCCTATGGTGTAGGTTGCTACAGGCTGAGGGGAATGGTAAAGTTAATGAGATCTCTATTTAGGAGACTGTACCTTTTGAACCACCAAGAAGTCTGCTCCAGGACTCAGTGTAATGAGAAGTGAATCCTACAAGGTGTTGAACACCTCCTGTGAGATGCTGAGAGCTCTCAGTGTCTGATAGAAGATTGTCACAGGAATCTGTCTTTATAATTATAAATTTGAAATTTGAAATGTAATCTTGCAAAGGATCTGTGTGGAGGATAACAAAGACAAAGAAGCCTTTCTGGTGCTTAAAACCTTATGAGAGAGAAAAAAATTCCACTCTTCATTTGCTGAACCTTTAAATAGAAAAAAAGAAGGTGGAGGAGACAGATGAAATATGTTTTATCTATTTTACCTACTTTGGCAATTAAGATTGTAATCTAGATGATTACCAGAGCTTGTAATGAGATTATACCCTCCATTAAAAAGAATGCTCCAGTGTTGCAGTGAAGAATGCCTTGGATCTGTTTAGTATGCTATCTGTCTTAGCAGAAAACAGCAAAATGCATTAAACACACTAGGAGACAATCTTGTAGACATACACTCCCAGTCTGTTTTTCAATGGAGTGAGCTGGCATTGGATTTGTAGTTCTCTTCTCATCAGTACCTCTAAGCAGATCCACTTAGAAAATAGTTTCCATAATTCTCAATTGTTCCATGAATCTCATTTGGAAATAACCCCTCACCCCTCTTTTTTGAAGATCAGAACATTCCTGAAAATTTACAGACTGCTATTTCATTGCAAAGAAGTCCAGAAGCCATTGCTTTGAAAAAAAATATTTTATTTTCTGTTGATCTATTGGTTTTACATGTCTCAGCTTGTAGAGCTGTAGTAACAATTCTGTTCCTGCAGTGTAAGGAGAGATTGAAAATCAAGTGTAAAAATACCTTGTTTATGCTGAGGTTTGGTGGTTCATAAACAATGCTGAAATGCTGCTGGAAGGCAAAGCTGTTATTGTAACTGTTTCTTTCCCTGGGTATCCATCAGTGGCATTTTAGTGAAAGGAAATAGCAATAGCATAGTGAATAGTACATACAAATCACCTCAGAGCAGAAGTGGAATGAAATGGCCTTTCCGACTTTACAGTGGGGGTAAAGCACTGTCATCCCTTTCAAATCCAGGGACAGTCACAGGGAATGGAGTACATCATATAGGTACTTCTTTCTCTTCCTTTTCCCAAGCCTGCCAGACTTTACTCTCTTGCATGTGCTGTTGCATTTCTAGGAAGTGCAGTACATGCAAACAATGACAGCCTTTCCCTGGTCATACTGTGCAGTTTATGCACCATTAGGACAGGCAGCAGGATCTTTATTTCATCAGCAAAACCAAGGAAGATTGATTTTTTCAGTACTGAGGCCACCTGCAAGATGACTTCTGGAAAAGATTTCTGCAGTAGTTTTAAGAAGTTATTACCCTCCCTACAACATCTGCACCTTCTCTGGATGTCATTGCCTCATGATAGCAAGAGGAGCCTGCCATGCTCCAGCTGCTCCAGCTTGTGGTCTCTTGAATGAGCTTCGCACATTGAAAAAGTAGGTTTGCATTAATCAGTGAAAGAAAAGAGGATGTTTGCTTTCCAAGCTGTTTTGATTTTCTTTAAAAAACCCAAAAAATTGACTTGTTCTTTATCTTACTGAGATTGATGAAATAAAATTACTTGAATGTGAGAAATAACTTTATTCATTAGACACTCCTTAGTTTCAATAGAACTTTGAGTTTTTATAAATTTTTCAAAACTAAAATAAAATTTCGTACCTGAAATAAGGGGGGCAGATAAATCTGCTCTGATCTAAGTACTTCAAGAAGCAGTGAGTTCAACTTGATGATCTTTATAGATCTCTTCCGACTTGAGATTCTATGACTCTGCCTGACACCTTGTGACTGGTTATTAGTTGAACCTCAGACATAAAACTATAGTGGTGTCAGTGGAATGGAAAGTGGAAGACTAAGGGAAAACCTGTGAAACTACAGGCCATTAAAGCAAACATCCACACTAGGTAAGGTGACAAACTATAATAAATTGTAATATTAGCAGGCCTGTGGGTAAATATGATATATTGGGGAAGAGTCCCTGTGGCATTTATGAAGCTGTGCATACTAAATCTATCCTTTGAAGGAGTCAATAACTACATGGGCAAGGGAGATCCAGGTGATACTTGGGTTTCTAGAAGGTGCTTGACAAGGTTTCTCATCAAAGACTTTTAAAGAAACTGAGCTGCAACAGGATAAAAGGTAAGGTTCTTGCATAGATGAAAGAATGGTTAAAAGGCACAAGAAAAAAGGGAAGGGTTAAGCTGTCAGTTTTGTCAATGGTGGAAAGCCACACTGGTGTCCCACAGACATTCTCAGTTGGTGTGAACAGTTCAGTATCTTCATAGCTGGTTTAGGAAAGGATGTAAATTGTAGGATGACGAAATTTGCTCATGATACTAAACTGTTTAAAGTTACAGAATGAAAGCTCTTTGTAAAGAATGTAGGAAAAATCTCATGATAGTGGACAAGAAAGAACAAATACAAAGCAACACACATGGAGAAAAACTTACGAAGAACAGTCTATGGAGTAGACATTGGTCATCATGAATGAGATTTTGGGATTATAACAAAGAAATCAGGAGAAAAAAAAACTGCAAGAACTCTATGGCAAAATCAACTCAGTGTTTACTAGAAACTAAATATGTATATTACAATTTTTTTAGGCCGGGAATAGAGAACAAAATATTCTGTGTAGTAAATCAGCCTCATGAGAACAAAATGCATTTTTGGTATTCCAATCCCTAAAATGATACAGTAAGATGGGAAAACATGCAGAGACTGGACAATGGCAGTGATCAAAACTATGAAGAGGTTTCTCTGTAAGCAGCATTCAAAAAGCCTAATGTCAGAAGAGGTTGTGAGAGCCAAATGTTTACATAGGCTTTAAAATCATTAGCTACATTTATGAAAGAAAGATATACTAAGGATTATTACATGCAAAGATATTTCCATTGCTGAGCAAGTTCATGAACCATAGACAGGCAGAGACTGAGCTATATAGAACAAAATGTAATTTACATTCTTTCTTGGTTCTTACATCCTTCACCTGGCCATCCAACCATGCTTGGAAGAACAATATTGGATTAGATGGACCTTTAGTCTGACTTTACAAGAACACTCCTACTGACTTGATGCCTCCAGATGTGAAACTTAGATGGAGTGTAAGCCAGTTTTGGTTTGTTGCCTGAGGTCAGTGAGGGATCAGGAGCAAAGCTGGGTGTGGAACATTAAAAATCCTTTCTTCATGTCTAAGCCTTGTAATTATTTCATTTTTAAATTATATTGCAGATCCAAGTTTGTAATCATCCTTGGAGAGAAGCCAGAGTACATACTTTAGTTCTGTCTAGTGACACAATTTCAGGGAAAAAACCCTTCTTTTTTGAATTTTTTTAAATTTACAATAAAATAATAAAGAAAAAATTTTGAAAGTGTCTGATCTGCAATTTTAATAGAAACCATAGAGTCTTCTCATATTACAATCCCAGGACCTCACAGGTTAAAACAGTTAGTGGTTATTCCCTATCCGACTCCTCCACTCTGAAGACAGTGATGTAGAAGCATACTTTCTGTAGAAATGAGACACAGGTAAACAAAATGACTGTGATTAGGTTATACAGAGATCCTGGCAAGGAAATAATGACTGAAGGTCCTCTGGAGGAATGTTGTGGTCCTGGATCAGGCCTCTTCCTTCCTATGACTCTTTACTGTCTCTGAGGAGTGTGAAGCCTTCTGTCTGCTCCTCCTCTGCTATCCTGGGCCTGAGACCAGCAGCACAGAGTCTCAGATGGCTCACCTTCAGTCTCTTCTCTTCCCTTCCATGGAAGCACCATGGAAGCACACCCATGGTTGTCTTCTGAGCACTGTCTATGGAACTTGATGCAGGGAGAACAGGCAAGGAAGCAGTATGATGAGGCAAGGCTAAAGCAAGACTTGCAGTGTTGTGATTCTGCAGTGGCCTAGGGGTGTTGTTCTGGCTGGGATGCATTCCCTGAGGTCCCATCTCAGTCCTCTGAAGCAGCCCTAATTGAAAAGTATGACTGTGGCTCAAAGTCACCTTGGTCTCAGCACCTCACTTGGGGTGCAGGTTCTGTACTTTGGTTCTCAGAGAACTTTCCCTGGAGAAGGATTGTTTTTCCACCACTGATTTTAGTTAGACCTGGTTCAGGTCCTCTGTGATCTCTTTTACACTGTATTGATTGCTGCTTCACTGCAGCAAGTGATTAAGAGGCAAGGGATAGTGCAGTAGCCATTAACTGCCCCAAGCAAAAGTAATTTTTCTCTCCTTTCTTTTTGCAGTAATTGTGAAATTCTTGCTAAACCTGGGAATAAATCTGTCTAGATCAATTCTGTCTCACTGTCATCTGTGGCAATATGCTCCCTTTATGTTGTTCTCATCAACTCAGGGGATATTGTTTATTGGAGATTTTTAATAGAGAAAGAATAAATGAATGTTATAGGGGAAATCCATTAAACATATATGAATCCATAAAATCTTTTGTGGGGAGGCATGAGTCTAAAGTTCTATAAGAGGTATTCCTCTGCTGCA
>JAWWEU010000081.1:143102926-143125266 GCA_035583155.1 Acropternis orthonyx | reverse complement strand
GGTGTGATTAATCGTGTGGAGTCCTCTGTTCTATTAGCCCCCAGATATCTTAGTTTCTTTTTTTCAAACTAAGACAAACATATATGAATCCATAAAATCTTTTGTGGGGAGGCATGAGTCTAAAGTTCTATAAGAGGTATTCCTCTGCTGCATTAGTATTTACTCACAAAGAATATATACAGAAGATTTATGAATTGCTTTTCCACTTTTGGTTTTGTGACTTTGTCATTATGTTAGTTTTGATCTTAATTCTCCATACATTTTTGCGGTCTGCTTTTTAATCTCTGCTTGTGCAACTCCTAAATTACTCTACAGGCTTAATTTGAGTTGCTTCTGAATTGTATATTTGTATATTTTATATAAAGAGAAGAATTAAATCCTGGAAGTTTATTTTCAGTTTATTAATTTCTGCACAAGAAGTTTAATCTACAGGGATTTATATCATGCTGCTGTCTGTTTAGTTTCATGTTCATGGGATTAATTCAGTTAATCATTGCCCTGGCTTCTTTTTTAAGTGTAAGCTTTATTGTACTGCTTTTAAAGCTGTTATCAACTTACAGATTGAAATTCCCAATTTCAGGTACAAAGGTGACTAGAACTTGGTATGAAGGTTTTAAGAAACTTATTAAAGAAATAATTACCCTAAGCATGGTTGTAGCGTACAGACACTGCATAGATTCTTACCACCCTTGTAGCATCCAGCCTCCCAGGTAAATCTCCTTAGGATGCCTCTGGGGTTAATAGAACCTCCTTTGGAGAGCAATTCAAAACTCTGGAGTTAGGGTTTTGCTCTGCACTGGCCTCTGGGAACCCCTCCATTCTGCCCAATAAAATGAAAAACTTGCAAAGGCTTTCCCCCACTGAGAGATAATGGGGGTTTTTTGAACTATGAAGTCAGTTCCTGGAAAGGGGAACTGTGTGATGGAATACCCAGCTCTGAGGAAGGGTGCCCTTGAGTAAGGAGGGAAGGCACACACACCTCAGTGTCTGTGGAACTCTACCTTGCAGTTCTGCTCTTTTTTTATTGAAAAAAGAAGCAATGCTTGTACACGATATCTAATAACAGTACAGGACACAGAATAATCTTCCATCATTTCATTCTTCATCCTGATACTTTGCAAATAGAGGTCGGACTAAAGCTTGATGTTGTCATATACTCTCAGAGTAAGTCTGTTCTGTTTTTTATAATTTTGCATAGAAAGAATAAGTTCTGAATTTTCTTTTATTTTTGAGGTATATGGGTATATACAAATGTTCTTATAGACCAAAATGATATGAACTGAAGGGCCATAGCTCATTTTAGGGCTACAGCAGATATTGGGCCACCTTTATGAACTGCTCAAGCACAAAAGTAGCCCTGGTAAAAAGCTGAAATTCTTTGTCTACTTTTCCCAGGCGACTCATTACTCTGCACTTTTCTTGTGTCCTCCTCCAATTTACTCTCCTAAAGATAAGCAATCCCTGTCTTTATCAAATCTGTATTTTGTTATCCTCCTTTGATCCCTACAATTCCAGAGTTCCCTTTTGAAGTGCTGTAACAAACTATGCATACCGTGTTTCAGGAATGGATAAGAAGTTGGTTTACTATGCATTGTGTGTCTTGTACTACTCTTTATGCTATTCCACATACTTGCAATGTCTAGTCAATGCTTTTTTTAAACCTGTTTTTTTTCTTTTTTATTTCTTGTAGTGGCATAGTGAGCTGAAGTCTTCATCAAGCTGTCGTCAAAGAAATGGATCTTTATTTCATGAAAACAAGTAATTCTGAAACTCGAGGTGTATGACTAGCTGGTATTTTTTCACGCAATGTGCCTTATTTCATACGTGGGTCCATTGCTCCCTAACACTGATGTTGTTCCCGGTGTTTAAATGACATAGTAATGGGAACTTTGAGGAGAGTAAAATGCTGACAATTCTACCTGAAGGCTAAGGGATACTGTAGGGACTCAGTGCTTTCCCATGGAAACTGACTTGTTTTACTGACACAAGATGATGGCTACACACACAAGGTTTTTGGGCTGAGTTCTTTTCTCTGCAACTTCCAGGATAGATGACTATGTGCCAGCTGTCAGTGTGTGGGGCCAAAAATTTCTCATTTCATCAGTGAAGCAATGTAAGTCACTGGGCTATTGATTCATAACATGAGGAACCATTTGTGTTTTAAATAATGCAGTGATACAATAGGTACTGAGAGAAATGTGAGTTGAATGTGAGTTGAACTGTTGAGACCATCTGAAAAATGGAAATAATTTTATAGTTAAGATTTAAATGTCACTGGTTCAGATTCTGACCTGTCTTGAAGTGTCCTGTCTTAAACTGTCTTTGAATATCAAGGAGCTGATAGGAAGAATAAATTTGTTTAAAATAAAAGAACAAATATTTGAGAGAGTTACAAAGAAAAGTGAGACTTAATGGCTAAAAACCCTACTCAGCATGCAAAGTGTGAAATGTCAGTTCTAATGATCAGAGCCACCTCTCTTATTGCAATAGAAACAATGGTTGCAGTTACAATGGGCCATGTATCTGAGAGGAAGCCATTAAGTGGAAGTGCTGTCCTTACACCCACTGATATGTATTTGTGAAATCATACCTCAAACAGACTTCCAGGTATACAAACTCTTCATTAGCTCTCTTTTATATTGAGTGGGTGGTTATTCCAAGATTATTTATTTTAGTTTCAGATCAAGCTAAGTCACAAGAAACATAAAAAAGGGGTTTGTGTTCTAGACCATCTGTGCTGCATTTTGGTTCCCCAGCTTAACTCTCCATAATCTCTGCTAAAGATTAAAAGCAAACATCTATTTTGAAATACAGCTCGGAGCAGCTAAAACAACAGTAACTTCAGAAACAACGAAGTCAGGATTACCGTGCAACCTTTTTGTTGAGATACTATTTTGTCCCACCTTTCTAAATGTGAAAAATACCCCCAAACCAATACTGCAGTCTGTTTATAATCTTGCAGTATTATTATAACATGATAAGTAGAGGCCAGAAGTTCTCTAAATCTTACAACTTAACCATTCATAAAAATAGTTTATTTACAAGCATTTTACATGTACTGTTTGCATGCTGCTGCTATATCCAGTCACTGAGAATTGATCTGACGGCTAAAAAACTCAGCCAAACTTTCTTAATGCCAGAGCAAGAGTCAATTTGCACTGGCAAGATAATAAAAAAAGTCTGTCTCTGCCTTGCACAGCCACCTAGCACCACGGAACATGAGGCTGATGTAAAAGAAGTAATCTCTTATTTAAGTTTTTGGCTTACAAGAAGTATCAAAAGCCAAATTCCAGAAGATCTGACTCTAACAGAGCCTTTTGCATGGATTCTGCTTCATTGGAGAGTTGCTGCTTAACTTGCATTACTGCCACAAGACTGCTTTCAAATCCCTGTGCGTGGGGGAAGGGAGTGACTGATGAAGGGTTATTCCCTGTTCATTCAATCCTATAGGTAAAGAAGGCAAAAACTGCTGGGTGCCCAAGCTGTCCCATGAGGGAGATTTTCTCTCATTCTTCTGCACATGCTGCTGTACCAGTCTGCCCATGCATGGGATCTTATATTGCTGTGTAGGGCTCAGTGCATCTCAGGGAAACCAGTCATTGTTCCTCTCCCTTTCAGTGCTGTGCAGTAGCAACTGCAAACAGATTTCTTGTCCTTATAAGTGATCCTGAAGGGGTTGATTCAATGAAAGGAAAAAGCTTGGCATCTTTGTAGGTCTGAATCTTTCCCTAATTTTTGGCCTTGATGCTTTTATCTCTCAGCAATTGCTCTACTTGTTTCCTAATTCCTTTCTCCTCAAGGCTCAATGAGGCACAAAGGGAGGAAGTGCAGGGAGCCAACACTGCTCTTGAAGTGAATTACATCTCTTTCATTTTGTTCTGCTATGTACAATTTGATCTTTCTGATCAGTGATATATCCTGAGGGACTTGCAGTGCTGTGCTCCATGGCTCACGATGGGAGAGGTTGTAGGAGCCATGGTGTACAGCATATCAAGTTTCTTCGGCTTCTGTGCTTACAACAAAAGCAGATGAAGACATCAGCTTTGACTGCCTGAAGAGAAAAATGGTTGCCTTCACGGGCATTGAGAGTATTCCAACTGGTTGAACTTGGAACCAGCACAAAATGACATTACAATTTTAATTTTGTTTTTGCCTTTAGTTTGACATTTAGTACACACAAAAAAACAACAACAACAAAAAAACAAAACAAAACAAAAACCCAACAACAACAACAAAAAAAAACCAAACAAAAAAACCCCCCACCTATCAAAACAAACAAAAAAACCCCCAAAACCCAAACCCTGGCTGTGGTTCATCATTCCAATTTAAGGAAAGACTTTGGAGAAACCACATCTAAGAATCATTCACAAGATACAGAACAGGACAGAGTGAAATGCTGTTTATCTGATGTGTGAGAAAAATCTAATTAAACAGTTTGCTCAATTAAAGTAAACAAATGCCTCCATAAAAATATCTTCCATTGGTATTCTGTAGTGCTTGTCAAGTCACTCTTGCAGGGCTAATTTGGAATCTAAAGCAGTTTCCCCATGTTATGTTATGAACTGATGTTTACTGGTCCTGGAGGTCCAGTGTTAGTCTCAGACTGAGATTGGCTCTGCTGCTGACTTAGATGTTGCCTTGCTGTAAAATCTGGGAACATGTGTTACATGTATCCCTTTGCCTGTATTGTGCATTCAGATAGACTCCACATCAGGGCAAGGACTCAGTTCCTGTTGCAGTGTAGGCACAAGGAAGTGTTTGATTGATGTTGAGCATATCAGGTTTTCCAGCCAGACAAAATCCTGCATGATACTGACATCATTTTGACCCTGAGAGAGGCACAAGGTTTCAGATGAGAGATTAAGAGAAAGCTTCTATCAGAGAAAAATCATGAGGAGTGAGATATGTGCAGACAGATGCTCAGCAACATCAGGGTCAGGACCAGGAATGGTGTGGCTGATGGGAGAAAGTGGTTGCTCCCCACTGTGTGAAATGGAGCTTGCAGGTACCAGCCCATTCTGACTGGGTCAGAGGAAGGGTGCCTTAAGGCTTCCCTAGGGCTTTCTCCTGGCTAATATTTCCACAGGATACACTAGCCAGTATCTCATTTTAAGGAGAGAGAATTGGTTATTACAGCTTTTGTGGGAAAGGGATACAACACAAAAACTGAAGCAAACCCCCATAGTCAGTGGGTGTTTTATCCCAGATACACTGCTTGTCCTCAGTGGCAATGCAAAGAAAGCTGGCTGAGCAGCTCTCCTCTGACACACAATTTTGAGAGTAAGGTAAGGAGCTTGGGAGAAATCTGAATATTATGTGGACAATCACTCTGGCTCTTCAACACCAAAAATTCCATTTAAATCTGTAATAGAGTTGATTTAGTGCACAGTGGGGCTCTTTACTGCTGCTGCCTACAGCTAACAAGCAGACTAGGACTTGAAATGTGAGCAATTACCAATAAGCAAATGACCCAGCTAACAAGCAGTATGATCCAACACCATGTTGTGAGCTTTGCAGAGTTCTGGGCTTGGAGTTAATGGAGAAGACTCCTCACTTGTTGCCTTTCCTATAGCTGCCAAGGTAAAGAAGTACTTCACATAGAAAAGCTGAAAATAGCCTGTGTTTTACAGGGAGATGCTCCAGTACTCTTATCAACTTCATCACCCTCCTCTGGACTTGCTCCATCAGTTCCATGTCCTTCTTATATTGTGGTCACCAGAACTGTGCATAATATTCCAGGTGGGGTGTCACAAGAGCAGAGTAGATGGAGAGAGTCACCTCCTTTGATCCACAGGCCACACTCCTTTTGCTGCAGCCCAGGACAGGGTTGGTTTTCTGGTTTGCAAGCACACGCTGCCAGCTCAGGTTGAGTTTTTCATCAAATATCAACCATCAGAGGCTCTTTATCCACCCGTGGGGGCCTCGTGGCATTTTAGCCTGATTTCTTCCTTATTTGGCTGCATCACACCTGAGATAGGAGGAGGTGATCCATTCTTGGGCTGGTCTGTCCTTCATGCCTCTATCCCATGGGACTCTACTGAGTAGGTCCTTGAAGAGGCCAAAATCTGCTCACCTGAAGTCCAGAGCAGTGATCTTGCTGTGTGCCATCCACACTGCCCTGTGAGGATCTCTAATTCCACCATGTCATGGTCACTGCACCCAAGGCTGCCTGGGAGTACTACATTCCCCACCAGCTCCTCCCTGTTTGTGAGAACAAGGTCCAGCACAACACCTCTCCTTGTTGGCTCCTCAGTCACTTGTATAAGGAAGTTGTCATTGACACATTCAAGAAACCTCAGGGATTGCTTGTGCCCTGCCATGCTGCCCCTCCAACAGATATTGGAGTTGTTGAAATCCCCTATGCGGAACAGGGCTTGCAAGCATGATGCTGCTGCTATCTGCCTATAGAGAGCTTCATCCACACCATCCTCCCGATTAGGTGGCCTGTAGCAGACCCCAACTATAAAATCTCCTGCCCCTGCGCTCCATTTAATCTTGACCCACAAGCTCTTGGTTGGCTCCTCATCCTTCCTCAGGCAGAGTTCTGTAGTCTCCCACTTCCCTAGCCTATCTTTCCTAAAAAGCCTAAAACTTTCCATTCGAATGCTCCAGTCATTGGAGCCATGCCACCACGTCTCTGTGATGCGAGTGATGTCATATCCACCCAGACACGGGCACGTCTCTAGTTCCTCTAGTTTGTTCCCCATGCTACGTGCGTTTGTGTATAGACATCTGAGCTGGGTCCCAGATAAAGCCAACTCACTGGCCGGAGTATCTGGAATGCCTTTGCACTGTTCCAGAAATCTGACTGGCAGGATTGGGATGGATAGGTGCCCCCCCCACACCCCCCTCAACAAATCTAGTTTAAAGTTTAGCTTTTTAGGTTGTTCTTGCAAGGAGCAGGGACCATAACATGGATATTGCATGGCAAAACATAAATTTTCCTTTGTTTATGACTTCCTCATCATCCACTAGGGCTTTGCCGTTCCACTCCTGGACATGAAAGCAAGCTGAGTATGGGAAGCACTTGGATCTTTATGGTCCCGTGGCCTGCTATCTGTACAGGTCCTTATCTCCTGCGGTTGGTCTAATGAATGATACTACCCTAGCTTACAGCACAAATGTTTACCTGACCTTTGTCACTGGCACCCAGTCAGCAAACCACCAGAACGTTAATTTTTATAATGCCTAAGTGAGATAGCATAAGGTGTTTTGTCTATGTTGAAGGGAAGGTGTCACCTTGCAATTGCTACACCACAGGTCCTGTCTAGGGTCACCAGGAGAAATCACAGCACGCAAGGTGGGTGCACTGACCTATTGCTCCCCATTGTGGCTACAGCTGCCTAACCCAGGTGATGTGACTGACATCTGTCATTTCAGTTGTCCTTGGTACACAACAGGTGGCTTGAACTGCTTAAATGTCATAGGATTCATGATGCTTAATTTTGGGTCCTTCTGGTTCATGGCCTGAATGTGGTCCTAAATAACTAGCCAAAGTCATGCAGGAAATAAGTCTTGTTTTCCAGTTTCCTGGACAGATTTCCTAAAAATTACATCACCTCTGTTTTTCATTGCTGTTGAAATATTAGTTATGGGATGTCAGAAAGGAAGAGTTGTGTTTACCATTTCTTTTTCCCTTTTCACCTTGTTCTTCTTTTTCAGTCCTTAATTGTCTTATCTTTTTCAGTGTTCAATTAATTGTTTAACCAAACTGCAAGCAAGGTCCTTCTATTCATGAGAGAAAGGCCAGGTCTAAGATTCCGGTATAGAGAGGATTATTTTCTTAAGACTGCAGACCATTAAAGTAAGTAATGAAAAAGCAGAACAGTCTATGTTCATCTCTAAATGTATTCTATCAAAAACATTGTTTACTTGCAATTTTGATCTAAAAGCCAAAAGTATTGAAAAGCAACTATTTGTCACTGGACAAACATAAAAACTTGAAAGGTTAAAACCAACCAAATAGCAGTATTCAATTTCAAGGTACCCAAGCTCTGCTTCATCATTTCATACACTTTGTTTATGCAGCTCCACACAGAGGACGCCATTGACTTAGCATTCACTGGTTTAAAAATCTCTTTTTGTCACCCCTTAGTTTACTGTAGGCAGAACACAAAATACAAAGTCTTAAAGACTGTAAATCTGACCTAAATGGCAAACCCCCTTTTACTGTGTTCTTAAGTAGCCCTACTTACATCTGGAAAGATGTAGACTATTGTCTTGTAAATTTGAATTTCAACCCACAAGTCATAACCCTGTAAGCGTCTTATGTCAAACCCAAAGGTCCAGCTCAAGCTGAGGACCTAGATATTGAATTGCTTGATACCACACCTATTGAAATGCAAGTTTGGTTGGGCTTTGTCACAGAAGCAATATTTACTATGAACTTTTTTTTTTCTTTTTCTAGAAAGCTTATACAAAAGTATTGTTTTATTTCTGTAGGTGAATTTTGGGAAGGAAGCCACATTTTCAAAGTCATTTTGGGTTAACAGCACAAGAATTCTTTAAATAGTTTCACTTCATCCACTTCTTGTGAGTAACAGCTTCTAACTATTTCCTTTCCTGGGACATACCTTGCTGATTGCTCAAGGTAATTCATGCTCCTTTAATGATTAAGTACTCAGCGCCTTGCCCTGTCCTTCTTGGATTCTCTTTACCCTTACTGTTCAGTGAAGCCCTCTGGGATTTTTGCTGCATTCTGGTGACATCCTGACCTATCTGTTTTCACCCTGAAGGCAATCCTTACCCAGCTAGAGCCCCTGAGTTGCCCATCCTCTCTATTGTACCAGTGAAGATGCAGAAAGGACATTCATGCTGTACTTTGCAGAGCAGCTGCTGGATTACAGAATCACAGAATCACAGGATGGGTAGGTTGGAAGGGATCACTTGTGGGGTCATCTGGTCCAAACTCCATGCTCAGGCTAGGTCTTCCTAGGGCATATTGCATAAGACTGCATCCAGGTTATTCTTAAATACCTTCAGTGAGGAAGAACCCACAAATCTCTTCTCTAATCTGTTTCTTCTCTAGGAGTCAAGCTTAGTCTCTATATCCACAGCTGGCTCTGAGGACAAGCAGGGGTTAGGTTGCAGGTGGGAAGAGATCAAGAGCTGGAGAGCTGAAGTTGGCATGAGATGATTCCTCATGTTTCTCAGTTCACATGGATGCAGCAGAGAACATGTTGTGAGGAGAAGAGAATGTGTCTTGTCTCAGTCTTAGTCTCTGGACTTGCAGGCTTGCTTGATGCCTCTAAGGGCTGACATAGCAAAGTTTCAATGTAGTGGTTTGAGGTTCTGAATACAGCCACAGCCTTGATGTCAGGGTTTGGTGACAGTATGTTGGAAAGAGTTGTGAATTCAACTGGTGCCTAAAGAGTGGACATTAAAGCCCAACATCTGTAGTTGAGCTCAGATAAGGAAGAACATTTAATTCTCTTGTATGAAACTTCAGGGATGTTTTGTAATAATCTGGATAGAAATTACTCCTAATCTGCATATGCACTTCTGTACAAATGCAAGCCTCAAAATATGTGTCTGGGTGGTAGCTGGAGGGCTGGCTAGCATAGGCAGGTTCAATGTCCTGGACTGCGGAAGAAACATGCTGGGTGCGTGGTGCAAGCCCAGATTCTCTTTAAGATTCTTGATTCTCACTGTGCTAATACTTAGCAGCCCAACATTTAAGAAACTTTGAGCTCTTGGGCCTCGTGCTGGACTCAGTCTGCCTGAGCATGGCAGAAGTTGTATTTTGAAGAAGGAATAGCTGTATTTTTTATATTTCAGACTGGGAAAGAGTGAAGGAAGTGAGGACTAAAGCTGACCAGTGCAAACTGCCCTCATGGTGATGTTCATGCCAGATATGACTGATGAAACTCTGTGTGATGGGAGTTGTAAACTAATGCGCTGAAATGAATGTTGTTGGCATGACACACTGAAAACAAACTGCTTTGATTTCTGCCCTGTTCTTATTTTTCTATATCTAATGTATTCTCTCACTCAGCAAGTGTTTTGCATGCATAAAGGCTCACCTTTCCCCAATCTTCAGACATATTCTGACAGGCAAAAGTAACCCTTAAATATGAAATAGTGTGCTTTTTTCAATGCAACTGAAATTTCTTCTCAAGATTTGCTAGGTTGGGGCAGGGACCTTTTCTCTCAGCCAAACAAGCCAAATGACCTCAGCATGGCGTGATGACTCACACAACTGGAGTGCTGCAGTTGATGATGATAAACTCTTCAGAAGTGACAGGCAAGGAAAGAGATGTGGTGGGGCATCCCCATATGTTAGGGAATGTTTTGACTGTCTGAGCTTTGTCGCCCTGTACTTGGCACTTGTGAGGTCACACCTTGAATACCGTGTCCAGTTTTGGGACTCTCCCTACAAGAAAGACTTTTAAGTGCTGGAGAGTGTCCAGAGAAGGGCAACAGAGCTGAGGGAGGGTCTGGAGCACAACCCTTATGATAAGGAGCAGCCGTTGTTTAGCTGGGAGAAAAGGAGGCTGAGGGTAGACCTTATCATTCTCTACAACTCCCTTGAAAGGAGGTTGTAGTTAGGCGGGGGTCAGTCTCTTCTCCCAAGTAACAAGCAATAGAACAAGAGGAAATGGCCTCAAGTTGTGTCAGGGAAGGTTTAAATTGGGTATTAGGAAAAAATTCTTCACCCATAGCATTATCAAGCATTGGAACAGGCTGCCCAGGGAAATGGTTGAGTCACCGTCTCTGGAAGGATTTAAAAGATGTTTAGGTGTTACACTTGGGGGATATGGTTTAGTGGTGATTTGGCAGTGCTGGGTTAACGGTTGGACTTGGTGTTCTTAAAAGGTCTTTTCCAGCCTAAATGATTCTATGATACTATGATTTTCAGACCCAGTTGGTTGCAGTAGCACTGAAAGTCGCTTCAATGCCCTAAGTCTGTTTCATTTTAGAGCTTGTTTGATTGCAAATGATGCATTCAGCTCCAAAGAACCATTTCTGAAGATGCAAAACTGTGGGTAAGTAAAAATCTAGCAGGTATCAGAGCATTGTGTGAGCTAATAACTAAAGGAAAAAGCATACCCAGATTAAGAAAAAACACAATTGAATTAGCAGGTATTTTTTGTCAGGCTGTCAGGGATCATTCAGCATGGTGTTTGTGTATTTATTATACCCTCACACACACAGTTTGAACTTACAGAGCACAGAGGGTCTTGCTGAAGGTCATTGAATACTACTGTAAAAGAGAGGGAGGGGAGATCAGTCCCTGTGTGCCACTTCATATCACTGAGTGGAGGCAGCTGGCCACCTACAGTCTGCTTTCATTGGTATATATAAATATGGCTATGTATCAAAGGCAGTTTGTCAAGGCAGTTTCCTTGTATTTTGTGGGTTTTGCCAGACTTTCCCTGAATTTATTTATATTACCTCTAAGTGTCCTGAACTGGTGGGGAGCAAGTTGGGAGGCACTGATTCTTTTGCTAAGCACGCATATGGTGTTCCCAGCTTGTGGTTAAACATAGATGGTACACGAAAAACTTGTTAGTAATAAAGATGTCAGGTAGGTACCAATGGACTGGGCTGATTGCTAAGAACAGATCTTGCAGTCATAAAGCAGTTTAGAGCCTGAAGCACTTGGGCCAGAGCACTAATTATTACACATTTTAGATCTATTGTCTTGGCTCTAGAAAATGTATTATTTTTAGTGATTTTCATTACATGTTGGATTTAAAAATAGGCTGAGTTACAGCCCGTCATTGTTCTGCTGGGATGAATTACAGTTTGTTGAGGCAACTGCTTATTTTGTCTTGTCCCATGGCATTATGTGAAGCCAGACAATAAAAAAAGGAAATATGAGTGGCATTAACCTTTTGAAGTAGAAGGAAAAAGGAACCTTAATGAAATAGAGCAATCAGGCAATTATATTGCAGCTTTTAGTTATCATATAAAAAAGGAAACTGTGTCCTATATCACTTAACCCTTTACCTCCTGCTGTGGAGGTGAGGTATGTATAATAGACACACAGATGTTTTTCTGCTAAGTAACTGATTGGTGCTAATTAAGAAGGCTGGAAAGAAATATATTATTTAGGGATACACAAAGGGGCAGAGTTTAGTTGATGCTGAGTGTCTTAATTTCCGCAGCTCTTTCTGTCCGATAATGCAGCCCTGAGTTATAAAAACTGACGTTTTCACAAATTTGCCTCCCCCTTCCCTGTTCTTCCTTCTTTTCCTGAAGGAAAGTAAGACTTGTTAATGGGGATGGCACTGTTCTCTGCACACAGTCACTTGATTTTGACTTTTTCATTCTGTCTGGGTGGTATATTAAAGACCCAAGTGTTTTTCAAGTACATTAAGAATACAAGCTCCGAAATAGGTCCCACAGGCATTTAAAAAAATAGAATAAAATCCTCCCACTTCTTTTGCTGAGGGCATGATCAGATGAACAGCTCTGAAAACTGCTGAGCCAAACGAAGCTACCTCCCTGCTGGGTCTTCCCTCCCTACTCTTTGTGAAGGTTGTCTCCAATTTGGTTTTACAGTTTTAACCATTTGTTTGATTACGTCTCACCCAATTTGGTAAGGGTAAGGCTGAATTAAAAAAGGAAAACCACCCCGCTTTGACTTATTCTTTTTTAAATGAGTGGGGTTTTTTAAAGACTATTTCACTTGACAGACAAAATTTTATAAATCTGTGTTACTGACTGAAACTTGAAAGGTCCCAGGAATTACTGCTTTCCCGTGTCAGAAGACAATCTTGTTCAATAAGCATACCTAAAGACCAGTGGATCTTCCTTTTTTTTTTTATTGTTGGAGGACCAACTCTCCTTTAAACTGTTTTGCAATTTGAGAATTAGGAGGCTTCTTACCTGTTTATGACTTAATAAAACATTCCTTTGTGTTTGACAGCAATTAAATTGATATCCACTAATGAAACTGCAAGACAACACTGTTTCACTGAAGCAAAAATCATTATCTACCCTGGGTCTCCATCCTCTCATACTCAGGCTCCATGTAATTTCTATTGAGCAGAGTGGATCCAGGTTGACTTACTGCCACTGGGGTCTGGTTTGTGAGGCAAAACCAATCTCCAGGATTCTGTTCCCATAATAAGTGCCACAGTCCTGGACTGAACACTGTAACAATGCTGTATACTCGAAAGCACTCCATTTTGCAAAAGCTTCTCTTAATCAGAGCGGTCCATATGGTTGGTGTCAATAAACAATAAGTGCCCTTCTTGTGGAGAGAATGAGTCTTAGTACAGAGTCAAAGAAACCAGCTGTTACGAAGATGCTGAGAGAAAAGGGACAGGGTTTTCACTTCCAGCCTCCAGTCTGATATATCTCCCACGTCAACTGCATTGAAAGCAGCTATTTTGGCAGAGGAATGGAAATTGACATGAATTTGGGGTGATACCAGTGAGTTGACCATCCGTGAAGGAGAGTGCCTTGATTTAAGTTGTTGGCCTGGCATTTATTTTTAATAAGCAATCTTGCTTCAATTGTCAGCTCTTCTGTTTGGCCTTGGGCCTCAGTTTCATGCCAGAAAAACAAGATGGTGATTATTTCCTTTGCCTGTCTTGTAAACCTATTGAGGCAAGACCTGACTCTCCTGTTAACACAGCAATTGGCAGGAGAGGTTGCTGATCTACACTGGGGCCTTTTGGCATTCCTATGATGCAACTGGAAATATGTAATTACATCCTTTTAAAGCTGGATACCAGAATAAGGCCCCCTAAATCCCTGTTTAGATATCTTTGATAGATAAAAGTTCTTTGGTTTCCTGAGCAGACAAGTGCTCATCTGCAGTTCCTACCGCAAGGACTCTCTTGACTCACCTGAGGTGAATGGAGAAATAGTTTCATTTTAGAGACTCTGCCTACAGCAAGCTCTTCACACTGGACAAGATTAGGCATCCACCCAAGACCTGCCTCCATGTGTGGATGCATGTTTCATCCATGCTCCTTCTGGATTTGTTCCAATGCAAAGGTTTTCACAGAACAATTAAAATGCAAATGTGGATGCAAATTGTGACAGACTGAAATGGCAAACTCACCTGCAGAAGGATCATAATATGTGTCATCTTTGGCATTTCTCTCCCTCTCTCCTTACTGTTTTTGTTTCACTAGGTTATAATTTCCCCATACAATGAGGTTCTCAAAGCCTTGTCAAAACACAAGTGGTAGTCTAGTTTCAGGCTGTTTCACAGTGTTGATACCCCTCTCAGAAAAAAGCATTTCCTCTCTGGAGTACAATCTGGCAGGCAAGTGTTTGTATCTGAGAGCACACCCCACTTTAAGGATTGAGGGATTTCTTGGGAGCATGGAGTAGTACTCACACACCTGGCTCTCACCAGGGCAAGGATGCTGTCTGGTCCCAACCATTTCAATAGATGAGTGATAGTATTTAAAAGATGACTTTCTCTTCCTGATTTAACCTTGATAGTTTGCCATGTAAATGAACACTTGTTATATGGTTGAATTATATAATTTTTCCAGTACTGGAAAAGCTGCTATGTGTACTGACATACACACACACATATGGAAAAGAAACGTGTGCCTGATTTTAAACAGACAGTCTGGAGGACAGAAAGGGAAATTGGTGAAACCGCCTGATTCACTCACAAGTTTTGTGGAAGAGGTGAGATTTGGACCCATGTATTCCTTTAGTTCTGAATTTCAATGTCTCATTTTCATCTTCTCCTTCCCTGCCCAGACTGTGTCACTGCAGTTTTGGAACTGAACCACAGTCGTGTTTGCTGTGATTCTTGATGAGCTTGGCCATATCACAAAGAGATAGCTACACCCTGGGTTAGCCATTCCAGCATGAAATTTCTTCCAAGCCTTCCTCCATCTTAGCTTCCTCCTTTCCTTTTCAATTATTTCTCTGGACATCCTCCAATCTTAAAAAAAAAATAAAAAAAAAAATAAAAAAAAAATAAAATGAGCTTGAGATCTGACTTTGGAAATAATAGCCAACATTTGCTGTTATTGTGTCATTTGCTCTGCTGCGTGTCTTATTGCCATCCCTCCTTGTTGCAGGATTCCCACTTTCCATGTTGTTTCCATAACCGTAATTAGGGGCTCTCCTGCAATCAGGCTTTGATCTCTGCATGAATGTTCCTGGCTCTTCAGTGACCATAGCAGACAAAAAGAGTACTGGGAGGCTCTTTGGGCTTTATGGAAAGACCTCACCAGATATTACTCAGCAGAGAAGCAAATTTGATTCTTCATTCCCTGATAGGAATCACCAATATTTGCTTTTGTGATACATCTTGGTTATCAGGCCTATATATTCCTCCATGATAGGTAGGTAGTGAAAGCCATTTGTGATCTAGGAACACTATTGCTATTTTCATAGCAAACTGAGGTGCTGCCTGGATCTGCAGCAACCAGGCAAGCAAAATGTTGATGGTTAAAACACAGGTTTGCCTAACCTGCCTATGTTTGAATGCTTTCAGGAGCTAAATACTATGGAACATTTTCTTCCTTGTATATTCCCTTGGTAATAGTGCTGGTTTTTATTAGTTGAGAGGGTTTTTTTTAATTTGACCTGAGATTTTCTCATGGGAGTTTGCATTACAGTAATGCAGTGTAGCGTTCTTTCAGGTGTCTGAAAAATATCACTTTAAAACGTCTTAGATGATTTCTTTTGTAGAACACCTTGGAAATTTAAAAATCTGAACCTGTTTTTGCTAGTGATCATTTGCTTGAGGATCTTAGAGTGTTTTCTTTGTCAAACCTTCTATCTGAGGCTTGTAAAAGTGAATATAATTGCTTGTTCCTGATGCTACATCAGTCTCAAAGCTACCTCAGTGTTTGGCAAAAGAACACTTGGATTGTCAGTTGTTAGAGCAGGATGAATCAAGATGAGACACTATTATCTTTAAAATCAAAAGGAGGCAGCCAACTCCCAAAGTCTCTGTGAGGATGGCAGCTTTCTGTCTGTTTTCTGAAAACAGGAAAGAAAGAAACGTAACCTTTTATTAATAGTTTGGTTATACACAAAGGGACACAGACAAATATTTCTGCATCTACTGTACACAAATACATGAAACACACTGCACTAATTACACCAGTCAGATGCTGCTTGAAGGACAGTTAATTGGTTTTCAGAATATCTCAATCAACACAGGCAGCAAGACACATGTCCAAGGATTTGAAGAGTCAGCAATAATAGATGTCCGTGAATTCTCTGTTGCAAAGTAAACCTTTATTTTCACTACAGTGTGCTTTATAGTGCAATAAAAAAGAAGGAAGTCAATAGCTATATCTAATATAACTGTAGCTGGAAAGATACTTTACTGATTCAATATTGCTTGAAGGGCAGTGTAATATAGGTATTTGACCTTAACCAAGGGCTTACATGCAGGTATTGGGTTCACGCTGAATGGCTGATGAAACAAACTGAGCCCAGTTTGGACCAAGAACATGTTAAAGAGTTAAATTTAATTTTTTTTTTTAAAGATACAAAGTCTTTTCTACCTTTAATCCTGCTTAGGCCCATCTACTCCTAAATACTTAATACAGATATATTTTTATTTTTATTTATTATTTTTATTTTTGAACCAAAAAAATTTGTTGCTTTTTAGTAAAATTTAGCTTTAAGAGTACTTGGTCTTTCAGGTTTTTTTGTTTGTTTGTTGTTCGTTTGTTTGCATTTTGGTTTGTGTTTGTTTGGTTTTTATTTATTTTGCTTGTTTGTTTTGCTATTGTCCTAGTTAGTTTGCTGGGAACACTTGTGGTGCATAAACACTTGCACTTTGACAGACTAATACTTGATTCATGAGGTCTTCTAGCATCACTTTAAGTTCATCAGTACCTTTACCGTTACAAATAAGAACTGCATTTTCATCACTATAGCTATGTTTTGGGGGAGAAGGAATAAAGTAATCCAGGGTTTGCAGGTGCAGCTGTATAGGCTTTCAGGTGTGTCTGCATCCTCTCTTGAAGTAGGCCCTGTAGTATTTCCAGACAAGTGTAAGCTTGCTCTGACTGTACTGTTAACAAAGTGGAAGCCCTGTAGGTCTCTTCATCATGTTTCTGAAACTGAGCTAAGTCGTCTGAGAGTCTGTATGTACTGACTCTGCACTAAGTTAATGCATCCAAGAGTCAGCATGTACCTTTGGCAGAGTAAGCTTATATCTGCCTGTAAAAGGCTGTAGAGCTAGCTATCCCTTGAATGTTTTCCGGAAGTTTCCTAGTGTTGACAGCCATCAAGAGCATTTTAAAGCTGTCCATGATGTTCCCATTAATTTCAGAAATAATGAAGTTAAGTCAGGGCTAAAATGCAAACTAAATGGTCCTTCCGTGTTCAAGAGTGAAACAATTCCAGATCTGTGAATGCAGTCTGGGACTTCATGTTCCCAGTCTGAGCTCACCTTAAAGGCAGCTGATGACTGGCTTTTACAAACTTACTCTTAGGCAGTGCTTAAAGTAGTAATTTCTGCAAGTGTATAAAAGCTCAGCTAAAGCTAAGTATTAGCCTGAATCTGACCAGTGAAACAAACTTACTGACTCCAAAGAGGTAGAAAGTAGTGACATCTCAGCAAATACCCTGAGTATTTGCTACAAAGCTCTGTTCAAAGTTTAGGGTTTTCACTTTGTTTTGTCTTTCTGGCCATTCCTTCCATTCATTTTGATGTAGTTCTTCAGATTAATAGATATTGTCCTGATTCTGCTCAGCTGAGCACTTCCCACATTCTCTCTGAGTCAAAACTTTTTTAAAGAACAGTGCCTTGGAAAATAAATCCTTTAAAATGTGGACAAATAATTTCAATTTTTCAATGATTCTGAGGATAAAACATTGTTTTGGAGAGTCCAGCTCTTGCCACTGATTGGTAATAGTGACTATGAAGCATATTCATGTGTTGTAGTGATCTGAGTGTTTATCTGGTTAAAAGCTGGGTGTAGGTCAACAACAAATTTAGCAAAGCATCAGGAAAAGGTACCTGTTGTTTCTGGAACATCCCAGCACTCTTTTACCTCTTCTATTCCCCCCACCCCCGAATCTGCAGAAATGGTGATAAAGCAACATGATTTTTCTGAGGAGGTTTCTGCTACATGGAGAAGTTTGCTTTTGGGAGAAAGCAGCAGCAGTGTCTTATTTCCACCCAGAGGGTGATTATTTAGGAGTAAAATAGGTAAGTTCCAAGTCTTGTAAAATGGTGTTGACTGGACTTTCAGAGAAGAGAGTCTAGGATTTAACATCATTTGAGGTAAACTGAGGTATTTCACCTCTTCTGGGCAACTGCCTCAGCCTTTCTGTACACACATGTGGATGTTGCTGTATATATCAGTTCCTTGCTCTGATGTTGACTCTGAGTGTGGACTTAATGCTAGAAAGGGATGTGGACCTTAATTTAGTGAAATGGAGGCTAAGAAAATAAATGGTACCATGAACAAGCAACTGCAGTAGTGCAGGTGTTGGGTTGTCAAAGAGTGTGGATTAGAACAAAAGCAATGAGCATGGAGTATTGCCTTTTTCAAGACACTGTGATATGAGGACAGATTGTGAGACTGTTTTTTGTATTGAGGGGAGACTCATCAGTCCCACTAGAAAGCAAAAGGTTCTTTGCTATGAAATAGCTTGAACTGAAGATGAAAAATTGTTCCTCAGCTCTGTTGTGCCTCTGTGTGTGTGACTGTGGTATTTTTATTTCTTGATAGTGTCTCCTCAGGCTCTGTCTCCATGGATTTGCAGCCTGAAATACTGGTTCCTTGATGGTCTTCCTCAGAAAGCTGTAAAGCCAGAAATACAACTGGTAATTATATTGTAAGCTTATGTATTTAAAATTAATAAAGTACAATAAGATCTATTATTTATCCAGTTGGCCAGATTATTCTTTGGCATAATTATTTGGTGATTGCACTTCATGTGATGGTTCCATATAGAAAGAGCTAATAAGTAATCCTAAATGTTAGAAGGCTATCACAAAGTAGGGCATTAGCAGAGATTTGTGGACTGGAACTAGATGGACTTCAAGATCCCTTTCAACCCAAACCATTCTATGATTCCATGATTATTTCAACAGAAGGCTAAACCAGCCTTTGGAAATGTGCTTGGCTGACTTTAGTCTGTGCCATAGTATTACCCAATAATAACACAGAAAGAAGTAAGGTACCTGCAAAGTGAGATATTGTGGGCTGTATGTGGCCAACAGGTGAGAGATTTGTTGTCGTTTACAGCCCCAAGGCTGTAGAATTATATGGCTGTCACACATGTTGTCTGTTGCATCACTCAACACTTCATTCTTTATTCATTGAAGTTATTAATACTGTGTTTACTCTTTGGAAACTGTAGATGGAACATATCTGGGAAGTGCAATCCAATTCACAGGGCAGGCTCCAAACTCAAGGAAGTCTTAGTCGTGGAAAAGCCATGAGGTGAATGGAGACACTTCTGCCCAGAGGAAGTCACAGATTCCTCACAGAGCACCCTGTTAGCAGCAGGATCTGCCTGCATATATTGGGGTGGACCATCAAACACTGGGCAGCCTGGAAGGGCTCTTGATGGGAAAGTCTTCTAGAGGGACAACAATATGAGTTCACATATACTTCAAGTTGAGGTTCCTATGTTTTCATGGTAATTTGGGATATAAATCAATGCTCATATTGATAGAAGTTACTTTTAAAGAAGCTTCTTGATTCCAGGGCTTATGCTGAGAACTGCTGAAATTACCAAAGATTCAGCTTCTAGATGAATCCACTCTTTTCAGTTTATCATATTCTGAAAATCTCCACATGCAAAGGATGTTCAGGAGTATTTGTGTGACTTAGAAACTGAATGTGCTGAGGGAATTTTAATCTCCCTGGTAATTTTGCACAGAACAGAAAGATATAAAGAAAAAAACACTTCTGAATTTTTCAGAAAATCCCAAACAGCAGAGCATTGCATGAAAATATTTGTAATGGTTTTTGGTCAAAATATCTGGAGACTAAATTTCAAGCTGACCAGGAAAATGCTCTTCTGGATGTATTTCTTTTCTATATGTGACAGCACTAATCGTCTAATCCTGCATGAAGACAAACAGTCCTGTAGAAGGCTGTGGCTTGGGAAAGGTACAGAAATAACCAGTTTATTTTGAGACCAAGCAAGCAAGGATAATGCATTGAAGAATTGCAGTACATAAGCAAGGTGTTTTCACAAACCTCTGAAGTGTATGGCATGTGTCATGTCCCAGTACTCTCAAAATGAAAATGAAATGTTATCAAAAGATCTTGCTCTGGGCCACAGGCTGGATCTCTGTAGACAGTGGAAGACACAAGCCAGCTTGCTATTATTGCTGCTTCCTTTATACAGGAAAAAACACAAGGAGGGGTTTCTCTTTGTCTTTCATGCCTTGCATCTCAGGGACATGCAGGTGGGAAGTCAAAAAACTTCCAAAGTCTTTCTGTAAATGTGAATATCCTTAACAGTTATGAGCAAAAATAATTTTCCTCTGCTAATCATGTATATTATTGATAATTTTCTTATATACCAGATTTTATTGGTGAAATAAAGGTTGATAGGAATTTTGGAAGGTAAAAACACATTTCACAAATATTAGGAGATTCTGTAAAACTACATCAGGCCTGCCCATAGATCAGTACCCGTGGTCTACTTTTTACAAATGCAACACATTAATTGTTTCCAGAAGGAATGGGATGTGTTAAAGTGTTTGCAGTGCTGAGGAGAATACGAAGTGAATGGTGTTGGAGGTATCTGGAGAACACAAGTGAAGCTTTAACTTTGTTACAACTTCTCTGACTGTACTTTAAATTCAGAATGATTTCCTAATGAGAATGGCTTTGCAAAAAGAGTGGAAGCAAAGAGAATAACTTCCAGTAAGTCTGGACAACCAGGTATAGTGTCATACAAAGAATAGCAAAGAATGCAGGAAATTTCTGCAGCATGAGGACTGTTCTGGGAAAGTGTAGGTCTTGGAAAGTCTTATGGGTTGTAACAGATCGTCAGCTGAGCATGAGCTACAGCCACTTTAGCAGAAATGCTAATACAGACTTGTGAATACCAATAGCAATGTCTCAGTGTGAAGAGCATCTCTTAACGCTCCACTTGAATGGTGCAACATCCACAGCAATGCTGTGTCCAGTGCCGTATTTCAGGAGTGACTGATAAATTAATAAGTGTTCAGAGAAGAAAACTGAGAAGCTTTGGAGAACGAAGAAACATAGCTTACTGAGAAAGAGTTAGAGTTTGATTAACTTACTGAGGTTTTAAAGAGTGATTTTGCTGGCCTATGAGTACTTACTTGGAGAGCTGGAACATAATTATAGAGAGTTCTTCCGTTTGACAGAAAAACATACAGAGATGGAATAGCAGGGAGCTGAAGCAAGGTATAATTGGACTACAAATATGGCAATTGAAACAAGGGTAACATAAGTGACTCCTTGATGCAGAAATGCAAAGTTTCAGCTCAATATGAGGAGATATTAAGGAGATTTGTGCTGTAGTAGGTGGTCTCAGGCTGTCTTTCATATGAAAACCCCTAAGGATTTCCCAAAGGTAATCATAGAATCACAGAATACACTGGGCTTGAAGGGACCTTCAAGATCCTCTGGTTACAACTCCCCTACTGTGTGCAGGGACACCTTCCACTAGACCAGGTTGTCAAGGCCCTATCCAACCTTGCATGCTTCCAATGATGTGGCATGGTACACCTTTGTAGAGTGTATTTAAAACCCTTTTCTAATGGCATGTTTTGTACTTACTATGGACATAATTCTTCAAGGTCCATGGACCACAGACCGAAAAACTACCATTCAATCTGAAATCAGGGGCTGGAAGCAGGAATTAGCCAAGCAAATCCTGTGGTCTGTGGTGTACAATGTTCAGGCTAAGTGACTAATGTGGGTTTCCTCTAGCTTTGTGATGTAGAAATGTCAGCCCGAAATGTAGCTCCATCTGAAGGACATTGATGCATTAGCCCTTACTCAGCTATCTCTCCCTGTCCTCCAAAACCCTGATGTGCAGAAGATGACTAATGGGTTTAACCATATTGCTTACAAATTTTACAGCACTGGCACCTGAAGCTAAATCCCTTCTGCTACTGCTCTGGTTCAGTGGTTTTCATTGTCTCTGTTTTCTCTGTTGTGTTCACACATGAAAATGAGGCAGAAAGGTGCCAAGACAGGCTTTTTATTAATTTAAAATATATTGGATTCTGACAGCTGAGTGGGCAATGGGTTGCAATACTAGTGGATCTGCTCCGTACAGGTACTTGTTCTCAGCCCCATGCCATCCTCTCCTGCAAAAGCATGACGAGAACTGGGCAGCCAGTCCAGACAAAAGCAATTTGGGTCTTGTCTTTTCTTTTCTTTTCTTTTCTTTTCTTTTCTTTTCTTTTCTTTTCTTTTCTTTTCTTTTCTTTTCTTTTC
>JAWWEU010000081.1:143074078-143102215 GCA_035583155.1 Acropternis orthonyx | reverse complement strand
TTTCTTTTCTTTTCTTTTCTTTTCTTTTCTTTTCTTTTCTTTTCTTTTCTTTTCTTTTCTTTTCTTTTCTTTTCTCTGTAGTTTAAACTTTTGCTTGTCACTGTCCTTATATGGTTGTTCTTACCTAACTTCATTCACTGAATATTAGGAAATGCCTTCCTGATAGTTCTACTTATTTTTGTGTGTGCAGAAGATGAGGAAATCAGATATAATTTTAAAAATGTAATTTAAAGTGGTTGATTATTTTCTTTCATCCTGGGTTCACCAGCTCTTGCATCCAGCTACTTAGCTATGACTCCACAGTCAGTTAAACTCTTTTTGATGGACTGGATTGACACCGATACCTATGTACCTCCATTTTTATTCCAGCTACCTTTTAGCAAACAATTATGGAACAACAATAGCCTCCCACTGGGCAGATGAATTCTTTCTGTCTTCTTTTAACACAGCTGTGCATTTTTCCAAGTGATGAATGCAGTAGAACCAAATCATATGAATCTACGATCTGTTCCAGCTGCTATTGGAGAGAAATGACTAAAACAACAGCAACAAAATAGAAAGAAAATGCTCTGCTTTTTTTCTGCATACCCGCAAACATGCTATCATTGAGTATAAGCAGCAAAGTGCATTTTTAAACTCAAGAACCAAATGTACATATAAGCAGTAAGAGGCTAAACGAATAATAAAGCAGAATGACATGACACCGTATCACAATCCTCAGCGAGTAAGTAGCACAGTTCAACCTCAAAAGCTACTGAGTAAGACGAAAATGTCTCTTTAACAGTATTAGGGGACAATTTATTATGTGTATCCTTCGAGTGCGGCACAATGTCACTGCAGGCCCATTGCATTTGCATTATTTCCAGACAACGGCAGCAGCAGAAAAGGACACTGATTTATTTCAGAGCAGGCACAGGTGATTTTTATGTCTGTTGGGACTCAGCCAGATATGGCTTAACCCATTCAAGCCTTTTCTGCTTATACGAAGAGGTGTCTTTTTAGCAACATCCTTATCTTCCAGCTCAGATTTCATTTAAGTTACTCAAGGAAAAGATGGAGGATTTTGAAGCCCTTTGCTCTTTCAGACAGTTACTAAAGCTTTGTTCAATTCAGAGAGAACGAGCAATTGGCAATAGCTTAATCTGTTTAAAATAATTCTGACAATCGTTTTCACTATGCAGCTTTTAACGCAGTGTGTGACTTCCACACCCTACAGTAGCCAAAACTGAATGATCTCCTGATAATATTATTCCCTATTGCATGTGAGCAAATTTGCCAGGATCAAAAGACAACATACAGGAAGAAAAAAGTCACTGTCTGGCTGTCGTGATCCAGCCAAAGCTGCAAGCTTTATTTCTGCTCAGTGGGAAAGACTGAGGACTGCCTGCATCCCAGTTTTCCAGCATTATAGGAGAGGAAAATCTGGCATCTTGCTGATGAAAATGCCACCTTAGAGGGAGATACAGGACTGAGGCTGGGATCAAATGCAGTCACTAATGGCAATTACATAGAAAGCAGAAGTGTTAATTCAAAGCAATTATTACTGGCTTCTGATAGTCCATCAATTTTATTTCTTCTATTAAGCAGCAGTATATTTTCCCCCTTCTGAACAGCTGTCTGGTGTGTGGGTATGTGGCTGTAGTTCTGCTGATGGCTGAAAGAGATGCAGAAATCCAAAGTGTGAACTCATGTCCTGTGTGAAGTGACTCTTGTGTAACTGTAGAGATGTACACTGTGCCTGACAGTACGGCTGAGAAGGGATTTTTTTCAGGAAAGATCTACAGAATTTGTTTCATTCCAAATAGAAGTAAAACTGAGTATTTTGAAATTTTCTAAGGGGAATTTTGCAAATGTTTCTTTTTAGGTCCATTGAAATACTTTCTGTGTGGGCTGTGTGGTTGTATTTTTTGTTTTGGTTTGGTTTTTTTTTTGTTTTGTTGTTGTTTTTGGTTTGTTGTTGTGGTTTTCCTCCTGAACAAGGCATTACGATTGAAAGGATCAGAACAGAACAAACAAAGGAAAAATTCCCACATGCTACAAATTCCTAAAAAAGAACTGGAGATATATTGTTCTGAGCATTGACACAGGACAGGTCAATATTTTTGGAATAGATGATTTGGTAGGTTCTGGTAAATTAGCTCAGTTTTGGAAAGAGTTTTCATTTTCACTGCACTCAAAGCACCTGCTGGGGCTTAACTCTGACTTGCCCTCCTCTGCCACATTGTCCTTTTGCTCCCATGTTTACCACAGGAAAAAGGATCTTGGTCATTACACAAGTAAGTTGAGTGCAGTATATGTAAATGTAGGCTTTGGATTTTTTAAAAATGTTACTCAGTGTGTTTTGATGCCTGTGATGAGTCAGAGCTACTTGTAGAAGTGGAGTACTTGTCCTTGTTCTAGCAAAAGCAGTCATGGGTGGCAGCTGAAACAAATCAATTTAGTGCACTTGCTGTGGAATGATTCTTGCACTCGGTTGTCTTCAGGATGAACTGCTTTATCTTCTTACAGGAGGTGAACAGGGCTCAATGGCTGTTGCACGCTAGAACACCAGTGTAACCAAGCCCAGCTCTATCACCAGCCTACCATCCAGTCTGTGGCACGTTTCTGTGGTCCTTCCTCCCCTCAGTAACATTGTTTGTTCATTTTTAAAGCACTTTGAAAGCTTTTAATAATATACACTGCTGGCGTGGCAGGAGGTGGTATTACAGTTCCATGATTTTGATAGAATTGAAAAGACTCCTGGGGAGTCTGGATGTTGATGGGTCAGGCACTCTCTTATAAGCTTGATCCCTGATTTAAGGAGCTTACAGCAAGAAAGAGGGAAAGTCAACAGCAATAAGAAAAAAAAAAAAGGCAATAAAAGGCAATAACTAAAAAGGGCAAAGCAGAGGAGGAAGTGATCCCATAAGTTAACAATTTGTACAACCTCTGATGAGTTTAGTTTGGCTTCTTCCTAGTCCAACAGGCTGTCAGATCTCTTAGCTCTAAATCACATATTCTGAATACGAATTACCTGATGTTATGGTGAATTATAACAGATACCTGCTCTCTGCAAAGATGTTTCAAATGGACAGCTGAAGCCTGTGTAGTAATAAAAAAACTAGTCACTGGGTTTTGATGAAAATATAATAATGCTGCTTCTGCTTTCTAAAGAAAATAGTCTCATTATTAGACACAGTATACCAAGGTAATGAATCAAGTGGATTGAGGAAAAGACACTTTTTTTTTTAAAATTAAGACTTGTTTTTCCCTTTCTTCCTTCATTGAGAGATGAAATACCCTTTAAATACCCAAGGACCTGAATGCTGCTTTTGTTGATCATGCAGTTCAGACATAGCTGAGCTGAGCATTTAACTTAGCTCTGCAACAGAGAAATTTAGTAAGAGTTTGTAATTTTTCATCACTTCAAGTCAAATTGATGCAGAAAAAAAGTAAAAATATAACACAAGTTCTTACAAGAAACAGATTCAAATCAGAATATGACTTAAACTACTTAAACCTATCCTCCAATGAGTTATATAAAATAGATATGCCTAGTGTCTCCTGAATTGCTTAAATCAGTTTTTAAAGAAAAATATACATTTTAAGAGTGATGGGTAAGGAATGACCATTCACTACTGCTGTACCAGCCACTCATTACAGAGGTGCAGAGACATTAACAAGCAGCATCATCAGATGTCCCTGGAAAAATTACTGTTCCTGATGAAAGTAGGGCAGCCCTCCAGCTGCTCATCACAGCCTTCCCAGCCCATGTGCATGATCAATGGGATGGGAGTATCACCCTTCACCAACTGCATCAGATGGGTTATTTTACCTTTTATTTGCCACCAGAGGTAACTTCGGGACATCCTACACATCAGGTTAAGCAGGCATGGCTGCAAGTCCCATGAAGCAGACACAGATGCCTTTGGTTTGAGGCATCCAGGCTTCACAAAGGGTCTTCACAAACTTGGAAAACATAATCTCTAATGTTGGTTTGGTTTGATTTTTTCTCTTCCTCTCTTGTACCTACATAATTTGCTCTGCTGTCTTTCGGCTTGCAGAAATACCTGCCAAAAAGAGAGCTATCTGATAGTCGTGGTGCGTGCATCTCCTGATAAAGCACCTTCTTGGATCAGGCTTCATTTTGTACACTGTCCCTAATACAACACTCTATTTTGGTAGCGAGAGTGATGTCAGGTCCATCTACCAGTACATACCCAGCTCCTGATCTCTGGGAAGAACAGGCAGTGCTTAGGAGGACCCTCAAATTGTCAGTTCATCTGATACCCAGTTACTAAAAGACAGATAGATTTAGAAGCAATTACACACCAATGCTTTAACTGACATCACCAAACACAATTGTGGCCTTAATGACATGTATTTGATGTAACTAAAGCAAATACAGAAGTAAGAGGGGATAAAGCAAGTGTACTGTAGTTAAAATCAGATGATATGAACATCTGTACAAGGCTGCAAAAAAAATAGTTTCCATTGTGCATCCTGCTTTCCCACCACATTAATTCCATTGTAAAGCTCTTCTGTATCACACTTTTAGTGCCCTTACCATGCACAACCTGGCTGTAACCTAGTGACAGCAGCAAGCGCTTATTCCAAAATAACAAAGTATAAATTTGGTTGGACAACTGCTTTTTGTAAAAGAGCAAAAGCATTGCACATCCGTAATTAACTGCAATGCAAGCCTCCAGGCCAGAGCTGAAACAGGGGAAGCGATGCTATCAAGAAGCAGCTTAATCCGTTTTCTAGGAGGCATTAGGACATCCTTTGCTTGCAGAATCACATGAGTGGTGTGAGGCACAGTAAAACTTTGCAGTGGGCCCTTACCTGGTGTGGTTGGAGATGACTTCAGCTTTCTGCATCCATGCCCTGTTCATAAGCACTCCTTGCTTTGGTGAGCACTTGGTCAGTCCAGTGGGAACTGCTGCCAGGGAACTCAGGGATTGTGCTGGCTGAGGGTGACATTCACCCTACACCTTCTGGTGGCTCTGCTGTGGGATAGCAGCTCTGACTATATGGGGTCATGAGCAGCTGGGACTTTCACACCTTAAAGAGCTCCAGCTGTTTCCAAAGCTGTGATTTCTATCATGAGACCACCCATTTCCAAAAACCTGTTTGACACATGAAAGCCAAAATCTCATAGATTTTCAGAAGCAATTCCTAAAAGGTAATGATATCTGCCTTTTCTCCTCTCAGTCCAAGGATACCATTTTGATTTTTTTAATATGTCCGAATTAATAGTTAAGTCTCTAAAGCACTAGTATACATGGTTGTAAAGAGTACATTAAATCTTCAAGCCTGTGGTTTATTTTCAAAGGTATATTCTGGTGACACATGTCAAATTTAATTTTATTACTGGGTTGAACTAAGACATTTAATGTTTTGCAAATTATAATGATTACCTAGGAGCAATCACCAGAAGTATTTTCTCCTGAATAATATAGAAAGACTAAACCTAGGACTAATCTTACAAATCTGCTTTTAAAAAACAAACTACATCTGAAAAAAAATCTAAAGCTGCAAATTTTCTGAAATTACTATGCTGTTACTATTATTCACCAGATTCCTCAAGAATTCCCTGATCTTACACAAAACCATTCCTGCCTACCTCAAAGGATGTATGACCAAAAAGAGCAGTGGAGGGTTCTGTGGGCATCAGTCTGTGCTAGTCCAGTGCATACCATGTCCATTTCCCTTCTGCTCACACCTTGGCTCCCCTCTTAGCACTGCAGCCCTGCTGAGCAGCCTCAGCTGGGTCAGGGTCATGCTTAGCCGGTGTGTAAAGGAGCTAAAGATTTTATTGGTTAAATAAGAGAGAGAAAATAGAGTTCTTTCTGCTGTTGGTGGCAACATGCTTACCTGCTGCATATACTCTGTTGGGGTAGGAAAGAAAGCTGGTATGTGGAAATGCAAAAAGACCCACCGATGACCTGGGAACTGATAATGTGCACAGTTTGAATAGAGAAGCAGCAATAGGAACCAGCCCTTGCATGTCTGATAGGTAGCAGCTAGTGAGTTTGACCTAACTTTTGTTTATAGTCAAAAAGGAAATGGTTAATATTTTTTTGTGAAGGAAGATTGTTATGTAAATGTGCGTGAGGCTGTGTTTATATATATGTATAAATTCACATATATAATAACATCTCATTAAAGGAAACAATATTTTTTTGTTTATTTTGAATAGTGCAACTCATAGATATTGTTTTTTTGTGGATGTTGTTAGAGGGTATTCTACTGGATGCCAAAACTCAATACCAACTCAGGGTAAAAAATGAAGCAGAAAAAACTACAATGGAATTCTATTAATTTATATTCAGTTTAGGTAAGAAAGATCAGAAAAACTGATACAATTCAACCAGCACCAACAGGCCTCTTAGTTTAGTTGTATGTCTTTGATATGACATGAACGGGTTAAAAAGGATCTTTCAAATGAACACTGTTCTTCAAAGAAAATGAAGAATTGTGAAGGCAGTTTTGATGCAAAGGCTCAAGGTTTTTTGGTTGCTGCTTAACATTTTAGGCATGGAGTGACTACTCTATCTTCTGCACTAATAAAAGTCAAACAATAAGAAAGAAGGGTGTAGGACTGCATGATATACATGTAGAGATCCTCTTCTGTTTCCTTCCTTAGGGTTTAATGGTCATAACAATACATGATGAATATCACTGGGCACAGAAGACTCTAATTCTAAAAATGTTCCCTAACTTTGCATAGTCCAAATCCCTGCTTTATGGACTGCTTTTCCCAGAGCTGTGCAATGATCTTGGTGAAAAAACAAGCAAGCAAGCAACCAACCAACTGACCAACCGACTCCCTCTGACGTTACAGGATCCCAATAAAATAAAGGTTGACATCCCAGATGTCATCTCCAAGGCAGTCTGGAAAGGTTGAATATGGCACAGGAAAGTTAGTTCTTCAGCACATAAGTGCTAGTAGGAGACTGGATGATGAATTACCCAATTCGCTGGTCAGCGGATGACTTTCTTTTTTTCTTGCCCCTAGTACAGGCACAGGACAGAGATCCGTGCTGTGCCTCAGTCATATATTTTTTCATATTTTTGAGCTCATGCAGCTCTTCAAAGGTACCTTACAGATGAGCTGAGATGTTGTTGTTCACGTCTGGGATCAGATGCAGTTCTTTTTCTCCAGCTATCAGGAAGTTCAGAAAAAAACCCCATGACTTGGAAAGCACCAAACTGTTCTCCAACTTCCCTTAACTTTTCTGACTTGCAGAAGATAATGAACTAAGAAAATGTGACTTTTTTAATAACATGTTTTGAGTGACATTTTCAAACTGCTTTTATTTCTCTTGAATTGCAGTGATTTCTCATTGAAAAATGTTCTTAGATTTTATTAGCAAAAGCTGCTTGGTACCAGAATAAATTTGGATTGGAAGATGGCTTGAAATAAATATGACTTCTGTAATAGCTTCAGAAGTGTTAGTGAACCAAAAAACATTCGCACAGTAGCGATCAGTCCAAAATGCTTTATAGTCAAGGTAGCTGTGGAAAACCCTTGCAATAGGCTGATGTGAAATAATCTGCACTGCCAACCCATGCTACAAAAATGAAGACACAAAGAACTTGTTTGCTCTTAAAGAAGAGATTAGCTTTGTTCCCCAAACAGGGCATTTAATAGTCTTTCCAAAATTTACTACTCCCTAGTATTATGTAATTCCAATTATTATTATTATTCATAAAAATGTCCAATGAAGTGGTGCCTTTGCAATTTAGTTCTAAAGAAAAACTTGCAAGCTTGGATGCCATGGTTTGATTGCCCATGGTATGAAAAGTGGTAGTTCCCTGAGTGTTTTTGCATATCCTAACTTTTAATTTAGCTGAGTGCCCTTTGTTGTTTACCTTTCTCATGCACGTGTTCATTTCAATCTCTTTTCACATGAAAGGTTTTCCATGCCCTTCTTTTGTCACCTCCCTTTCCTGAAAATAGGTTTGTCTTTACCAGCATTTGCAAATTAACAGTCAAATACATTTTTATTCTCATGGCTATCTTTGTTTTGACTGTTTATTTCCAAGAGAGATGTTTGCTTCAAAGATTATATTCCTGTGTCTAAAATCTTTAGGCAAAACAGAGCCTTTGTAGTGACTGCTGTATGTCTCCTCTGCTTCTGTGACAGTAGTGGCTCCTTCTGACAGGGCTTATTTTGGCATCTTTATCCTTTGAGTCTGAGACTAACTCAAGGAAGCCTGCCTTTTACTCACCTGGGTAAAGATGCCTATCATGAGACTTAGCAAAAGCACCACACAGAACTGCAGCTTGTTCTAATTCCTACAAATATAGTACAGCTGTTTCTATGCAGTTTTAATTTATTTAGTTGACAAACACAGCTTTGTCACTGCTTGTGATAGTATCAATATTGTTATTGATTCAAACATCCTTAATTTACACTGGGAAGTGCTTAAGTGCTGTGGTGAAAGCATGCATAGAAAATCTGCAGACAGACAGATACCTTCCATGGGCAGCTGATTTCTGAAGGAAGAGCTGGCCACTTTTGGAGCTGTTTGCTTGTCTGAAAGATAACATTACCATTATATTTTCTCAGCTCTACTTAAGCGAAAGGAAACCCCTGCCCTTTGCCTTATGGACATTAATTTCCTCCATGAACCCATCTCCTGATCCTTCCTGATGATGAATAGTGTCACCAGTTGTTTTAAATAGAGCTCAACTCAAAGTAACAGGGCAGAAACTTTATAAGTGTGTCTCCTTTAATTCTTTAGCCTGGAACTTCTTACTTGTGTGTTTGTATATTCCTATTAACCATAAGCACCACTCTACGACTTGCTTATTTTACATACTATTCACACTGGTTTTGGGTTAAATTCCCTTGTAGACATAAAGAGCAATGGATCGGCACATCACCTGAGGTGTCTCACGGGTCATGCAGTTAGTCACTTTCTGAACCAGATTTGCAATTAGTTTTAATTTGTATAAACTCCTGATTTGTCTACCTCGATGACCTACACACTCACTTTTAGCCTTTGCCTGAACTGTGCCGTCATGATATTTAACTTATAGTTGACAACTTCTGGCAAATGCAGATTTTAAAGCCGGAAGGGGCCTTTACATCATCTAATCTGATTGTACAATCTGCTCTTTGCCAGGGACTTTGATGTGAGCTCTGCAAAACTTTTGAGCACCATGGAAAACAATCACATTGAAACCTTCCTCCCATGATTTTGAACTGGACAAAAGAGCAGATGAAGCTTAGACTCAGCACTGAAAGACTAAGCAATAAGTTCTCAGAAGCTGGGGGTGAGAACACCTTACTTTTGTAGGATACTGTAGTAAGTGTTTTAAGATGCAAGTGCCTTGCACCTCCATCTTGGATAAACTGACAGCCACTCAAAACAAAAATGTAAGGTGGATATGTAATAAGTTTTAAGACTGTTTCAATATCAGGGTTGGAATGATAGAATTATTTCAAGTCCTAAAAAAGGAACTGAATATGTAGGAAAGAAATCTCTGCTGGGCTAAGTGTGATCCCTGATGTCCTGTCATGATTTGCCAGTAGAAATGTCATGCAACTTCTAGAAATGTCAACCTCAGAATTGCTTTGTTTCTTTTATGAATTTCAGGGGAAATTGGCACTTGCTCAAGCTTCCCTTCTTAAAGGATGAAGAAGAAGATGAAGCAGAGGGCGTATTTGGTTGATACTGCAATTTTGTGTAAAGGTGTTCCAGTTTTCCCTTAGACATTAGGGAACTTAACACAGCTGTTCTCAAGTAGGCAATGTATCAGATATATGCAAAAAAATGTCCATGTAAATAATGCTAACTTCTGTCTCTCTTTCCACAGTTTAACCCTCTTTGATGAACACTTCATATATCATTCCATCTGCTATCCCTAGATGAATTCCTTTGGTTTTGCTGTGGGTCTCAAAAGCAGTGAGTGGGAAGTGGTTTATGTGGTTGATAAGGAGAAGAGAAGACACACTGGAGTTATGGATTTCAGAATAAAGAAGTCTGACAACTTGAGTAGGTACAAAGCTAACACTGGAAAGTTTTATGAATGACTGCTTGTAGCTATGGAAGTTATATAGGTATATAAGTATAACCCCCAATTTTAAAAAAGGAAATAAGTAAGACGCACTGAATTACAGGTCAGTCAGTCACACTTTTATGCCCATAAAAGATCATGGAACAGATCCTCCTGAAAACTATGGCAAGTCACGTGGAAATCAGAATGGTCATTGGTGACAGCCAAATTGTGCCTGACAAATTTAGTGGCCTTCTATTATGGGGTTACAGCAGTGGTGGATGAGGGAACAGACACCATCTACCTGGACTCCTGCAGAGCATTTGACACTGTCTCATGCAGCGTATTTCAGAGAATCATAGAATCAGTTGGGTTAGAAAAGACCTCTGAGATCAAGTTCAACCCTTGATCCACTATGACCGTGGTTACTAGACCATGGCACTAAGTGCTGCATCCAGTCTCATCTTAGAAACCTCCGGGGATGGAGAATCCACCACTTCCCTGGGCAGCCCATTCAAATGCCTGATTACCCTCTCTGTAAAGAATTTCTTCCTAATACTTAACTTAAACCCCCCCTGGCAGAGCTTAAACCCATGCCCTCTTGTCTTACTGATAGTTGCCTGGGAGAAGAAACCAACTCCCACTTGGCTACAACCTCCTTTTAGGCAGTTGTAGAGAGTGATGAGGTTTCCCCTGACCCTCCTCTTTTCCAGGCTAAACAATCCCAGCTCCTTCAGCCTCTCCTCATAGGACTCGTGTTCAAGTCCCTGCACCAGCTTTTTTGCTCTTCTCTGGACCCACTCCAGCACCTCAATATCTTTCCTGAACTGAGGGGGCCAGAACTGGACACAGCACTCGAGGTGTGGCCTCACCAAGCACTGAGTACAGGGGAAGAATCACTTCCCTGGACCTGCTGGCCACACTGTTCCTGTTACAGGCCAGGATACCATTGGCCTTCTTGGCCACCTGGACACACTGCTGGCTTGTGTTCAGTCTCCTGTCAATCCAGACTCCCATGTTCTTTTCTGCCTGGCTGCTCTCCAGCCACTCTGTCCCCAGCCTGTAGCGCTCCACGGGGTTGTTGTGACCAAAGTGCAGGACCTGGCACTTGGCCTTGTTGAATTTCATCCTGTTGGAACCAGCCCATCTCTCCAGCCTGTCCAGGTCCCTCTGCAGAGCCCTCCTGCCTTCTTGCAGATCAACACCTCCTCCCAGCTTGGTGTCATCTGCAAATTTGCTAATGGTGGACTCAATCCCCCCATCTAAATCATCAATAAAAATATTAAACAGAACTGGGCCCAACACTGATTCCTGGGTGACACCACTAGTGACCGGCTACCAGCTGGATGCAGCTCTGTTCACCAGCACTCTCTGGGCCCAGCTATCCAACCAGTTCCTAATCCAGCAGAGAGTGTCCCTGTCCAGGCCATGGGCTGCCAGGTTTTTCAGGAGAATATTATGGGAGACCTGTCAAAGGCTTTGTTGAAGTATAGACAGACCACATCCACAGCCTTTCCCTCATCCACCAGGCAGGTTACCTGATCATAAAAGATCAGGCAGGTCAGATAGGACCTGCCCCTTCTAAACCCATGCTGGATGGGTCTGATCCCTTGTCCATCCTGTAGGTGCTGTGTCATTGCACTTAGGATGATCTGCTCCATACTTGTCTAAACTGAAGGGACATGGATTTGACAGATGAGTTACTCAGTGGATAAGGAATGGGCCAGATGGTTGCACTTAAAGAGTTGTGGCCAATGGCTCAATGTCTAAGTGGACACCAGTGCTGTCCTCAGGGGCCAATACCAGGACTAGTGCTGTTTGCCATCTTTTTTGGTGACATGGACAGTGGGATTGAGGGTACCCCCTCGGAGAGTTTGTGGATGACACCAAACTGTGTGATATGGTTGACTCACTGGAGGGAAGGGATGCCATCCAGAGGGACCTGGACAGCCGTGAGAAGTGGAACCTGTAAAATTCATGAAGTTAAAGGCCAAGTGCAAGGTCCTGCACTTGGGTTGGGGCAATCCCAAGCACAAATACAGGGTGAGTAGAGGATGGATTGAGTCTAACCTTGGGAAGGACTTGGGAGTGTTGACTGCTGAGAAAGAGGGCCACAAAGATGATGAGAGAGCTGGAACACCTCTCAGAAAACAGAGAGAGTTGGGGTTGTTTAGCGTGGAGAAGAGAAGGCTCTAAGGAGACCTTATACCACCTTCCAGTACCCAAAGGGGACCTACAAGGGAGCTGGAGAGGCACTTGTTTTACAAGGGCATGGAGTGGCATCTAGATCCCTCTGAAGTCTCAGCATCTTGTCCAAACCAGAAGAAGTATCCGACCTGTTAGGTGAGTCATCTTCCCTTTCTCTGTGTTCAAGTATGCAGAGACTGAGTTCTAATGGTCAGCATAGGAAGCTTGGTTCACAAAGAATGATGAAAAGCCCACAATGCTTTTTGCACCTGCACATAGTCCTGGGGTGACATTCAATTATTACAGTCCAATATTTTTTTACAGCTGCTCTTTAAACAATAAGGCTTTCCGTGACAATGGTAATCAGAAGGGAAATGTCATCACAAATACATCCCAGAGGAAAAGAGCAAGTTGAGTGAAACCACAGTGTACTCAGTCTTGGCTATATTCAGACTAATAAAACTTTTGCCTCCAGATGTTAGATCAGATAATAGCACATAGACAGACAAGCCATATTGCCTAGAATAAATCCTTCAGTAATGGGTACATTAAAAATAAAACAGATAGACTAGATGGATTTATCCGTTTCAGACAGTAAGAAAAAGTAGATGGCTGAGGAACTGTTGAGGCAAGAGGGCGTGTGGACACTGAACTTTCTTGAACACTGAATCAGAATCTATGGAGAACAGCAGTGAGAAAGACTCTTGCCAGACTGAGTCTGGACATAGATTTGTCCTGAGTTTCTATGGGACAAGTCACTGAAGGTACGTCAATTATTCTGTTCCATTATGAAAATCACTAAAACCTCTTTTAAACCTCACTTAAACCTTTTGGTAGCAAGTTCTATTTGAAAGAGTATCATTTGTTCCGGGACCAGTTCTTCCAGGTTTTGGATGCAAGAGTTGGTCCTAATTGTCACTCTAATTCATTGAAAGTCAGTGGAGGAGTAGAGGCATGATAAAAAATTACGAAGTAGGCATGACTAAATAAACCCCTTTATTTCTAAGTTATTTCCCAAGCTCCAATGTCAACACACTTTCATCTTTCTCTCTCCTCTGCATTCCACAGGACACAATATCCTCCAGTGTCAAAGCAGATGTTTTGAGCAAACTCATCAGTTGAGAGCTAAAAGTCCCCCTCCAAACCTCCCAGAGAGCTGTCTCCGTGCTGTACTTGTTCACAGCTGGTCTGCCTTGTTTGGGAGAATCTCAAATACAGAATGGAGTCTGGCACTGGATTTTGTTCATGATTGTAACAACTTTCTCCAGTGCTTGCCACAAGAGATGCAGATTTGGCTTGGTGGCTGTTCTTCACATGAAACTGTACACGGTTCAGAGAAAGGACTGTGGCTTTTTTTGGCTTGTTTATGTACAACATGCACAGTAGTATCTACAGGTGTAGGTAACTATAAAATAATATTAAAGTTGATGGTAAAAACAACATGTTTCTGCTTCCATGTCCAGTTTTCTAATCCACTCCAAAATAATCCTCTTCTGGGAAAAATAATAATAACAAAAAAGCCTGGAGGGGATGTGATTTCTGTGTTAAAATCATGTGTACCTCCACTGACTAATCACTCAGGGGTTTGTGCTGGCACTCTTGTCTTGTACTGTTGTTTTCCTCTGAAGTTTTATTGTGGTCTTAGACTATGAAGTTAAATTTCTTCTGTTTTAATAAGTTGCTGCACCTTTGCCCAAGGCTGTGATTGAATATGTGGGCATTCACTGTGGTTCAGCTGACACTTGGAAACTTCTTACGCTGTGTTAACTTGATTTTGAATTTGAACCTTGGGGAGGTTATTTACCTGAAATACTCATTTTTATGGTGCCAAACTAAATCAAGAGCTCCAAATTTCACTGAAGACAAGAGAAATCCAAACCTATGGAAATTCCAGCACAAACAGAATTGACAGTACTAGGCAGTATGTAGGAGCGCTTTCAAAAGCTGTGAGGGTTCTATAGCAACTGTTGGCAAACCATGTCTGAATGTCAAGCTCGTATAGAATTAGGAGGTAAGAAACGTTATTGGAATTTTGTGTTATGTGGCATAAATTTCACAACAGTTCTGCGCCATCCTGGCTCTTCCTACCAAAGACAGTTTCAATTGTTTCCTTGGTGCCCAAAATCACTTGTAGGAGAACCAAGGTGTATAAGGAGAATAAGTTGTCAGGGTGTGGTAGAATTTCTGAAGCACCTTTGGTAATGGTCATTGCTGACATAATGTCTCTGGTCTGATCTTGTCTAATTGTTTTAATGCTCTCCATGAGCATTTTCCCTGGTTGGACAGCAGGTCATGATCCTCCCAATCACTGTGAGAAGGATCCCAAGTCTGATGACACAGCTCCACTGACAAAAGATTCAGACCCAAATGCCCATGCTGCATCATGAAGAATTCCAGCTACTGAAAATATATGAAATATCTCTCAGAGATTATAAATGTGTTTTTCTTCCAGCAGTGACACCTTTGAAACAACCACTGTTTGACCAAAAATATCAACATCACTGCTCTAATCTTTGTATCCCCTTACTATTGTAAAGGATGACTCTCAACAGTATGGGACAAGCAAAAACACAAATCCAGGATGTTGTCAGCTTGGTCAAGGGCCATAATAGCCTCACAAGTTTTTTGGTTTAGCTAAGGAGGTGTCATAAAAAATTCACTGTGGCAGTATAGGCTATAGCTACAGCTATAAATATTCTCAAAATCAGGACTGTAATTTTTTCTGACTAATAAAAATTCTTTCCCTAAAAAAAAAAAAAAAAAAAAAAAAAAAAGAGAGAGAGAGGAAAGATAAAAAAGAGAGTAATTATAAGTGTTAACATTCTGATGACAGATCTCCATCATTAGAATAGGTCATACAGACATATGAAACAGAAGGGTTAGATAGAGAGGGTGGGAGTAGTTTTCAGCTGCAAGGCTAGAATAGACATGGTCCTTCCCCCAGGCAGTCTTGGGTGAGGCTGCAGCATCCTTTAGCTCCTTCCCCATCAATCTGCCCCTGAGAGATAATATTTTCTCTTCCCCCAAAGCACTTTTAATCTGAAAAGTGAGTGGGTGAAACCAGAGCGGAACGTTCAGGGCAGATGAATTAATAGTGGCAAGGGCATGTTTTCACATATGCTAACCTATGTGTACAATTTGTAGGAGTAATAAGTCAATCTCTGCCTAGTGGCACAGAGAGTTTTAAAGGCATCATGGCTGAGCTGAGAGAAAGCTTGAAGATGAGGCATGAAGGTGGAGGTTATACAGGGAGTTCACATTCCAGCACTTCTTGTAGCATCTATTATTAGAGTTCTGTCTTGTCTGAAAATGTTAAAAATATAACAGTACTGCCTGGTACAGAATGGGGTGCAGCGAAAGATTAATTATGCTGCTTCAGATTTAATTTTGGTATCCTTACACACCCCATTCTTATGTAAGAGTGGATTTTTTATAAAAGAGAAATGTGGGTAAAAAATGTTTAAAATGTTTTGATTAAAGCCTAATGTGATTTGATCTCTCAAGCAATTCAGTGCTTGAAGGGTGGATATGGAAAATTCATTTGTATTCTATAAAGCTACTTGTTGTGCATGAGGAAAATAGCATCATGCCACATCATGATGTGAATGTAGCTGGACCAGGCAAGTATCTGGAAGGGGCTACTACAGTTTCTTGATGACTTGAAGTACATGGAAACTCATGGACTCTGATTATCAGCTGATGCAAATTTCTCTGACTTTCTCTGACTTTATTATAAAGTTAACCTGATTTCAGTGAGGATTGTCCATTTGCATTCACAGTATTCATTAGATGCCAAAATTTGATGAACAACAATAAAAAAATCCCTATCAGACTTCAGGCAACAGTAGCTGAGAGAGCACTAACACTGGTAGGATACGTCTCAGCATTTAGGAAATATTCTGACAAATTAGAAAAGAAAACACAAGGCTGGAAAAATCTCAGAATGCATTTGCAGGCTCCTTTAATTCAGTGCCATTTCATTACATTGCCAAAATTAATCACTGTCTTCAGCTCCTGTCTTGACTTCTTATTTACTGCTGACTTGATCTCCTTGGTGAGATTTTATTGCTCCCAACCATCATGCTCTTTTAACATAAGATCTGATACAGATTGCAAAGAAATGAATAATGTAGGGACAGAGCAAATAAGAACTTAAGGGTCACATGTGACTGTCAAATGCAACAGTTATTCTATTAAATGCATACTATATGCACATCCTCAGATCCTTATGTATGAAATAATTGGTTTATGTGTTGTTAGCTACCAAGAACAAGAAGTATGGATGTAATGGCTAAGTGATGCTCTTTATCAAAACAACAATCTGAAGAAGGCCTCCTGCAAACCAGTACCAACAGTGCTGCCAGTCTGGCTCTTAGTTGACATCCAGCTGTTCCCTGATCTCCCACCTACAAGTGGCATAGTGTTAGTTTAGGTTTCAGAAAGCCATCCCATTGTGGCACATAGGAGAACTAAGTGAAGTCTCTTTTCTTGAAAGCACTGATTTGGTTTGGATTAGGCCTCAGAGGTGCTGTATAACTACAGAATACTCCTTACTATGTTGAACCTCTTCCCTCTCAAGACTTTTTTTTTTTTTTTTGTCCTCTAATGCCATTTTTAAAGAATGAGGACTGTAATTACTCTGTGAATATGGTGCCTAGCACAATGGGGCCCTGACCTAGCTGGATCCTTTGAGCTGCAGCCCGTGTTTCTTAAAGGATCTCTCTAATAAAATGCTGGGATGTAATAATGGAAAATGCCCCAAATGTCACTCCTGCCTTGACCTTTGAAAGATCAGACTAAGTCCAGCTCATTAAATGAAAAAAATTCATCAAGCCGCCCCACACCCCACACCCCCCCCCCAGTATGAAATTAATAAGGATTCAAAATTCTTTGAAGTATGTTGAAATAGATTATGCATGGAGAAATTGTGCCAGTTCTGCATGTCTTGACTAGATATATCAGACTAGTAAGAAAAGTGCTCACACAAGGAGGAAGAGTTATAATGAATGAAAGCCATATGGCTGAATCCTTCAGAAAATATCCTCCAGTGCATCAATAAGAAAGTGGGAGTTAACCTGGCTTAGACAGAGAGTCTGTTCTGATATCATAAAAGAATGGCTAATGATATTTAATCACTTTCTTTCCCCATGTCAGCACTACTCCCTCAACAACTTCATTGCCTCTGATTAGCAGCAACATGCTTTAATCGGCTGGTGATGATGAGCCCCATTTGACACAAATAGGTGCAGCTCCAATAGCAGTGAGCTTGTTACCATTCTTTATCTGTAACACAAAAAGGGCTGTGAGTATGATTAAGTTTAGGATGCTGTTGTGTTAAGTACTAGAAATGTAGTGTAAAAAAGATAATTATCTGTCCTGGAGGACAGGACTACCTTTAAAAGCTCAAACAGAAGTATTTTTCAATGTTAGAGATGAAAGAGAAGGTATGGAGGTAGAACTTTGCAGCCTGAGCTGTGTCCTTCTTTGCACCCTGTTCATAGTCAGCTTGCAGGCACTAGGATCTTCTTCTGCAGGTGCTTTGGGATCCTTCCAAGAGAGTCTATGGAGGAGGGCCAGTGAAAGTTGTCACATTGCAGGTTTTAAAGGGAGGGCACAAGCTGAGAGACTGACAGCGTGAGCCATCTGATACAAATCTTAGAAGATATATTTTGGAATTATAAGTAGCAGCAATCAGGTCTAGCAAGGGCATATAATTATTGTGTAATAATTTCCCATTTGTCATGCAGGGTTACATGCTTTCATAAGGTGTGGAGTTGCTTTTTACACAGCAACCACATAGCCTGGGGCACCTGATCCTAAGTGCAATTGCTGCACTGTGGAATACCGTGATCTCTGAGCAGACAAACACTTCATTTCTGTTACCATGTGATGATATTTTTTATTGTCTCTGTATCTTAGGTCTCAGAAGGCTCATGGAGATGCTAATTTTGCCCTTTTGTTCTGCAAGTGATCTCAAATGAGAAAAGTCGCGTGTCCCACAGCTGGGCATATTAGTATTCTGCTGACTGTAACACAGCGAGGATGGTCATTCAAAGTTCCACAAGTAGTAGACCAATGAAGTTGCCTTCGATTGAGCCATGATACTTCCTTCTCCTTTTCGTTTGTCCTGGAAGAGACAACAGGTGTTGCAGATCATCAAGACTTGAATAGGTGACTGAGCAATAAACACTTCTTTAAGAAACAAGCTGAAATAAATGCCATGTCCCTCTAATGTTGGTGGACTGAAAAAGTGTTTTCCCAGGATACATGTAACCTCAATACATGTTTTGTAGAGACCTCTTGTAAAAAGTTGTTTCTATTAAGAAGTCTACTCTTCTATCAGATTTGGGGAAAGGTGGACTAAATCATAGAATTGTCAAACCACATTCAGAAATTCACATGAGCCTTGTGTCCCTGAAAAAAGCAAGAAAAGAGAAACCTCTAAACAGTATGCAAAGTTGTTTCCACTTTTCTTGGAAAACTTGAACCCAGACAAATGTTTCAACAAAGGAAGAGGACTAGGGAAGGCATTTGGGCAGAAGGACTTCGTTGGTCACACGGACAGCTGATTCAGCCTTAGGACATCATAGAACTTCTGAATAGCTTCTGGTGCCAAAATCAAACCTGTGATATTCCTGCACTATTTCCGTTCAATGTAGAATCCTACACTGCTGTTACTGCTTTATTGTACTCCTCTGCCTCACCACTGCAGTTAGCATTTCTCCACTTTGTGACACTTCAATTTTTCTTCAAGATCAGAATGCTGAAATTCTACAGGAGGTAAGAATCTCACATTTCTAAATATGGGTCAAGGTTGGTTTGTTTGTTTGTTTTTTAATAGAAAAGAGTTTGAAAATATAGCTCAAATCAATCCTAAAACTTCAAATATAAGTAGTAAGATAAAAGGCCCTTAAATGCTGTTGGTGCTGAAGGAGTTACCATTTTCATCCAGTAATGCTGAACACTGAGTTGCTGATGTTATGGACTTGCTGACTGAGAATCTTGGAAGGTAGAGTAGTGGGTAACAAAGTAGAAGGCAAGAGAAATACATTGACTTTCACCGACTGGTGTACACCAACCAGCTTCTTGTTTCTTTTAGTGTCATCTGCTGGCATACCTTCTGGTTTGCCTACTTAGGCATGAAGAACAAATAAATTCTAAAGCCATTACACTCAGCTTTGAAAGAGTGGAGTGAATACTGGACACTCCATTTTTTTAGATCCACCTGGGCTAAAATCTTGATTTCATTGAACTCTGTGGTAAAACTCTGACTTCAATGGATTTTATTTGTACAGTCTTACCCTCTCTGTTCCTGACTTGTCCAATACGGCCCTGCAGGTCACATCTTTGCTAGTGCTCTCCTCCCACAATTACGTTTGCCTTGTCTGTTTACATTGACATTTATTTGCAAAGAGCTACAGCTCCTCTGTGTTTGTATGTAGGCTGTCAGCTGGGCTTTGAACTGGTCCTGCAAGGGTTAGCAGTGTTATCTTGAAGATCCTTTCTAACATAAAAGGTATATGCAAAAAGGATATTTGCTCATTTTTTAATATAAAAGGTAAATGCAAAACTCTTATGACATTGAATAACTGTCACTGGAATGTAATTTGGATAAACACCCTAAGGTGAAGCTTTCATCTGAACTAGAGGTGAGCCTGAACTTACTAGGAGCAGTATCACATTTTTGAGAGGTTCATATTTGCATCCATGAGCCTATCTGTGAACTTTAATCTTTTGAGTCTGCACGTTTTGGCTGGAGACTTTCCAGGAAGGACATATTGCACCTCTCCCTGTAAATTTTACAGGAAAAGCCTTGCTCTTAAGACTTTGGAGGGAAGGTTTATCCAGATCTCACAGAACCTGGGCTGGATCTTATTCTGAAGGCAAATGAAAGTGTTGAAAGCTCAGTTGTGTATGTCTGTATGCACTTCCATCATTCTTTTGATTAGAATGAGATATAACCTGAGAGTTTGGCCTGTCATAGCCTGTGGTTTCTAGTCTAGCAAGTCACACCTTTGTGCAATGCAGACACATATCCCTACATGGATAACACCACTGCAGTTCAGCAATGCTGAATTCCCCTCTGGGCACAAGCTAATGAAGGTGAATCACAGTTTCATGTCGACTTGAAATGTGCTAGCAAACCATTCCAGGCAATGGGCTACCTTCTTTGCAAATGGCTTCTTCTATTTCTGCCTGTGTGTTGAGTGTACCAGGCTTACCAAAAGCCAGAGTTCACTGTGTATTTTCATCTGGTGATGTGTACTCTCTTTTGCGAATCCCTCCTTGTGCGGAAGCTCACCTGAGCTTGCTGAAAAAGTGTCTAGTATGAAAAGAATAGGCTTTGCAGTAACAACAACAAATGCCACTTGGTTACATGACAATCAGCCAAAGGTGTTGTTGATACACAAGATCTATAGTAAAATCAATTAACTCCACAGTGAAGGAAACACAGTGAGGAAGCAGAATGTCACCTTATCACATCATCAAGTAAGAGACTACATTAACAGTGAAAACAACTGTTACTCCATTTATTTTCAAAGCATTTCTGTATGTGTTTCTGTGTATTTTCTGGCATGTTTAACTATTGCTGCGCAGCTGTTGTGGGAAGGAAGTGGCATTTAGTACTAGATGCCTAAGACATATAATAAGGATTAAAAGTAAGTTAATTCCTCCAAATTTGCCAAGCCAAAGTCTGAAAAGGTACAGTTCATTCTGTAATGAATGTTGTACTCTGTATCAAATTAATCTTTTAGAGTGCCCTATCCCTAAAGAAATCAAGATTGACTGTCATGATACACTTCTCTTTCATTATCTTTAAACACAGAGCATCTAAACATATAAAGGCCTAACATTGACTCATTAAACAAAAACATGCTTATTTCCACAACCACTGTTCTGTGCAAATTGAATGAGTTTTAACATAAAAATAATGTAAGTAGCTCAGTCTTCATCAGACAGGAATGCATTGCAGACTCATACACAAGTTTGGCAACTCTGTAAAGCTGGGGCAGAGCAAAAAAGCAGAGCACAATGGTACAGGTGATGGAATTAAACTACAAAAGAAGGGGGTCATGGTAGTTCTTGTGAAGACAATCTAGAAAAATCTGTAACATTAGAGCACTGGAAAAATATGTTGTAGTCTGTCTGAAAGGAAAAGAGGAAAAAGAGAGACAATTTCTGCTGAACAGAAATGAGATGTTTCCAAGACAAGGGCAGTACACCGATGTTGATTGCCTTTGGCTTTTTGTCTCCTCAAAACTCGGATATTATAAAGTCAGCATAATATTTTCATTTAATGGTTCAAGGTGGTTATTCTCTTCTCATTCGCTGATGGCACACTGCAAATTGCTTCAACCCATTTTTATGGGGGAAAGGGAGGTGTGATCTTCTCTCATCAGCCATTTAGGCATGCAGAAGTTGTGACTTCCTTGAAACCAGTTGCAGTAAAGAACGAGATCACAGATAAGGAAGACAGTTGCTGCTGTGGATCAGATCACCGGTGGCCAGCACCCTGTCTAACAAGCACTCCATCCTTTAGAGAGCTGAGCTCTCCCTCCTACGTCATACATATCACTGATTGTAGGGTGGTTTGTCTGTGTATCTGTCTTCTTTCTCTATCATTTGCTGCAATACTGCTGCACATCCAGAGAACAATCTCCTTGCTTCCTCTATCCAGTCACTGTGTTCACCTACCTTAGAGCTTAATATCTATAATTTCCAATGTGAAAAATATGAAAACACCCACTCAGATGTAGAATATGTAAAAGGTCTATCTATTGCATTACAGCAAATTCACTTGTATCTGGAATGAAATATCATAAAGGGCCAGGAAAAGACCACAGACTTAAACCAAATTCTGTCAAATTGAAGAAGGCTTGAGAAATCAGAAGTCTTGATGGAAGTAAAATCTGGCCATCTGGAAAACATGAGAGAAAGACAACACTGTGAGGGTATCTTAGGGCATAGAATGAGACTGAGAATGATTGTACATCAAAACTCTAAAATGGAGTAAAAATTAAAAACCCCACAGTTTCACAGGTGATATTTTTTTCCTTATTCTAATAAAGAATCTAGTTCCATATTAGCAGAAAGTGACTAATTTTGTGTATTTTTAAGTCCCGAGGACTTGTGCAGAGGCAGAACTGAAGTCAACAGTGACAGGCATTTATAGACCAGGCACCTCAGTGGAAGAATATTTTACTACAGCTTTATTAAATGGGTATTAGCATGTTTTTAAGAAATAATAGAGAACCATAGAACGATTTGGGTTTGTAGGGATCTTAAAGATCCTCTGCTTCCAACCTCCCTGCTTGGGCACCAACTTTTTCCACTGGATCAGGTTGCTCAAAGCCCCATCCAACTTGGCCTTGAACTTTTCCAGGGATGGGGCATCCACAACTTTCTCTTGGAAATCTCTTCCCGTGCCTCACAACACTGGGTAAAGAATTTTTTCCCAACATTTAATCTAAACATACTTTTATTTTTTCACATTGAAAAGCTGGGAAAACTCAAAAGATCACATAAAATTTTGAAAATTTTGTGAGAGTACCTCAGCATTTTGTGTGAAGGTGGCTATTGGTGGGTCCAGGGCTTTTAATTAACTCCCTTTTATTTAAGGATTGTGCCACTTTCTGTTTACTTTCCAGGAATATTTTAGCAGCTGATTTTTGCTGGCAGAGGCATTTTCGAAAGCCAATGTCAGTGTTGCATATGGACATATCTGAGGAAACCAAATTTAAAATTTGTACTTGTGCCAAGAGGTTATTTTGCACATGTTCAATCAGGGAAAAAGCAGAGTCCCATCAGACTTATCTGAGCGACCCAGTTCTTAGCTCCACTGTACTTTGGGATTGCCTCAGCAAACTGCTGTAGATTTCCTGGGACTGCATTTTCTGCCAGGTCAGACTCTTTGGAAATTCCTTGGTGTGTGTATTTTCCAAGGCATAATTACAGACTATTAGATGTGCTTGCTATACACCCATACACACAGATGTGCGTAACTGTGTTATGCAAATGTTGACCGTAACACAAATCATGTACTTTGCTTTGTACCTATTTGCATTTCCTGGTAGCTTCAAAAAGTACAATGTAGAAATGAGCTTCCAATAGACACATTTGCTGTGGACCTACCTCCTGCCTCCAGTCCCATCAGAAATTTGGAGGGAGCTTAGATGCTTCTCCAAATGCTGGCGATTGGCCCCAGTGCTGACTGGGACTCCTCATTTGCTTTTATTATCTGATGGGTGACAAGTCTGAACAGCTCACCCTGTGTGACTAAATCCACCACAGGAGCGCACAAATCCCAGCCTTTTGGAAGTGAAAGCTTCCTTTGGCTGCAGTTCAAGCTTTCCTGTCAGGACATTTCAAACACTCCCATCACTGGAGTTATTGCTCCTATGGAAGCAGGTATGTTAACACATTCTTGGCAAACTACCAAGCAATGTAGCACAGGGCTCAGTGAAGGTATTGATGGATTTGTGTTCAGCATTTTTTTAAATAACTTCTTCTAACAATGGGTGATCAGTGGATATTGAGCACATTTTATGTCTTGCACATTTCATCTGTTTATATATGGAAAGTTACAATATGGATTGATCACATACATACCATGGTGATGAACATGAGGAGCAGTTATTTGAAAACAAAGGGCTTTTCAGTCCAGCATGAAAAGGTTCGATGGGATTTGAAACCTGAATGTTGAAGCTAGCCAAATTTGAACTGAAAATAATTAACACAATTCTAACAGCGACGGTAGTTCAACAAGAGAAAAACTTTCTAAGATTATTGTGGATTGTCCATAATTAGGAAGCTTTTAATTTCAATAGGAGATATAGAATCATAGGATCATAGAATGGCTTGGGTTGGAAGAGACCTTAAAGATCACCTGATTCCAATCCCCCTGGCATGGGCAAGGAACCTTCCTCTAGACCAGGTTATTCAGAGCCCCAGTCAGTCTGATCTTGAACGCTTCTAGGGATGAATCCACAACCTCTCTGGGCAACCTGTGCTGGTGCCTCACCACCATCACAGTAAAGAATTGCTTCCTAATATCTAATCTAAACCTACCTTCTTTCATCTTAAGGACATTAACCATTTTTCCTTTTACTGTATGCCCTTTTGAAAAGTTCCTCCAGCCTACCTGTGAACCCCCTTTGACCCAGATTATTGGTTTTCATCTTGTATTTGGAAGACTGTTGCAGGTACGTGGACTGCTTCAAAAATGTTGCAAAAAACCCGATCTAGCAGTTGCTCTGAATTTCTTCTACCTAGGGGAAGACTCCTGGGACCTTTCAAGTGATTTGCAAATAATAGTAAAACAGATTTAAAACAGTTCTGAGCAGTTTGACTTCCAGAACTGGACCCAAAGCAGAAATGAATCCAGAGAAGTCATGTGGAGTGCAGAGTATCTGTTCAGGTGGTTGCAGATAAACTCCTGTGTCCTTAAAAACTAGGTTTTTTCACATCATGAAGTCTAGAATTCTGTTGCATTATTTTCTTCCTTTTTGTTCATGATTTTGATCATAACATGTTAGTTCTGGTGAGGAATAGAAACACATAACTTTTGAATGTAAGAAGCAGGAAGTGTTTGTCAGCTTTCAGGACTGGGAACATACTCAAGGATTATTTACTATATTTAGGTACATATTCTTTGTTGCTACAGGAGTGACTGCATAACATGAAAGTGTGAATGTCTCTACCTATTATTATTATGAAGTTCTTCACTTCTGGCAGTCCTAAAATTATCCGTAATGATCTTTTGGTGCTTTAAACCTTGTTTTCTACCTCATGTGGTTAATCCCCTATTTCTATATTAAAATTTTGGCACCCCTTGGTTGAGAAAGTCCTATTTAAAGGAGATGATATGCTATTACTGCATGGGTGGAGTAATAAATGATAGTAGAACAGTCTAGTCCATATCAAGACATGTAAAATCCACTGAGAAGTGATGACTTTAAGAAACTCAAAGAGTAAATGAGACCATTAGTCAGTGGAGCCACCTCATGTACATAGCACCATTGAAACAGGTGCTGCTTAAACATAGAACAAAGGGGTCTGTCCCCACCCCTAGAAAAATTAATTGTTTCAAGGAAATAGTTTAAAAGTAAATGCCAAAAAAGCTTTTTCCTCATTCATTTGAGTCTTTTAACTGTACCAGAAGTCAGACAGAATCACAGACCAACGCACGAAATACTTGAGGGACCAGTTTGTCTCAGAAGCCATCACTGTCTGTCAGGACTATCTACTTCTAGCTACGTGACATAAAAAAATTAATGCAGAACAGATGACTGAAATGGTCATAAAATACCAAAATTGCTACCTAAGGTGTTTTTTATGTTTTTATTTCAAAGGATGCAATTTCTGTATGGAGATTACTGAAGTCCTCCTTGAAGCCTGGTTTGGGCTTGTGACACCTGGGGTAAAAATGTTGTAGCTGAGCAGTGATATATGTTTGAGTTTTTAAACAATATTTTCCTGCTGGTTCAGGAAGAGTGACAGGAGGAAGAAGCACAGGGAAGTCTGGGCTTGCCTTCTCCTTCCCCAGGGAGTTTCAGGCAGTAGGTGGCCTGAGTGACAGACTGCAAAGAAAGCCTTGGGATATTTGGATCCTCCTTGGATTGCCCCAGATGATCAAGTCCTGGTGAAGCTTGGGGAGCTGCATCCAAGCCTGCAGGAGACAGGTAAGCAGCTGTTTCATCTGGCAGCTACCTGGAGAAACCACACTGCTGCAGGTTTGACACTAAGAGTGAAATAAGCTGATTTTCCCCTTGTAGAAGTTCAGAGTGTTCTTCAGGTTCCCATGGTAAACATATGCCATGATGACATCAGTGCCAGATGAGAGATGCCATGTATAATTTTAGAAGATAATTGAGAACTCATTGAGAAATGTAGGCATTTATAAAAGCGACGGTCAGGAAGGAAGAGACATGTATCATCATGCTCTTTCCTCAGAAAGGGGAATTTGCCTAAACACCAAAAGAGGGATGAGTCTGGCCAGTTGCCCTTGCTGCAGGGAGAACAAGCCTGATGGCTGCAGCACATCATGATGATACCTGGGAGTTGTTGCTTCATGGACTAGGCACCAACGAGAAGGTACCAACTGCTCCAAGTCCTTCTCACCTCTCATCCATCTCACATCTGTAAGGCTGCCCCATCTCCAAAGCCCTCAGGGCCATAGATAGGACTGCACAGGATGGCTTGTGGATCTGTCCCATCCCAAAAAAAAAAAAAAAAAAAAAAAAAGTATGCATTTTCTGTAGAAAAGACCTGTTTGTAGCTGTCAGAATAGGCTGCTGTCTGTAAGCATCTAGTAAAAGGACATTAACCAACAGACAGGTAGCTGTGATCCCTGATATAAGAGCAGGTCAGAAGTAGGATTCAGAAGCATGTTATAATACATTAAGGGTGCAAACAAAAGCCAGAAGCCAGGCTAAAGAATGAAATTTGATTAGTCTTTCTTTGATGAGTCCTTCCTACAGTGTATTCTCAAATCAATTAGCAACAAGCAAAGCCAGGAATGCATTACACTAAGCATCCATATATGAAACCCAGGAGTGAATCTGCAGTCAAATACATGTGATTTCAAATGTCTTGCTTGAGAAAGAAATTCTTACTAGGCAACTGGAAGTTCTTTTAATCTAGCTTCAGCTGAACAGCTGGAATCAAAGGAAACCAGTTTCAACCAAAATGCCAGATGTAGATTTTGGCTACATTTACTTTGTTCTACAATGTTGACCATTATGGCAATGATCCCGTTACTATAAAAACTCAGGAACTACTTACAGAATGTTCTCTGTTGATAAGCCAAAAACATCATTCATGGTTCCAAGAAGTACTGCACTCCTAAAAGAAAGAGTAGCAAACATAAAATTTTGGTTGTTAAGGCAAAAAGATGATGAAGAATGGTAAAAAACATTTGAGGGTTCTCCAAACTAGATCCTTTGTTCTTCTGTGATGAGAAGGTTATTCAGAACATGGTAAATTAGTGGAAGTTCTCTCAGAGGTGATTATAACATAAAACATAAAATATTTCATATGGCTTAAACTAAAGGAAAATATCCCCAGACAAGATAGTTATATTTCAGTTAAATCTCTAATGGAAATATTTCAACTTTAAAATCTCATAAAACCTAAACAAGAGAGTGAGGAATTACTCCAGCAAAACAATTCCTAAGATTTTGTGCTGAAAGAGAGAAAGGAAGGTAGGGAAAACTGAGCAACTGCTCATGATATCATAGACAACAGTTTGATTCTCCTACTCACACACTGACTAAATTTGCAGAAGTCAATGGCATTACTCACATAGTTACTCACCTCTTTATGACTAAGACTATGCAAATCTACCCTAGACAATAAGGAGCAATGGTATAACTCTACTTATGCTTCACACTTTTTTTGGTGAAATGTCATCCCTTTTTCCTGGGAAAATTTTGCCCTTGTCCAAACAACTCTGTAATTTGGTGGCCATCCAAACTTTAAAGCTTATTGACAGATAAAGATACCAAGAAGACCCATCCACTCTGTCATATTTCTCAGGCCATCCCACCACCCTCTCCTCATGTCTCTTCTCAGCCTTCTTGAGTTTTTTGCTGCAACAGAGGGGCAGTCTTATGCTTGCAGCATCTGCTCTGAGCTTCCAACACTTGATCCCCAGCCAGAGAGTATTGGTAATGTCAAAGGACTGCTGAGATGAACTCAAGGAGGAGACAGAAATATCAGAAGAACTCTCAGCCCAAATTTTCAATGAAAACATGCTAAAAAAACATCCAACACAAAACAAGAAAAAATACACCCCAACCAAAAAACAACAACCAGATGGTTTCCCATTCTGAGATAAGTGCAGATATAAAACCCCAGTCTGCATTCCTGAAATCTCCAGCGTTAAAGTCTGAAGCAAGGTGTTCAGGCTTATGTTAGGGTCTATAGTGTTTTAGATAATATTTGATAGGATCAACGTG
>JAWWEU010000081.1:143008497-143049502 GCA_035583155.1 Acropternis orthonyx | reverse complement strand
CCCCTTTCCAAAGCATAGGCTGAGTTTTGACTACTAACACAAGGGGAATACTATATTTTCTGAATACTGTCTCCAGAATATTTGCTGACTATTTGTTGGAACATTTTGCTGACTACGGTCAGAGTTAGGCACCATACATGTCAACATTAGTTTAAAAGGACCTTGTCTACTTCCAGGAGAAGTGTAGACTGGAATTGCCTTATCTGTAGTTTGGGCTGAGGGCCTGTAGTAAATATGTAAGCGATTAGCATACATCATATAGCATGCTCAGGCATCTGAGAAATGTGCTGGAATCACATTATGCCATCTCAACACACCCTAAGAGATCCTGGCAAAACCACTCCTTAAGCCATGCTGTCCTGTGGCTACACTGTTAAGCTCACAATCAAACACATGTTGCAAGGTATGTCTGGAACTTTGTACTTTTTCTGACTATTTGAGTTCCTATTTTTATTTGTTTCCTCCTGGAAGAAGGTGCTTTTTACTTTCTCATGGTTCTTCTTCTCAAGATTGACTGTCAAAATCTTGCCTACTGTTTCCACTGTTTTTCCACAAATTCTGTTATATGGAACAAACAATGTATTTAGAAAGAAGAAACAAAAATTAATGGTTACAGGGAATCTCTTAAAATTAGTCAAATTTTGTGCTTACCAAAAATTGGATGTCCTTCTCTCCCAAGGTCTTCTTTATGCACTGCACTGTGTTTACCAGCATGTCCTTGTCTACACCAGCCTTACATCTCTGGGACTCTTGCTTGCCATTACCCTGGGTTTCCCCAGAATTTTATTTGCAGTATTTATATAACACCACCATTATTATATATATCTTATTAATGATCAGTATACTAAGTGTTAACATTTACCATCACAGGAGGCAGGAGCTCTTAAAAATCTACCTTTCATCTAGCTAAAATTAATCTGACATATGTGTATTATACCTCAGAAAAAGCTGACTCCATGAAAGTTTTATTATGCAACTACATCATACAATCTGCATGACAATTCATGACTCTACAAATATTTCCTTGAGCTGACAATGATGGGGAGACATTTTGTTTCACAATAAATCTAGGTTACACTGGGATCAGGAAAAGATATATCCATTCTCTTCAATTTGCCTTGGTATCATGACTTTATGAATTCTGTTGACAGAACACTCCCCTTCCTTGCACAATCAAAATCCTGTGAGTTCATTGTGATTTTCTATACATGTCTTACTTTCCTTCCCATTTCTTCTCTGCTTAAACAGGTAGTGCCTGTCGAGGGCCTGATACAAAAGCATGAATGATGCAGAGAATTCGAGGCCTCAGGCACCAGTGGGAAACAAACCATCCAAAAGTAGTAGTGTCAAGGAGTAGATGTTGGAGAGGAACCAAGGATATCAAAAAAGGCCATAAAGTTTGGTGGGAAGAGAAGGAAAGAGGACCTTCACATCCTGCCTGTGCTGCACAGAGATGCTGCAGGGTTGGTACAGTCAGCAAGCAAAACTATGCAAAAATGTTGCAGCCTAGCCCTAGGTGGGAGCTCTACGCCTCTCAGCAGTCTCTTTTCCTTCTACATTATGTGCCTCTGATCTCTCCAAGTTTCTCTCTTTCTGTTCCACCTTTTATTGATCCTGTGGCCAAATTCCTCGATAGCAGTTAAAAGTCTTCTCTGAGGCTTTGCTAGACCACCATGAAGGCCTCCCTGGTGCACTGCTGCAGAGGTTGAAAGAGCTATTAGTGAAGAAGCTCTGTTCAGGTGGGAACTGGATTTTCTTTGTGTTATAAGGAAAGCTGTGGTGTGAACAGGATGAAGAACCTGAAAAATGGGCAATCACTACTCAGGAGGAACCTGTGTTCTCTGCCTCTAGGCAAAGGACAATCACTTGGCTAAGAGAGATAATTTTGAAAGTTGTTTTGCAGGGGACTCAACATGGTCTTCCTCTTTGCCCTGCTTAGTGTAGGATCTCTTATCCAGCACTTAGTGTTGCGTGAGAATTTGGTGGATGATTTGTTTGTAGTCAGTTTAAAAAATAGATGAAGATATAGAGGCAGTGGAGGGAACTAACTTGGACAGTACAGCTCAACTGAAGGCAAGTGGTAGGACAAGTAAATAGTCTGAAATCTAGAAGATGAATTTGTGCTCTGTAGCCTTGGGGGACAGAAAGATTTTTAAGCTTACTTGTTCTGAAATCCTTTTGTCTCTGAATGCTTTGTTCTTAGTACTAAATAAACAATAGTTTGGTTAAATGGGTTTCTGATCACTGCATACACCATTGATCACAACTTGCTTCAGAGAGAAACTGTGGGTGCTGGCACTGAGTCACATCTCAGGGCTAAGCATACCTGGAAACCAGGCTCCTGGGGCTCAGATTTTGAGCAATAGGAGCAGCAATGACTCAAAGACTGATGTTTGAAGGAGTACAGACTGGAGAGAGATATGGGGAGAGGGCAAACTCTCCCCCAGTCCTTGTCTTGTCCAAAGGGGTCTTTGGTGTTGCGACTACAAGTGTTGTATTACAAGCTCATGGAAAGCGATGTGTGCAGTTGTTCATGAGGCCACTCATGTAAATGTTTAAAATGCTGGCATTAAGTATTGTAGTTATTAATTAATAATATGCATTTATACGGCACCATAAATGTCCATGGCACTTTACAGATAACAATATTCCTAACTGTTGGAAATATTAAGCCTAAGCACTTGGAAGACAGCCAAACAATATAAGCATGTTTATATCTGTAATTTGGTGAGCTCCTTTTGATTTGACAGAAATCACTAAGGGCAGTGCTTGCATACTTCCTATGACTGGAACCTTTGAGTGACTGCAGTAAATTTACATAGACACCCTAGAGACACTGCTTTTAAAGGAATCATGGAAGATTTTGTGCTATCCTGATTCTGGGTATTACTACAATCCTTGTGCACAGTGGGGAAAATACCAGTTCTGCAAGGACCACTCGGATCTAGTGATGGATGTGAGTTTGAAAGAACAGAAAAGTGAAAATATTTACCTGCCTCTTGTGGTGCTCATTTGTGTAAGAGATCTATGCAGATGAAAACAAGGTTTGGTGAGAGGAAAGCTAACTGTTTAAACATCACTGAGCCAGAACAATAGTCCATGATGATTAAAACACCATATTGGCTGGGAGGTCTAACTTTCTGCTGCTGTCTATGTCCCCTGGTGTGAAGGAAAGCATTTTTGGCAAGAACAGCAGCTAGCTCTGGCTTAATGACCCTAGACTACTTGGAGCAGAGGAGTGAAACAGGTTTAATTAGGCAGCAGGTCTAGGGAAGTTGGGAAGTATGGCACTGCACATAGATGCTACTCTTCTGAGTTCTCAGAGACTTGTTATAAGAGACATACATGTCCTTTGGCCAAGCTCAAAGGGAAAGGGGCTTAGCACAGGGTTGGAGACTCCAAAAGGGTTGGAGATCTCCCCAAAGGTGGCAAAGATTTGGGAGCTACATAGCATCTGTGCAAGTACCAGACACACTCAAATCACAAAGACAGAATTGAGTTGGCTACTCCCATCTACCCTCTTGCATTTCTGAGGGCAGAGAACCTGCTGAATACAGCAAACAGAACACACTGAATTGTCCTCTTCATCCCTCCTCCAGCAAAACTGCCAAGGCTTTGGTAGGTTCCTGGAGAAGACTTTTATGGTGAGCAGGACTTGTCTCTAAAGCAAAAGGAAAGTTAATTTGTCTCTCTTTAGTTCTTTCATTTATATTGTATTAAGGGTGTAAGGAAGTTTGAAATAGCACCTCTGAACAGGCACAATGAGCCATGGATCACTTTTGAAAACCTAATATGCCTGGGAAAATAAATGGTGTAAACTCTAAACAGAATACCTTTCAATGATGCATTGATAAGAAAAAACTGGTATTACAGCTTTCTGGAAAATAGGTATCATTCCCATTAGTGATATTTTGCATACTTTAGTTAGGACTAGGAACCACAGGAGATACAGAGCTTACCTGTCAGGACTTGATTGCAGAATTTGTACATAGTGAAGCATGCCAAACCCTACCCTTATTAACTGTTTGACTATTCCTACAGGTCCGTACATATAATCTATGTGGTTGCAAAACAGGAACAATTGCAGGACAAAGAACATACTGTTAAATTAAAGAGTTTCATAGTTATTGCCTGCAGTATGCAGGGAAAAAAAATAAATGTAGCAGGAGATTGTGAAGGCATGTATATAAAGCTGAAAGAAAAGAGAATGCCGAGTTCAAGGAACTCGCTGTGTTCCTGCTCCTGACACAGAGAAAGTAAACTAACAGCTGCTTTAACCTACTTCCTAACTGAACTATATTGTGTTTACCTTATTAGTTGGCAGTTTGCTTTGATTTAGAACAGAATTTCCATTGAAAAAATGTTTGACATAGTTTGACGTTGTACCTGTTTGCTTACCCCAAGTCCCACTGTTCAAATGGTCTTTCACTCCTGCCTGGCGGCAAAACGGATTCAAAGATCCTATTTTGTGTCTGCTTGTGCATGGCTGTCTCTAGCTGTGTACTGGCTCTACCTGCAGAAAACAGTAAGTTAATTCTATTTCCAGGGTGCTTGCTATTCAGGCAAGGATAGTGGCTTACCAAATAGTCCACTACTTTCATGTCTCTGATTGGATTCAGTTTCTGGTAATTTTTATCACATTTATCGTAGTTTTTTCCATATTACTTTCTATCATTGTAGTGTTTTGTCCGCCTCCCTGGTTTTGGCATTAAGCAAGCAGATGATTTAGCAAGCAGGAATGAGCTTTCCTCCTACCACTGTGTTGGAAGATATTCCTGCTCTGCCCCAGCCCTATGGGAGAATCAAAATTCCTGTTTCTCTCAGTTCTCAGCACCTTCTAAACCTGTACTGAAGTGAGATTTGATCATTAATCACCTCTGCTGGCTCTGGTGGCTCCAAGGGATTGTGATGCACTGTACAGCTGTTAGAAAAATGGAAATCCAAAAGACTGACATGGGACCCCCAAAAGCAGAATGATAGCACCAAAACAGATTATATCAGAAAATGTGATTTTCAAGAATAATCTGTAAAATCTACATTTGATGTCAAGCTCAAACATACATTTCTTAAAAATTTGGGATACACATCTAAGAGAAGAAAGTCATGTCCTCATTCCATTTAATATACATTATTATTCCTACTTTGCACGTAGTTTATGATGGTTATCTTGTAAAACCATACTCCTGATGTCACTAAGTAGGATTAAATCTGACCAGGTTCTGCCACTAACTTTGCCCTTGTATCTTCAGGCAAAACAGTGCAGCTTGCACCATGAATTTGCTATGAGGCACTTTCAACAGACTTTGATCATCACTGATCTATTCTACATTTAGTTGTATCAGTGACATAAAGATAAAAGTCTTCTGGTCTCACTGCTGTTCTTTCAAGCTCTTTGAACCCTTACTAGCTGTGGACAGCAATTATAGTTTGGGCCACATTTAGTGACACCTTTGTTTGCTTGCTGATAGGCATAAACTTTATCTGCTGCGGTGGTTCACACTAGTGGAAGAACTGGCTTGATGTGCTGGCAGATGTTTCAGTGGTCAGCAGGAAGCACAGTCCAAATGAGAAACCTCATCATCCAAACTAGAAGCCTCATTATCCATTGACATTGTAGGGGAGTGATCAGCAAGGCTCTTTTTGTTCTCCTTTTTTTTTTGTTTGTTTTTTTTTTGTTTGTTTTCAGTGTGGATATTTTATCCCAAATTATCCTGTATTGCTGAAATAGGTATCTGATATTCCACCAAAATATCAAGTTTCAGGGAAGTTTGAGAAATGATGTATTTGGATAAGACTACTGTACGTGGGTGTTAAGTTCCTAGTAGGTTCCAGCTGACCTACAAAGAATCTCAAGAATGGGAAACCTGGTCTCCTGTGTGACAACAGGAAATTTCATTTAGGGATAGATTGTATAACTGTAGCATTTGTAGGAAGGAGAGAGAATAATAATTGACATAGAAATATAAATTAAAATTTTATGTCATATGATTCCACTTAGGGAATAAGTTAGAGTAGTCGGATACCTGAAAGGCCCATGCTTTCCATTTCATGAATTCTCACAATCTCTAGAGAAAGTGGGAATATGAAAGAAACCTTCATACCACTGGGCAGGCCAGAGTCTCATTTTAGATAGTCAGAATTAGTAGCAAAAAGGGAAGCAAATAAAAGTACTCCATCTCCAGAGAAATGAAGCAGCACAGAGCTATGATTGCTGTGTTTCAGTAAACATCTAAGTATACTGCCAAATGAGGACTGTTTTTAAAGTAGAAAAGAGGAAAAGAAAAAAAGAAACTTTAAAAGTTTCAGGATTCACAAGAAACTAGACAAAAATGAAACAACTATGGGCGTCTTGAAAAGGGATTTAATGAGCTGAGCAAGCTGTTCCAACTTTGATATCAGTGCTGCTTTGAACAAGGGATTAATGGACCTCTAGAAGTCTCTTCTAACCTCAATTCTTCCATGAATTTATCAACTGACCCTTTGATAAGAAAATACTAATAAAAAACATCAAGAATTGCTCTTGACACATGTTGCCAAATTTTTCATTAGTGACTTTTACATAAACAGGAAGAACATGTAAATTAAATTAGCTGTTGACACAAAGCTGGGAGGCATCATCAATACAGCAGAAGATCAGAGTGTGGAAGACAATGAAGAATTTTGATGAGTGAGCTAATAGAAATGGATGTGTGTAACTATATGAGGTGCAAGGTCATGTACTTAGTGAATAATCACAACAATTTCCATTATAAACTGTGTTTGCATCTACTGGAAAGGACAGAGAACAGAATAGTGTGTACAAGTCAATCACAGGCTAATTAGGTGTAACTCTTGTGATGTGGCTGTAAAAAGAGCAAATGCCATATAGCAGATAAGGTATTTTGAGTAGTAATATAAAAGAACTGGTACCATTGTTCTCAATTAAAGCAAACAAATAAAGAAGCAAGCAAGCAAATAAAACCACCCAAAAAGCAACAATAACAAAACACAAACCAAACCAGTGGTGGGAACAGAAAGCTCAAAATGAGACACTTCAAGCAAAGGCAATTTTTGTGGAGAAAATGAATGGCCATCAGCTGACAACAGGCAGAAATTCAGCTTGACAAAGAACTTACCTAACTTTGAGACTTCAGGACAGTTTGCCATTATAAGCAGCAAGAGCTGTGGATGAGAGCACAACCTGTGCCAAGGTCAGCTTCTAGCTCATCCTTCTTTGTGTAGCATTGTGACTCTTTGTGTTCCCTCACATCCCTATGGTTATGTTCATGCATTCCTAAAATATCTTGCTATATTCCAAAACCTTATAGGCAATACTAATATTAATGAGTCAGGCCTGCTAGTGCTCCCTGTAAGGATGGGTTAATAATTCTTTGTCACTCTTTCACAGTTATCAGAGTGAATGCAAAAGGGTTGCACGAGGTCACTGTAAGTAGAGAGCTCAAAAATCAAAGTTAGTCCACTTCTCCAGCCACTAGACTGCACGTCTTCACTCAAGAAGGGTAGGTTATGCCTGCTCATGGTTAATGGAAGTATATCAGACTTTGCCTGCAGCAGTTTGCTATCTGAAATAATTACATGTCATCATAGTGTGAACTCTCCTTTCCCCAGATTCATATTTTGCTGTAGTACATCTGATAGTGTCACTATGAATTATATCATGCTATGGCACATCAAGACCACATCCTGAAATAACAGGATATAGAGAGCCCGGTAGAATACAAAGAAGCAATTGAAAAGTGAAATAATTTATTTGCAGTTAATTATTAGGTTAATCTATTTGTTGGAAACAACCATTAAGCTAACATCAAAACAGCAGGTTGCAGTAATTTAACATCTATTAACTGTCAAAGAATATGGGTTTGTCCTAGCTGCAGTTTCTGTTTGACATTTTGAAGACATTAAAGCACACATATACAGTGTTGTCAAGAGCTAGACTCTTACCTGAGCTGGAATTGTGGTGAATAGCTATTGGCCAAAAATGTCTCTGACCCAAAGCCTTCAGAGATCAGTCCAAGCCATCTCAGATGCAAGTGAGCTGTCGAACTGTATTGAACACAATACTGGACTTCTAGGCTCACAGTCCACAAGAAGATTTTGGAGTCAACAGTGTGTATTGCAACTTTAAAAAATCACACAGAACCAATCCTTGTAGGTTTGATCCATTTTCTCATTCACAGAAGTTGTCTTATCTCAATTTAATTTAAAATAAATGCAGATGCTGTATCAGAATTTGAATCGTAATATCCTTATCCCCAAACCTACTATTTCTGAACATGTGACTTCAAAATCTAGATTTTAATTTTTGTCAAGGCTGGTTTATTTGGTCCAGTATTCACATTTGGTCTTCTACCATGCAGTCTGTATCAAAAACTCAGATCTATTTCAAGTCTAAGTCCAGATCTATTATTAGTATGATTATGCATATCGAAATACACTGATGAATTAAGCATTAATATAGTATGATTTGGATTAATTAAGATCAATCTGACTTTACTTGCAGATCAGAATTAACGTCTGATTGTTGGGGGCATTGAGTAATGCAGCCCAAGGAATGCTGCAAACCCAAATGGTATAATCATGTGAAATCCTGTCATTGTTGCATGGCTAAAGAAGTTTAGTGTTCAATTTACTTTCTTCAAGGAAATATACCTGAAGCAACATTTCAGACTCAGCCCATATGTCAGAGCTTACCTCTGGCAGAGTGATCTGGGTATTTACTAAAATGAGAGATATTTCAGCTAGCCTCTCCTGTTAAAAAAACTCAAGATGTTTTATCTGTGACAACTTTGAGACATCAACCAGGATGACCTGTTTTATGGAATGCAGAGAAACACAACTGCTTCAGCCACTTGCCTATTCTGAATACTGAACAAAGGGGTTCTGATTTACAGAACTAAACTGCTACTTATAGGCAGTTTTGTTCTGTAAATACTATATTTTCTGCATTTACTTTACCTCCCAGCCTGACTACAACCTTCAGTAATGTCACAGATTGAACAGTAAGTAGGATTCCCCACAGCTTGGATGCCAAAGTGCAAGAAGCATAGTGTGACTTCCTTTGTACTAAAATCATGTCTAAACTCCATCTTTAGGAAATATCTACTGGAGCCTGTTGTAGACAGATGAAAGCAAGTCCTGGCTATGCTTCTAACCAGCAGGGCATGAGTCAGCTGTGATCCAGATGTCTGACAGTGTTAGCTTGGTGCTGAGTCCAAGCTTACCTTGGGCTTGGCCAGACACAACTGCAGCTAGCTGGCTTCTGGTGGTATTGGACAGTGGATATATAATTACACTGAACTACTCTGTTGCATCAGATTCTTCCCTCATTAACACCAGTCCAGCTTCTTGGAGGTCAGTAGCTTTGAAGTGGTAAGAGAATTATTTGGCTTAGTTCCTCAATTTTATGCAAATAACCTATGTAACATCTAAAAAGGAAATTCAGACAGGAGGTGAAATACCATTTAGAAATCAAGACCAGAGAATGTCTATCTGCTGTTGAAGTAGGTAGTCCTTTTGAACAATAGCTGTAGTTTAGCTGTTGAGGAAAATTTTCCCTAAAAAGTATTTCAGATTCTGAGGTTCAAGGAAACCATCCCAACTTTCATGTATTTGCTTAAATGCAGAACTGAATGCAGAACTTTTGGTACTTGAAAAAGCTGCTACAACTTGAATAAGGGATAGAATCCATGTTCAAACCGCTTTACCGTACACTTCAAATGTAAGTATGATAATGGTAGCAGTTACCTGATCCACCAGTGTGATTCATGCCACCTAAGCTGGGAACTAGCACTCCTCAAACAGACAGTGGACAATTTAAGTGCTCAACAGAGGAGCATATTGCTCTTCATGGCCAATACAGGGAGTTTACTGAACATTTATAGGTGTGATTCATTTCTGAAAGACACTGAGTGGACATCTGGCTATGTTCTGGGGAGCAGTAGGCAAAGGTATAAGTCTGGACAGGCACCAGAGTCTGGTCTTCAATGTCCTGATGTATGCAGGAGTCAGAAGAGTAAATGTTGTTTTGATGCTGTCAGGATTAGGCGTAGTCTGAGCACATATAATAAATCCAGCCTCTGAGGTAGAGTGTCAGAGCCTCATTGTCTGCCTCTGAGCTGCAACAATTCAGATGCTTAGTAAAACAAATGTGACTGTTCCTCATAGGAGAAAAGACTGAACACAACTCTGAGCACAAGAGGCTAAATAAATTTTTCACCACATTCAATACCACCTCCTGAACACCAGAACAAGCCATCATTTTGGACCTAGAGGCTGTTTTCATAGGTGTCCTAAATTCATTGTAATCTCTGCACCTACTAGGTGAGAAGTGAAGGGGTTCAGAGTATGTAAGCAAGGCACAGAGCAGAGAGTTGTTGACAGATGCCAATGGGAAAGGAGAGTACAAGGACTGGGGTGCAAAGGAGGTGACTGAAAACCACCCTAGGCACCCAAATTCTACCAAAGACAGACATGGCCCAAATTCTCTGGCAAGCAGTGGTGGCACATTTCTACACCCTGTGACATGAGCCCACAGGCACTGCAACGCATGTGCTGCTAGAGGTGAGGGATCTGGTGTTGGATTTGCAGTGACCCTGGCTGGAGGTTAAGCACTGGTGTCTTCCTGCCTGCCTACATACTGGGTGGTTTTACTTGACACCAAACAAAACCAGAAAGGAACCCCTGCAATGAAGGGTGTGAGGCAATTAGCCAAATTGTTTCTCCTAAAATTGAATTTGATTGTACAGGTCTTTTTCATTCCTTCAGAGGTCATGCTTGAGAATTAATAAGGCAATTATCGATCCTTTTTGTATACTATGGAAAAGGAGGTTCTAATCCTCAGAAGTGGATTTGCTATGATGACACATAAACAAAACCCTGCAGGGAGGAAGGTATAGCATAAAGAGGTGTTGACAAGCTGTACACCACTTGGTTATGCAAACACAGATGCGGTAAAGGGCAAAGAGCAATAATTTTGCAAAAGTTGAAAGTGTGGGAACGCTGGCGGTTGCTCTTTAATGATTATAACACAAAGGAATGCTGGCAACTTCTCTCATTGACTTTACATTATCAAGCTGAGTCAGTGATGAGTAATAAGATATACTATAAGAAGTTTCCTTTAATGTACCAGTTCTTTATATACCAGGTTTTGATATAAAGATGCAAAGCTTTCTATGAAATATTGTGGTGGTCCAATACCACCAGAGAACTCTTTGCAGATGAAATGCATCATTGTCTGGAGATCAGACCCACTGAGAGCTGCTTTGCTTGCTTATAGGCAAGCTGGGATTAGGAAAGTAAAACGAGAATGAGGTAGAGATCTCCTGGGTAAGCCTGTCAAAAGTGTGATTTATGTAGCTTTCCTTCCATGGTTGCCCAGTTTGACACATCTGTCTTGCTCTTGTCTTCTAAATATTAAGTTACTTGAAAGGGCATTTCCAAGCTGACATCCATAGTTGTATCTGGATGCTGTAGCTGTTCAGTCTCCACACTAACATAGCTTGCCAGCCCAGCTCTCACATCAACAACTTGTGGAGTTGGGTCCGTAGTACAATGTTTCAGAAGGGGAAAAAAAAAAAAGAGGTCTTGTTTTTTCCCGCTCTAACTTTGTGTGATGGTACAAGTCCTGCACTCAAGCCAAAGAGGTTGTTTGTCAGGCAAAAGATAAAAGATTCCTGCAGCCACTCAAACACATTCCTCATCTATTGATTTCTCCCTCTGCAGTCAGGTCCGAGCCTGACATTTGTTGCAGACCCCATCAGATTTGCACAACCTATTTTTATGGCTCTTACCTTACATGCTCCAAAGTGCTGATGAGCTAAATACACATCCTGAACACTAGAATATTGTTAGAAAATAGCAGTGCATGTGAGTTCACATGGCAGAACTAACACAGGGAAAGGATCTGAGGGAACACTTGGTGTCCTTTTATGACCTACCCAAAGGAAAGAGTAGATAGGAGCTTTTGCTGTAGAATTTCCTTCCACTCTAGGTCAGTCTGGTAGGATGCTGAAGCTGGTTAATTTAGAAAAGCTTCTTTTGAAGAAACTGGAGGGCAGGTCTGCCTCCTCAGAGATTTAAGAGGAAAGGATTTTTCTTCCCACTATTTCTGTGGATATTCCCAAGTTGCAGCTCTGTAATTCAAGCCAGGACATGCAAGAAACCTGTTACTTGAGGTATGCTCACAACTACACAGTCTGTCAGCAAGTGAAAATCATTCCATTGCTACTTCCACCTAGGCACACAGTTGGCAAACGAATAGGGAGGTTTCCATGCTGCTTGCTCTCCAGCTTTTTCTTTGGATTTGGTCTGAAGTTCAACTTCTCTGCTTTGCCTAGTAGTATGCAGGGACATCTAGTGGCTGAGCAATCCTGAACACATGAGTTTTGGATCATCAGTTACAGAAGGGAGTAGTGATGCCTCACCTGGTGAGGAATTTAGCTTGTCCTGACAGTTGACATCCATGGCCATCTTCTGAGAAGCAGATGGTGGTCACTTCTGTGGATCAGGCCAGACATTGCTAATGATAAAGAAAGTGTGACATTTTCCTAAATTCAGACCAATACGTTGGAGTGTTACCTGCTTTGTCAGCCAGGCCTTTGAGCAAGGTCCATCAAACCTGTTGCCTGGAGACCAAGCATACCACTTGACAAAAGCTAGAGATAGTTTTTGGTAGCACATTCAGTGCCTTGACTTTCATTCTTTAATTTCTCACAGGCTGTGTCTTATACAAAGGTTTAATCTAAGAGTGAGTTCAAGAATGCTTGATCCCAGGGGCTGCTCCTTTCCCAGCTGCAGCCCAGGCTCAGAGTCCTCACTGGGGCACTTGAGAAGACTGGAGGAGAAGGTGTCTGCTGATGCACTGCTGCCCACTTTGCTCAGTCCCATTGGGCCCTTCCTCTTGGCTCCTGCTCTACTGCACTCTAGACCTTGGCTGAAGTCCATACCTGAATGTGTGCTAACCTGAGGAGAAAGAACTTGAGATTAGACTCAAATCTACACTGTGGTGCCTGCACAGGTGCACCCACAGAGGGCAAATGGAGTTGAAATTTCACGCAAGTTTCTGCTCAAAATTGTTCCACTTAGGGTAGCACAGAAATCAGGGAATTGCATATGTTCTGAGGCCTTCAGTGTAGTATTGGTGTGGTTTCTGCAAGAGCAACAGGGGAAAGCCTGCAGGTACAGTGTCACTCCTGCTTATTTCTCTCATACATTGCAGTAATAACTCCCAGTTACTAATAAAATTCTTAACACAATTGATCTTAAAGAGCTGTGAGTCTCTGTGACTAACCACAGTGAAGAGTTGAGCCAACAAAGCTTTAATGGTAAGACTTTGAAGGTTTTTCTCATGAAGATCCAGGTAAAGAGATTTTCATCAGGCTATGGGTCTGTATAATTCATACTTTTGAAATGTAAAAGCTCAGCTAAAAAACATGAACTTGTAGAATCTCTTTGTGAAACCCTCACAAAAGCTTCACCAGCATCTGTTTGCCCCTTTTTAGGGCTGGTTCTTAATGTTTTACCAATAACATTCTTCAGTAACAGATGCCAATACATCTCCTGAGACATTTTTTGAATAGGAACTTCCATCTGGCACTGCATCCTTAGAAGCTGTGACTTGGCTTCTTTGTCTGCAGGGCGGTTAATCCTAATGAGGCAAGCACAGCAATTTGCTGAGCAGAAATATATGCTTATCAGATCCTATTACTGAGCTGATTCTCTTTTATAATTATTTATTCTGACTTCAGTAGATGAAGCAATGTGAAAACACTTAAACCAAAGCTTTCATCAAGAAGACAAAATCTCACACTCCTGTGAACAACTGAAAGCTGCCTACATGGAGATGGCTAACTATACTGGTATAGCTGTCCCAGTATATCCTGCCAGTTAAATTTCCCATTCTCTTCTTATCTCAAGAAAAATGTCCTGATACAAATTATGTCAACATGAGCTTCATAGAGAAGAAGTATTTTTATACTGGGACTGTAGTGTCCATAAAGGGAGAATTTTATTGGCGTAGCTAAACTAGTATAATTATACTGGCATAATTATGCTGGTAATTTTCCCTGTGTATACAAGCTATGAGTCTCAAATTGTGCTTCCCTGGCAGAAGAGCCTCCTTTGTTGGAGAGATTCTTTAGATCTGAATCAGGTCATTAATAAGTACTTCAGCACTCAAGTCAATGCCTCACATTTTGTAATGAGTTTTACTCTTTGCCTCCCAGAGAATCCCAACTGTTTTATGCTTGTAACAGACTCTACACAAACCCTCATCCTAGGCTGATGGAAAGTCAGCACAGGGGAGTATAGCAGTTACTTCCCATCAGCATCATCAGTGGCTACATAGTCTTGTGGAGAGGTAGGCCTCAGATGGGAATGAGCAAACATCAGGAAATCACAGCAGATGGCCATATGTTTGGGTTTGTTTCTTTGCCTTTCTGCTTCTTCTCCCCCTTTATGTTTGTGTAGCCTGTTTTGCTCTCTGCTAATGAGATTTCTGTTCAAAGAGGGACACTGTGTATAACTTGTAATACATATGAAAACAAAAGCTGAGCATGATGGTTTATAAGAAGAGATAAAAGCTCATACAGTAACCATGTGAAATAGCATAAGTAATTTGAACAGAAATATCTTCAATAACAATGAGTCATCAGGACCAAGATGGACTGCCTCATGTGAAACGTAACCATGTCAAGTGGCTAAGGCTGTTAATACAGCCAGAGTCTTTGCTAAATAAAGCCATGTAAACTTATCAGTTGAACTGAAAGTATGCAGAACAGCAAAATAAATGGCTTAAATGATTATTAGACAATAGAAAGCTAAACAAATATGGTAATTATATTTTCTATATATAGCAAACTCACCAATCAGTGGGTTTTCTTTATTAGTAATTATTGCCGAATGAAATGAATGAGAAATTAGGGTAGGTTTTACAGAATCACAGAGAAACTGATTGGAGCTAATTGGGACCAACCACCCTCTTGTACAGGACTACTGCCAACACCTGCTGTCAGTTGTGGCTTTGTTTAGGCAAGTTGTGAAAATCCCCAAGAACAGTGATTTTGCAGCATCTCTGGGTACCTGCTCCACTGTTACACTCCTAGTAAAGATTTTCCTCTAGTCCAAACTGAACCTCTCCAGCCACATGCTGGGATTTCCATCTAGTCCTTACATTTATGACTTGTACCAACAAGAACACACTTATTTTGCAGTGTAAAAAAAACAGTGTGTCCACTACAGAAGCGAAATTCACTCTTGGCCAGTCTTCCCAGCTACCAATTCTGACCCAACAGCCCAGGCTCAGAGCCTTCACTATGGTTCTTGAGAAGAGCCAAGGACAAAGTGTCTTCTGGTGTACTGTTGTCCCACCAATCTCTTCCTCTTGGCTCTTGCTCCACTGCACTCCAGACATTGGTTTGCATCCACGTGGAGTGTATGATTATGTACCCAAGCAGATCAGGAGAAGAGTTGAAATTTGAGATTAGACTGAAATCCACACTGTAGTGGCTGCATAGTTGCATCTACAGAGGGAAAATGAAGTTGACATTTCTCACAAGTCCTTGCCAGATGCACTCCCAGTTTGGGTTGTGCAGCCAAAGCCCACTGGACCAACAATTCTGGAGTTTGTTTTGGTTGTAATTCCTCTCTGCCTTGGATGGTTAGAGGTTTAGCCATGCTCAGGCTTAGATTACCAGCCGGACAGGCTATGAACCACAGGCAGGGTCTCTGTCTTCTGCCATTAGGATCTTCCAGAAACTACCTGTACATTGTAAGGATTGTACCTTCCTTTCAAACCCCCCAAAATCAAACCAACCGTCTCTCAGTGTATGTCATACAGGATTATTAGACTTGATTAATGTTGGTCCTGATTTCATATGTACTTCTGTGTTCCACATAATAATGTACATCTCTGTGTCCTGAAATATTTTCTAATTTTTCCTCTTAGAACCCCTTAAGAGGTTCCTTCAGAACCCCTTTAAGGACCACAGAAGGATGTCAACATATGTACCCCAATGCTTTAGGTTTTACAGCCAAACTGTCCTCACAATTCTTCATTCATAAATTTCAGCATTGTTTTCTCAAGGAATTCCAATCTAAAGGGCATCAAAATTCTTCATGACTCTTCATGTTACTGTTTTTGCTTTCATGCCAGACTCCATACATGAAGCTGACAAAAAATGGTCATCCAATCTGTACTGAATAAGTGGCAACTTTCTCTCATTTTCCCAGTCTGCATTGAACGAGGAGAACGAATTGCATTCTTTAAGCATTACCTAGCAGACATACATAAAGACTTCTAATTTAGTCAATAAGTTGTCTTCCAAAGTTAATGTTTTTATGATGTGAGTGGGAAAGTCATTGCACATAGATAAAAGTTTTTTCCTGTTAAATCTGGCTTTCTCTAATGCTTCCTGTAATACAGAAGGCTGAGTAGTCTCCTCAGATCTGCTCCCAAATACAATTCCCACTTAGTCTTAAAGCTGCTAGAGGTGTGGCAGTACTTTAGTTAATCTACCTGCCATTACCTGGGCCAAGATTTTAGCATCTGTACTTATTAATGAAATAAGACTGTATGAAAGGCATAGAAATTGATCTTTTCCAGGTTTAGGAACAGTGTTAGAGTATTATAAGTCTCTGTAATGATGAGAGTATAATTCCATTACCAGACCTGGCTCTAAACCTTTCCAATAAAGGAGATGCCAGTTCTTCCGCAATATTTAGCAGTAGTTTATGATTTATACATTGAATCACTGTAAGGCTACTGGGGGCTTAATTGTGTTCTCCAAAATGTCTTGTGTTGTGTCTTTCTTCCTCATGAGGGTTTTTCGCATTATTTTCATGATTTATGAAACCATATCTGTCCATCTCAGAGCTGCCCAGCTTTTGCACTTTGCAGACACATTGTGTTGGTTATGGAAGCAGCCAGTGGCAATGCACTGAGTCAGTCTGTGGGCTGGCACTGGGTACTGCCCCACTCATGGGCAGGAAACAAAGTATCCCACAGACCATCACTTAGACCAACTTAACCTTATTTTAAAACATCCTGCCTAATTTTTCTTCTGAAACATTTTTAAAGGAAACATTTTTAATTCAGATTAAGTCAGCTGAGGTTATAAAGAAAGTGATCTTGTTCTGGACAATAAACAAAAATTCTCCAAATTTGTCCTTTTATGAATCATTTGTCACCGTCTACTCCTTCTGTAACCATAATCAAAAAGGGAAGGGAAGGAAGATAAAAAAAAAAAAGAGAAAAAAGAGTTAGGAAAAAACAACTCCCTGAGAAGCCTCTGTGACCTGTTAACCTTATACCCACAGGCTTTCAAAATGCACAAGATTGAGCATATGCATATACACCTATGTGTGTGTGTGTGTGTGCAAAATTTTTATTGAATATGAAATAAGAGGAAAGAGAAATGCTCCTCTGGTGAAGCTGCTGTATGTGTTTATCAAACAGTGTAAATCATGTAATACAGAGGTTTAAAATGTTTGTTTCAAGTAACCAAAGAGCAACCTCTTTCAACAGGCACAGATTGCGTTTGAGTTCCCTTTCTCCCTGTAGATGCAAACTGACCTCTCTCCTTTTCTGTCAGTGTTTGCAGGCAACTATCAGAAAAGATTAAACAGACAATTGCTGTCATACCAGTGTAGCTGCACAGAATTTCTCTAGTCAGCTTAGCAGAATGTGTTGACTGTGAATTTGCTTTGTAATGATACAAGTTCACTTGATACCTGTCCGAGATAATGATGCCCTGCCAGATTCATTGTGCTGAAGGAAAAAAATGTCCTTTGCCTCTCCAACACTTGTAATGGAACAAAAGTTAGGCAAAAATAATTAGTTAATGTTTGTCCAGTGGTTTATCTATCTGCACAGAGAAGCCAGCTAAAAGAGATCTGGTGCTTCTAGGAAAAAAATTGCCAGAAAAGAAAAGAAGGTTTCAAGTCCAGAGCTGAACAAAATGTTCTCAACATTACAGTTGACTTTTCCAAAAGCAAAAAGTCAAGGGAACCTGTTGATTTTGATAAAAGCAAAATGCTAAACAAGTGAAAACATCAATTTCTAATTTTTCGTTTTACTTCAGTACCTCCAAAACAGTTCCTTCAATGTCATGATGTTAAACTTAAGGGTTTATAAGTTATTTACTTATGTTTACACATTTCTATTAAAATAAACACATAATTGCACAAATTTGTTTATGTGTAAATATCGACAACTGGAAATCATTATGATTTATGTGACTGAATACAGAATACAGCTTCGGTGCTGCATATACAGGCAGTTGGAGGTGCAGGTACAGGGCCATGTGTATCACAGGAATCAGTTCAAGATTCCTGATGCTGGAATGAAATATTTCCTACAGGGAGGGTTCAGCATTTGTCAGATCTTTTGTTCAAAAAAGACTGCCTTTTTGTACCACAGGAGGCCAGATAAGAGTCCAGAATAGGACAGAGCATAATCCAGGTGGACTACCTGACTTTAGTGGCTTTCATGGCCATGCCTCATAGCCTCCTATCCCTTCCATGCCCAGAGGTGTCCCTGGCACAGGTCAAGCAGAGGGTGCAGCATCCCAGAATGGCCAGAGAGAAGACTGCTATTACCAGAACAATTGGTTTATCTTATAGACTGCTTCTTGCCCACTTCCAAGGAAAGTACATGTTAATCAGCTACCCAAAACATGGGTGAATTCTCCCAGCAGGTCCCTTAGCCCTTTTCTGCCTTAGCATTTTCAGTCCAAAGAAACAAATAGAGGAAGGTAAGAGGGAGGAAGTGACTCAGTCAAGATGGTAGATCAGTAGCACAGGCTAGGCTAAAACTCAGGTCTCTAGCTGTCTGCACTGCTTCTTAGTAACGCAGTGATGACTTTAATTACACCCGTTAACTGTAAAGCCTGAAGCCTGTCATGCAGGTGTGCTACTGGTAAGGAACTGCAATGTATGTACATAATTATTTCCTTTGGAAATGGTGTTAATTACCATTGCCCATTGAGTTCTAAACACTTCTTGATTTCGGAGCAGAAATTTTGTAACATCAAGTCCAAGGTTTCTTAGCTATATCTGATTCTCATTTGGTTTGTTCTTCAAGAGATACTTGCAGGCCTCACCCTGAAAAAGTGGGAGGTCAGGGTGAGTTTAAGATGAAAATATGACAATACAATCATTATCTTGGAAGAAAATGACTGGATCTATAACTCAGAAATAACATAACTAAAATCTACAGTCCCAGCAGTAAAAGGCAACTAAACAGGTTCTGAGTCTAACACAGATTCAGAATTGCGTTTTTACTATTTATGACTTAACATTTTCTCGTTAACGTAGGAAAGCCTTATTGTATTGAGCAGTTCTATGTAAATAGAACTGTAAATATTTCCAAAACAGAGACTCTCGGAATGGTCCTCATTAATTCCCTTCACAACCAGGGAGGAAATACAAGGCATTAGGTGATTCAAATGGGTGTCTCAAAAAGATAAACCTCTCACTCTGTAGTTCCCAATGTTTTTTGAGAGGATCAATCAGATTTAGACATCCACATTAGAGAAGGCTCACTTTAAGTGAGAGAAGTTTGGTTTTTTTTTTTTTCCCAAAGAAACCAGATTTGATGTTTTCTCTGCCCACTGGATGGGAGAATAAAATGGCTATTTCTCTTGTAAATTAGAGCTTTTGGAGATAACAGAGAAGACTAAATGACACTAAAGGACGGAGAACTGTTCTTGTCCTTTACAAAGATAGCATGTACCTGCAGAAATTCAGTGTCATCTGCAACTTATGAGTTGAGGTCCACAGAAGATTCACACCACAGTGAACTAACCCCACTTGTTGCTACCTTGATGTTTATGAAATATTTAAGTGAAATTAACACAAATATTAAATGAAACTTCCTGAATCTTAAAAATTAAAACTTGGTAGAAAAGCTGGCAGAGTAATCAAGGTAGGTAACTGATATACTACCTTGGAATTTGGGGAGAATAATTTGCTTTAGAGCCTTCACAGCTTTGCTGCAGGGACGAAAAGGTTATAGGAACTGTTTTCAACAGAATTATTTCTGCAGCTTCTTAGGAACTGAGGAATTATTTAATTTATAGTTAACTTCACTCTGACTTTTTTGAGCAGAATACAAGTAAGTTATTAAAGAGACAGTGCTCTGAAGAATTTAAAGCTTTGTGCTGAACATGCAGAGAAGATGGAAGAAAGAAACAAAGAGAAAGGACAGGAAAATATATGTATTCCATGATATTTCCAGGTCCTGTCTTCTGCCAGCTCAACATTTTACTGAGTAACGTGGGAACCTATGACAGTGGCAAGCAAATGGAGGTGAAATTTGGCCAGAAGAAAAAACTGTTCTGTGGTCTAATATCTCAAGCAGATCTGGTTCAACACTTCAAAGGGAAGTATCATGACATTTCAGCATTAATACTTTAAATATAACTTTTGTTCTGCAACATATATTGAAAACTTTAAAGTTTTTAGTCTTTGTTTTGGATAACCACAACTATCAGTACTTTGGGATTTCACAAAGCATGGAAAACATTCTGTTCAGCTTCACATGTCTTGGGCAAGGTGAGTTCATTATGATTTAAGCTACATCACAGCTGAGGAATAACTTCTTACTACTTTAGGTGAACATGCATAGGAAGAGAATGTTATTGGTGTTACTCCTACTGCAAACAAAACAATTTTAACATATTAGCTTCAGTTGTAGTTGCTTTTTAAATTGCTTTTGACATCCAAAAGATCAACATGGAAGGATATTTTACAGAATAGAATAAAAAAAGGGGGAACAAAGGATACTGAAAGTATGTATGTATGGCCAGACTTCACGAACGAAGATCTGGGGAAGGGCTCTCCCCACGTGGGTGTGCCCTTCCAGCCTGCGCAGTGGATTTTTTAGGTGAGGCACAGCATGCGCAGAACTGGCCCCACTGTTTAAGTCCTAAGGTCCATTTGCCATGGCCAAGCAAGCTTGGACAGTGACAGTGAAATCCTCAGGACTGGCTACAGCACCCGGAACTAACTGGGGCTAACTCTGCTAAGCATCCGAGATCTGATGGGATCGGATGGCAGGGAAAGTAAAGAGGAAGAAAAACTTATGTCAAAGCAGTTTTGTATTGGAGGTGAAACATTGTGAACAATTATAGTTGAGAAAAATACACAGTTGAAGGGATTAGGAAATATAAGAGAACTGACTGTTAGCTTCAACCATGAAGTGATGGAATGGAAAGAATATTCAATAGGATGGTAAGAATGAAAAGCTGAAGTTCTTTAATGAAATACTTTAATGAAGTATGCAATAGATAACGTTGGAACTCTACAAAGCTCAGCTACCTCCTACTTTCCACTTTTAATAAAGTCTAAAATTCAGATGCTCAGGGCAGTTGAACTATTTCCAACTAAATCTGGAAATGTCTATAGCCTCTAGGTACATAATCTTAGTTTTTGCTGTGGAAACCCAAGGAACTATCTGAATAGCAACTTGAAGAAGGCCATCCTCAGAACCTTGTAAGCTGGGGATTTCTTTGCCTGATCCCCAGAAAACTCACAAAATGTTCCCTACAGGTCTCTCTTGAAAGTCACAATCTGGTGGTCATTCTCAGCACATGGTTAAGCCTCAATTAATCTAAGAGTGGCTTTAGTGACTCATGTTCTTTGCACTAAAAGCCTGAATGTGAATTGGATCTGGAAAGTAAATTCATGTTTCCCTTCCCGTAATTCAGTGACCTAAATTAAACTCTGATCCGGAGAGTCATCCCTTCTTGCCTCTATTTTATCTCCTTTCTCTTCTTGCCTTGTTCCAGTGGACAAGTGTTTTAATTACTTTCCTTTCCAACATGGGTGTGAAATAACTGCTATCCAAGATCCCTGTCAGCCTGGTCCTGCTGGATTCTTATGTGGGATGGGAAAGGCAAGTCCCCTCAGAGAAGTGGAAGTGCTCTCTGAGCACTGAATGGGTGAAAAGCATCAAAGCTACTAGGGAACTGGATGCTTTTCAGCAGTTAAGTGGAGTACAGAATAGCCTGGTTTGACTGTTTTTTTAAAGGACAGTGTTTATTTGGGCAATCCATATGTTTGGCCTTTCAAGGACAGTCTGTGTGCTCATGGCCTTTTCTAATGAACTGCAGTGGAGTGATCAGGCAGTTTTGCCACTTTGGAGGTTCTTTGTTCTCTAGGTCACTGGCACAAAGAGTATTTTTGATGTCAACACAGAACAAAGTTCCCTGTGATCAGCTGCCTGTTTACTGCAAATTCACCAATGCCTGAAGCCTGTTTAGAACTAGAAGAAACTCCAGTACAATAGGACAGTGAACCCTAGAGCAAAAGTCTATAACAAACCTTCTCCCATACAGAAAGAATGGACTTTTCCATGTAAAATCCTCTTTCTGCTAGGTTTCTGGACACCCTGACTTCTGGATCCCCAAATTTCTTGATCAGCAAGGCAAAGATTATTTAGACTCTATTTTTATTAAGCTAACAAACACACACTATCTTCCTCACAAATATCTGCAACATCTGGCTTGGCTTCCCGCATTGCACAACTCTGCACTGTTGACTAATTTGTGTTTCACTAATGCACACATCGACTAGAAGAAATCAAGAAAGAGATGACCTGCCTTTTCCCTTAGGAATGTCTCCCGGTGGTTAAACTTCCATTGTCAGGTCTTTCACCACTTATGTTCTGTTTGAGGAAGTAGCTAAGCAAGTGCAGCTCTTTCAGTGCTTCACAGCAGTACATTTTATTTAATTGTCACATAATTTTGCTGGCTGTCCTATTTACCATCCATAAGTTTTCTTTAAATGTGTATTTTTAAAAGCATGGGCACCAAAACTAAATAGAGTACTCTGGAAAAACCTTTCCATATTTCACTGCTCATGCAACAAGTTTTCTTATTTTTTTTGTTAATCTGTGAACTTCTTCCTATTATGATACAATTCCAAACTCTTACTGCCAAATATTGAACTGGATTCTATTGTATAAATATAGTTCACAAACTTTCTCTTTCTTGCAGCAGAAATTTCATCCACAAGAACCAGCCAAAGTATTTATAGAAAATAATTTATTTCATAATTTATTCCATTTCTGTTTGCTGTGCATTTTTTACAACTTTGGGAACTGTTTGTTGCATATTTTATGCATGAATATTTCAATTCATTTGCTGTATACCAGCTACTTGTGCCAACTGTGTCTCTGGCTGTTCAGTTCTCTTGTTCAATCTAGTTGGCATTTTTAAATGAAAAATAGACCTTGTAATGGGACTGCATACTGAGTTAGACAGACCTCTGCTCTGATCTCCTTTAATCTTCTATTTGTGTGTATTTATCCCTTGGAAAAAGGAAAAAAAACATATCAGCAGTAAAACTTGTGATATTGGGTTGTTCTAAGGAATCTACAACAGTTAGAGAAAAAATATTGATACACCCAAAAATTTCAATGTCTGAATGGAACATTTCTTTCTGTTCTTTTCTACATGACAATTTTTCACTTCAAAATTCCAATAAAAGAAAATTAACCAATTTTTAAAATAAATCAATAATTATGGAAATTTTGAAGACTTTTAATTTTTGACATGTTTTAGGACAGGCACAAGCCACAGAGCTCCAGCTCCATTTCAGAGACATGACTGGTTTCTGGAGTCTTTCTGCTTTCTATGTATGGCCAAAACTATTACACACAATAGATGAGAAACAAACTTCAGCATGGCTACATTAGCTTTTATGTGATAATAAACTTGATATGCTATGGAGGTAAAAAATATTCCTGAGAACTTTCACAGAAAAAGCAAGAACTGTTAAACTGTAACAATTTTCTGTTTTTTTTTTTTTCTGAAAGAGGAAAAGTAAATTGAATAAATATTTATTTTTTGAAACATTTTCCAGTTCTAGTGTTTTTATTTATATTACAGAAAATCTTAAAGGCACTGTCAGAGGTGCAAGCTTTTTTTATAGTTAAAATGCTGCTTTCAAAGTATTGTGATCAGTACCTGGACCTGTCTCCTGCTGTCTGGCCTTGGGCAGGTCAATTAAGCTCTGTGGTTCACACTCTGTGTATAGAGGGAATTGAACAGTTTCTATCTTCTACTCTTTTTCTTTCTTGTTATTTTACTCTACTCCTTTCTTTGAGAAGGAAAGCCCAGATTTATCTTACCTATCTTTCAGCAATTCAGGTGTCTGCACTATTATGTATAGCCAAGGCAGAGAACCACTTCCAGAGGGCAAGTGGTGACAAATGCCTGAAGCACCCTACATAGTGTCCCATTGTTTATAGGAGAACATCAGGTGACTTTGGCCCTAAATGAGACTTCTCAGTTAAATGTCTCTTGTTAGGTCATCTGAATTCAGGCTGGACTTTTATTAATAAACACTACTTATTATAGAGGCTGCTGATCTCCACAGGGGCTGCAAGTAAAATACAAATACTGACAAAACAGTAATAATACTTGTATCCAGCAAATTACAAAGCTGGTTACAAAAATGCATAGATGTTTTTCCCTTTTTTAATAGCATCTGAACAAAGACAGCAGTACAGGTTATTTTGCTATCAGGACCTAATCTTTAAAAGTACATCAAAGTTACTTAAGTAAATCCTAAAATGTCATCGTGACTGGAATCAAAGTCAAACAGACTCAGCCAAGAGGTTATTGTCCACTTGTGTTTCTAAAATCCTCTGTTCTTGGAACCGGAAAGGAAAATTATTGGGAAGGCTTCCCCAGGTGACAACAATTTGTCAACTCTTTTCTGCCTGTTTTAGGACCATAAATCTTATCTGTTACAAATGAGGCTTTCAAAGTTCAAAGGACGGCTCTTCAAAATTCTGTGAAGTCAGGTCACCTTATCAGCACTCTCCTGTTTGAGACACTCTTACACGGTTTACGGTAAGGGCTGAACATGCAGGTTCAGGTTCACTTGATTTATTTCTCTGTCTCTGTCTCTGCGTGTCCTGGGATTGCAGGACTGTACAATAAAAGAGGATGATGGCAAAGGTCTTTTCCAGCAAATGTACTTTTGAGATTGTCCTTGTTAGGAAAATGTTCTCTTGCAAATATTTACTCCACTTTTGACTGGACCCTAAAAACAAAGGTTCCAACTGTGCAGGCTGAACTGGCCAGAGGCCACTCTGTGTTATCAGAGTGCATATTTCTGGGAGACAGACCACTGCAGTGATTTACCTCTGATTTCTGGCAAAGTGGGCTTAAAAACTCAGTTTCTCTCCTTGTCTTAAGAAATATGTGATTTTCCTTTCTCTTCACTTGTGGTCAGGACAGTTCCTTCTTGCAGTATGGAAAACAAACACAGCTACATTCTCATCCCAGACTCTCTCCCAGTAGTGGAGGACAAACCATGTTGGATCATTGTCTGTGGCAGAAACCTCCCCATCCCACAGTCATTTACATCTTTAAGGTAACAAGTCCCACAGCTATATGTGAACATACATAAGAAAAACACATACATGCATAAGAAATCTTAGCAAGGCAAAGGATGCTTGAGTTCTTGTTTAAGTTTGGCCCAATATCAAAGAGTTTAAGAAAATGCAAATGAAGGAAACCCATAACCAAACCTAAGCCCCAGGCTCCTGAAATCTTTGAGCTTAAGTTCTCAACCTTCCCATAAGGACTTGGATGTTTCCTATCTAAAATCAAATTGCTCTCATCAAATCCCTCACATCCCACCTGTCTAGACAAGGCCTGCAGAACACAAATGCATTCTGCCCTACACAAATTTACCCTCCTGTTCTTTCCTATACACACACCAATTTGCACCTAAGCTCTCTGCCATAATGGCCAGGTAATTTTCCCTTACCATTTTCCATGTCTCTGCGTCAATACATGGAGACATTCATGGTGCAGCTGGGTAGAATAAAGAAAAGAGTGTGACTGAAATGGAGTTTTCCTGAGCAGGGTTCATTTCCCATCCTTATCAGAAATTGATCTATTGATCATGAGTAAGAATCATTATCCAATATATAAAGAGTAGCAGGAGTCTTACTTTTTGTCAAAGTTTTCTGTTCCTGTTTTAAGTTTTGGGGGTTGAAGATTGTCTTGGGTCTCAGAAATTAGTCCCAGTTTTACACTGCGTTTCAGACTTTATTACAGAACTTATGGCGACATAGATGAAATGGCATTTGGATAGGAGAAACCAAAATCCAAATATTTCCATCACAGAAAGGTGATCTGCCAGAGATGTTTGGATGCTTGATCAATCTTTCTTAATGATTTTCATCTGAGGTAACATAACAGTAAGAGGATGCAGTTATGGCATCTGAATGAGGGTCTCCTGTCCTCAAAAAATGATGGCTTTATGTGCAAATTGACAAAATTTCAGTGTCTACTTATCTCTGTTTTACTCTGAAGCTAGATATTGAAATAATGTTTCTGTGTATTCAGAGAATTCTGTTTACTGGAAAGGTATTGTTTTTTCCAGAGAAAAACAAAACCAAAAACAACAACAAAAAACACCCAACAACCCACTTTTAAACAAAATTGATATATGAGAAAGAACTTGACCTCTGCACAAATATCCTTGTCTCCATCTAGCTTCGATAAAACTGGTGGAAAGCTTCCAAGGAGAGCTGAGTTGGATGCTCTTGTGTGTAAACCAAGATATATGGCCTCATAATTTTTCTCAGCATGTCTTATTTATTCAGTGAATTTCACAGTCTCTTTCCATAGGGACCCTTGCAATCTCCTCTGTCAATAATGCCAGTCATCAAATCCCAATGGCCAAATTGCCACAACCATAATTGTCACTTCCTTTTTGCTTTGCTGTGCTTCCTCACCTGCCAACATCAATATATTTAAGACATAGCCTATAAAAAGAACCAGGTAGCATGCAGAGAATAACCAAGTGCTCTTCCTGCTTCTCTTGGTTTTGCTTCTGGTCTCTCTTTTTATCTGATTTCTTGGCTACATTAAATTCCAGTGATGAATTATAGAATGCTTTGGGTTTAAAGGGGCCTTAAAGATCATCTCGCTCCAACCCCACTGCTGTGGGCACAGACACTGTCCTCTAGACCAGGTTGCTCAAAACCCCATCCCATCTAGCCTTGAACACTTCCAGGAATGGGGTATCCACAACTTCTCTGGGGAACTTGTGCCAGTATCTCACCACCCACAGAATGAAGAGTTGCTTCCTTCCCTGCCCTCTTACAGTTTAAAACCATCACCCCTTGATCTATCACTAAATGTCTCTCCCCAGATCTCTCTTGTAAGTACCTTTAGGTATTGGAAGGCTGCTCTAAGGTGTCCCTGGAGCCTTTTTTTTTTTTTTTTCTCCAGGCTGCAAAGCTCCAACACTCTCAACACTTCCCTGTCTTCATATGAGGAATGTTCCAGGCCTCTGATCATCTTTGTGACCCACCTATGTACTCCATCCAGCAGGTCCATCATCCCTCTTATCTTGAAAGCCCCAGAGATAGATGCAGTACTCTCAGGTCTCATGAGAGTGGAGTAGAGGAGGAGAATCAGCTCTCTCGATCTGCTGGCCACGCTTCTTTTGATGCAGCCTGGGATTTGATTGGTTTTCTGGGCTGCCAGTGCATGTTGCCTGATCACATGGAGCTTCTTGTCAACCAACACCCCCAAGTCTTTCTTCCCAGATCTGTTCTTGACCTGTTGTCCAACCAACCAGTACTTGAAGTCAGTATTACTTGACTGAGACAGAATTCAGCACAGACTGCCAGCCCTTCAGGCAAGGAATTGCTTTGTTGTTGAAGTGCCCAGCATATTTTGAAGGAGGAGTTTAGAATAATGACTATTGATATTGTTACCACATAGGGGAAAACAAATTATTATCTCTGTCTTGCAATTATTTTTTTTCACACTGCAAACAAGGGCAGAGGATATATTTGTATGTTGTGGGATATGATAACTGCACAATCAATTACTTGTGCCACACATTTCAAATGATAGGCAATTGCTGCACACCCACTCCTTTGTGTCTGATTGCTAAATTCATTTACTTAATTCATTTAGGCAGAAGAGTCCTTGATGGTTCCAGCTGTCTGGCTTTCTATGCTAGAACTGCAGGCAATCAATTAGCTCCACCAGTCTGAAAAGCAGAAATGCATGTATGCAGCCTTCAAATCCTACTTATAAGGTTAGTGTAAGCCATTTGTTATAGGATACAAATCCAAACCAGGGTATTTTGATGTCTTTTCAAAGCGATACTTCTTTCCAGGAGTCTGAGAGTTGTTTCTCAATAGCCTGTAATAAGATCAGAGAGTGGACAGGCACCAATGGAAAATGGCATAAAAGTGCCATGCACAGGGCACAGTATGTGTTCAGCAGCTTCGATGAGGTGGCAGTTTATGGGAACATCTGACTTTTACAATGAATCACAGAATATCCTGAGTTGAAAGGGATCCACAAGGGTCATAAAGTTCAGCTCCTTGCCGTGCACAGGACCATCTCCAAGAGTCACACCATGTGCCTGAGAGTATAATCCCAAACACTTCTTGAACTCTGTTAGGCTTGGTGCTGTGACCACTTCCCTGGTGAGCCTGTTTCAGTGCCCAGCCACCCTCTGGGTGAAGAAGCTTTTCCTAATTTCTAACCTAAACTGCCCCTGACACAACTTCAGACCATTCACTGGTCCCAGCATGAGGAAGCTGTGGACCTCAATGAGGTCTCGTCTACGTCTCCTCTTGGAGGAGCTAAATTGCATTGGAGTGATCCCTGATGGGCTTTGTATTCTGAGAGTCACGTTACCTGGCAAATCTGACTACACCAGGACCATGCAGTGTTAAGAGGGACCAGGGATTAAGTAGAAATTTGTCACTCCTGAGATACAGAACACAGAAGGTTTTTCTGAGCGCTGTGACGAAGCTTTCTGGAGATACTCAGGAATAGCTGGTCACCACCTAAAGAACCACTGTTAACAGGTTCTCCATTTCTAAGGCAACTCCAGAGCTCTGGATGAGGATGACTATGAAAGTTCACTTTTGTGTCAGCAATGCAGGCAGTGAGTGTATTGGGGTTCCATGCTAAGGGTCAGCAGTGAGGCTGCCGGGCCCTCTGTGATGAGAGGCTGGGGCTGCTCTGTGACAGACACAGCCAGTCCCAGATGGTCCCAGCTCCAGCAGCCCCACCACAGGGCACAGCTGAGCCACTCAGCCAGGCTGGGTCATCAGGGGAAAAAACATTCCAAAAAGGGCTAAAGGTGGCAGTGGGAGAGCGGAAGGGAGTCAAGAAGGGAGCAGCAGCAGAGGGACTCTGAGCGGGGCCAGAGGAGGAAGAGGGCAGAAGGGGCTGCAGGCTGGAGCAGAAACTCCCCTGCAGCCCAAGGGATATTCCCTGCAGGTGCTGCAGCCATGGAGAGCCTCATCGGGAACAGCTGTAGCCTGGGAAAGGGCCTGCTCTGGGCCAAGGTTAATCCACCACAGAAGGAAAGTGGTGCAAAGTCTCAAGAGCAGGCTTATACCTAATACCAGTTGTAGTCATTATGTGACAACAGGCTTGTGTCAGTTGCAAGGCAGTGTCATAACATGTACTGATGTTGCTCTTGCTGACAAGGAAACCCTGGTGGGGTTTCCTGAAAGTTTTCTTTGCCACAGTCCAGCTGTACACATGACAGTTTGAGGAGCAGGCAGTGGGTACTAGATTTATTCCACCCCATTGTGATCACATAACTGAAATGCTTCATTTAAGCACCTAGACTTACTTAATTTGGGGGTAGGTGCTTGATGATCCTAGCATACATTATGTGAAGACAGTTCAGGGAATTTAGATACGTAGAGGGGGCAAGTCATCATAGGTGTGAGCTATCTCACCCTTTGGAAATGCCAGTCTGTCTCCACTGGTTGTAGAGGACTTACAATCTAACTGAGGTTGAATCTGGGCTGCCTCTTGATATCCCTGAAAACAGGGCTGGAAGGCCACTTGGGACATACTTGCCAAAAACGGGTCAGCCGTATACATTTCTTTGTGTCTTTAACTGTTTCATAGCAACTCAGTCCCAGCAGACATAGGATTGTACCAAGACTGAAATAATCATAAAAAAAAAAAAGAATTTGAAACTGTCAGCACTTCCACAGAGTTTCTAGCTGGCTGATTGGAAGGAGTTCTAAATAGTAACTCTGTATTGCAGATATTCATTGCATGAAATTTTACAATTTCAGCAGTGATTTGGCATAACAAAGTCACAGACCTCAGACATTGTTTGTGACAAGGTAATACCTCCCACTTCTAAGAGAAAAGCCTCAGATCCTTTGTGATACTTATTCGAGATTAATGCTTCAGAATTTCTGTAGCAGTGTGAGACCAATATCCCATGGCAATGCTTTACTTGATCAGCCCAATCTCTTTAAGTGTGTGTATTTGATAATCTTTTTTGATTTGAGGTGGTTGCTAACAGCCCATGGCTGTGGGGAGAACACCTTACAATTATCCAGCACCTTTCATCTGGAAGCCTTAGGGCTTTTCACATATTAATAGTTATATTAATAATTAATAGTGTTAATAGTAATGCCTCTTCCTTTATCAATGTGGGAATTGAGATTCAGAAAGGCTACTGAGTTTTTAAACCAGGATATCTGTTTAGATGAAGGGAATTGGTGTTGCCGTAATTACTGCATAATTGCATTGCTGGAGACACCCAGTGAAGACAGACAGCTCCAGTACTAAACAAGGGAATTGTTCTCCTGGACTACTATCACTAACGTAAAAAACCCCACAGGCTTCTGCCTACTTTTCCCATCTGAGTATAGACCAAAATAGTTTAACTTTCAGGGGCTGAGATAATTCACATGCTCCAGGGAAGCTGATTAGACAGAACAAATTCCATGGTCATAAACTTAACTTAGGGCTAAGTCAAGACAGTATTAAAGTGGCTGCTAATGATAATAAGGCACTGATTACTGACACAGAGTTATCCTTGGATCAGTGAGAATCCCCTGCAGTGGTGACCTCTGGCTACCTCCCTGCATATCTGTTAGAAGTGCCAGCACAGGGACCTGAAGAAGAGGAGGATGGTGGACTTTTTATTGTTCCTGGGATAAAAGTCCTTAGGCATCAGTGAAGAAAGCTTAGCAACAAAGCATTAAGCATGCATCTAAGCACCCTTTGAATAGATTGTCATGAATGGAAGTGTAATTTGAGGGTGAAGGGGAGAGGATGAGGTTCCAAGTACAAATCACTGCCAAGGGCAGTGCAGTAAAACCAGCAAATAAGCAAGACAGGCTGGTCTCTTCAGTAGAATCAAGTGGGTGTTGGTGAGAGAGAAGGACTTGGTCATATTGCTTGATGTTGGCACAGCACTTAGAGAATGTAGAGTGTTCTTGAAATGTTATGTATTATTATTCCTACCCACTCATTATTGTATCTGACACCAGTTCAAGCAGACATAGTGGTAAGAATTTCTCTTTGCATCTCTCATAATTTTCCCCTTTCCAAGCAGTCCTGTGGTGTGTGTGGCTAAGCAGCACAGGATTGCAATAGGTTGAAGAGAGTAATTAACAGAGACCACATCAGAGTTCTTGCAAAACATGCAATGTGTTTATTCAGCATCATGTCGGCTAATTCCTAATGAAAGGGCACTGCTTCCAGAGTGCAGGACCCCAGTGGTCAGAAATAGTACCACTTAAATGTCATTTACCTATAAAGAGCTCAGTTCTAATTAGGGGTGTGGGAGCCAACAGGAGTGAAATCAAATCCTTGCCCCAACTATATCCTCCATGCTGGTGCCCAAAAAAGTCTTTTAATAGACTCACAAATGCTCTCTTGTGTTTGGTTTGTATGTTTTTCTGCTCCTCTAAACTTCCTCCTTTTGCCTGGGAACCGGAAATAGGAGTGAATGAAAGATCCATACAAGATTTGGCTCTGTGGTATTTGCAGAAACCTCATGCACGCACACATACAAAAATTAAAAATTGTCTGATCTCACAAGATGCTATAGAGCACTGAGAGCTAAACAAACTTTGATTACTTGTGCTAAGCTGAAGACAGTAGAAGCTAAAACTTCCTTTGTTTTGCATTATATGTTTGCAGTATAATTATGGCACAAGAGCCCCGAATCTGACCATTACAATGTTTTTCATAAATATTTATTCCCTCAGCATCCCAGTAATAGAGAGGTTGTTATTATCCTCTATCAGAAACAGGGAACAGTGACTCAGAAAAATGTTGAAATACTTATAAGATACAGACAACCTTAAAGGCACCCTGATGCTCTTGAAAATTATATTTTGACTCACAAGAGCAGCATATTTACATGGGGACAAGTAAAATATTACAGTATCTGAATACCCCTGTTTCTCTGCTGGACATGCACATTCCCACCACTGAAATGGACAACTCTGGGGCACACACTACAGCTCATGTTAATATGCTTATGCTCCAGAGGCAGCTCACACTTTAAGAAAATATCTGGGCATGGTAGATCTCTCAGGATATATTGGAAGAGACAGAGAGCTGGAGAAGAACCACATTCTTACAGAGTACCAGAGTGGAAAGAAAAGGAATGGGTAAAAGTACCTTCACCACACTAATGGCTTTGGTCAGTTTGGTATTACTGCCTGTCTGTATCATGTTTCTGGCTGCATTGAGCCTGTCATTTATAAGACAGACCTTCAGGATCTAAGCATGTGATTTCTCTGGTGAGTGAGCTAATCAAAATAGATCCCACCTGTTACTACAGGATTTATCCTGTGGATGTGAATCCTGAGGGTGATGAGAGTCATCTGCCAACTGCTTGTAATCCCCAGGGTGAGAATCCTTGGGCCAGACAAAAGCAGAGGACTCTTCCAAGCTGTCAGGAAATTTGGCAAGATGATGACAGGAATAATGGGGAAAAAAAAGTGTCAATTTGTACTTGCACTTCAGACTTATACCTCTGAGCATATTTGTCAAAAGGTTCATGAACTAGGGTTGGAAGAACACTTTTCTGTCCTGTGATCTGATAATTTCCCTTTCATAAATTTTTTCATTGTTTTTTGTGCTAGAGACAGGGAAGTGTGAAACCTGTCAGTTCTCCTTCCCAGGATGGTGTATGAACTTTCTCTTCAGTTAGTTATAAACCAGCTTAGTTCAACCCCAGGTTTCACTTTGAGTCTGAAGTTTGAAAAATCCAAGAATCTCAGCACAAATCTCAGTCACATGCAAAGGAAACTCGAAACTGGAGTGATTTAACCAGTATTTTGTTATTGCAGTGACATTCATGAGTGTCTGGGAGTCTGTGCATGCATTGGCTGTGCCTGTCTCAAATACCCTGTATATACCGAGGAGGATGCTAACTTCTCCAGGTCCCTAATGACCACTGAGTCACTTTAAACCCAGCCCAAACTGGCTACATGAAACCCACCAAGTTGTAAACTGCAATGGGACTGCCTAACCTTGTGCGGATCTGTCAGTTTAACTTGAGAGTTCCCAAACTCCCATCTGGAACCCCTGCATGTGCCCAGGAGTGTAATTTCTGAGGGAGATGCATGACAACTCCCCATCCAAACTCCCGTGGAGATACAGAATTAGGTGATGGCCACCTAAATTCTTCCTACATTCTTAAAAAATGCCCTCAAGGGAGATGAGTTGTTGGTTTGAGACTTAGGGTCACCTCTGTAATCTCTTAACCAGGTAGGGATAGTTGGGCTGAGGCCTGATCACCTCCTTCCTCTGTCTCTTTTGTAAGGCTGGATGCAGAGCAGCCCAAACTCAAGGAACTCCTGAAAGTTAATATTGCACACACAGAAGCACATCAAGAGGATTCAATGTCCATTTTCAGTCTTTCCTCTCTGTCAACCTAAGCATTTCAGATGTTTCTCAGTTTTCTCACATAACTTGGCATATGTTCTTTTATCCTTGCTTCCAAAAAAGTCAGGCCTGGAGCAGAGTCCCAGACCAGGAGGAATTACATCCATCTTCCCATACTTGATAGTTCGCAGCTAAGTAGGTTTTCTTTGGTTGCAGTCATGAAACTTGAATGCAGCAACTTCAGCTGCAAATGTTCTGACCAGGAAGGGCGTAGGTAGCCTGAGGACAAGCATCTGGCAGACCCACACCACAGCTTTCAGAAGAGAATTTCTGACGTCACCACCACCCAAATCTATCTTACACAACCAGGTGAGGAGCCCCAAGACCTTCTACAACATTGTCTTCTCCTGACTTACTGACACTAACACTTCATGCAACCTCTATGGCACTTACCCTGCAATAAATAAATAAATGGCACCCAAATTTTCTGGATTTGCTTGTTTAAATAAAATCAAGCATGGTAACTTTCTAATTTTGTTGGGGTTTTTATTTTTATTTTTTTAAGATCCCATTTACTCTTACAGCGTGGGTGGACAAGATGAAATCTCTCAGCAGTGTAGGACAAAGAAGGACTTCAAGGACTTTCAAACTGTAAGCCATAGAGAGAGGTTTGAGTTACACATAGAAAACATCTGTCAAATTTCTCTTATTTGAAACACACATATTTACCCAGCACAAGAGAAGTGTATAGTTAGTCTGATGAAGCTGTGAATGTCTCCCTGTGGGTTCCAGTAGGCTTTTGAATGTGTATCTCCAGATCCTTATGATCCTGCAGTTATAACATTCATTTTAATTAAACTATAAAAATTGTAGACATTTAAAAATTGTCACTTCTAAGTGAGCACACCAACACTTCTTAGACAGACTTTATGGTACTGTGAGCGTTGTTAAATGCTGCAGCAATATTGACATTTTTCCTATTTATTACCTTTTATCTGAAAATTATTGTCCATGATGTCTTATTATACCATAGAAAGAGTTTATGTTGTAGGAATATGCGACAATGAAATTGAGTATTTTTTCTCCCAGATATTTGTTCTCTCACGCATAGCACTACTGAGCTCATCTGCTCATTTGTTTTTCCCTCTAAAAATCAGTTATTCCAACCCCTTTGTTTCCTCCCATACTCTGTCATCAATAAGAAAAGGAAACAAACAGACATGATAAAAAAAACCTCTTTTGATTTTCTTCTGAGTTAAAGCTTTATTTCCTCTCTATTTGCTCCCCTCTAGCTTTCAGGTGCGTATCACCACAGAGTCATTGTGAAAGGCACACTGTTTGTCCTGATACAAGAGCCATGAAGCCAGCCAAAATGACATTCTTTAAATCCAAATGGAAAGAAAACTACTTTGAAGCACAGGAAGAGATGAACATTCAGTGTTTTTTTCTGACCCTGTGGCTTTCAGTGAGGCACTCCCCAGTGATTTCTAAGGCATTATCTTTTGCTTTTTCAGATCCTTCATTTATTTTTTCCCCCCATCCCATTTGTAATGTGAAAACTAAGTCCCATTGTGGACTTTCTGTAAAACTTGTAGAAGAAGAGTGGATTATGACAAAGACTTTTACTGTCTTAGTCTTGAGAGCTTCTGCTTCTCCAAACAAGGGGCAAATGATTCTGCCATCAGTGAGCAGCAATTCGTTCAAGAACACTTAGTCTCCTTGGTCCTTAGTAATCAGATTCTTTCTGTCTAGTCTTTCTGCACATTCTCTTTGTTCTCCTGGTAGAGGTGGTGTGCCCGAGAAATATGAAACTGAGGGTTTGTACTGCCATGGTCTTCAAGGTGGTGTTTCTGTAACAAGTCCCTACAGATATTACACACAATGTTTTGAACACTAAGCTCCTTAAACATGACTTTGAAAAAAGCTGTAAGCTTATGGCATTAGATTCTGGAAACCTCAGCTGAGGATGTCGTACAGACCTTATTGCCCAGTTAGTCAAGAGAAAGAGTGAAAGAACCAAAGAAAGGAAAATGCATCATCTCCATTTCACAGATGCATTGCTCATTTGTGAGAGATTCACAAGGAACAAGTTGCAGAGCCAGGGTCTGAATCACGCATTTGGAGGACCAGTCCAGCACTTGAAATAAAAACTCCAGTTTTCATTTTTCCTTCTAGCTGGAATAAATCAAAACAGCAATGGAAAGTACAGGTGCAAACGCAAAACCCTGCAGTGGCTCTGTTAGGAAAGTGGGTGTAGAAGTACTTGGTTTTTCAAATGCAAATTCTGTTCTATGGCTCAGCTCAGAAAGAGATAAGCATCACTGTTCTCTGGAATTAAATTTTGATAGTGTAAGGAAAGAAAACAAAAACAAGTGAGAGTGTTACACCAAGATAAAGTGAATTGAAGATGTCATGGGGCAGGATGATCCAGGGGCTCATCATATGCAGCATCAGCTTAAATCAGCATGTGTTGTGGGTGCTCAGCATCTTCAAAAATCTGGTGCCTCAGTACCTTTTCCTTTAATCAGAAGTCCTGGAACACTGCCAAACATTAAATATTGGGTTAGGCAAAAGAAAGTTACTTAACTTGTTGAGTCAAGTGATTTCATGTAACTTGCTCTAGAGGGAGGCTTTTTTGTTTTGAAGGGAAGCAATTCCCAGTGGTTAAAATGAACTTTTAGAATTCGTGTATTTAATTAAGATTTGGAAACTTGATAAGGTAGAAGGGACATTTCCAACATGTGAGGAAACATTTGAATTTGTTGAGAAAGGAGGGGGATAGTCTAGAAAATACATATTTTCAAGATGAGAGAAAAAACATTCTATGTCACTGGTGAGGAGGTATTAGTTTGTGGAACTGAAATTTCTCAGCTGCCTTTCTTCCACATCTATAAAACTTATTTGATAGGTTAGATAAATGCAGATTGTATGTACAATTAAGCATAAGTTTGTTTCTTTGGGGAGAAAGTCTCCCTTGCCTAGAAAGTTTCCTTAAGATGGGATGGAGCCATTCCGTATTCATCTTGAGGTATCTTGCAACTTGAGAGCCCAAGTGCTTGACCTGCACATTTTCTGCTTCACTAGCAGTCTGGAATACGTGGGAACCCCCTGTGCAGGTTGGATTGCTGAGATGGAAGATACAGAGAATGTGAAAATTTACTTCTCAGTGGATTTTCTTGGCTTAGTCCTCTCCCAAGAAACTTCAAGCCAAGAACGTGCCAAAATTCTTGGTCTCCCTAAAACTGTTTTGTTTTTTTATGTTTGGTAAAACAACCAAGGACTGGAAAAATATTTTGCTTTTTCTGGAACAAGCTAATAAAAGCGGTTTAACTATTTTAACCTCAGATAAGGCAGGGATTTAAAATCTGGTATCTCATTTTGTGGGTGAACACTGTTGGTTCATAGGTATTCTGGGCTAATGTTTTATCATCCACCCCTATTGAAGGGCTTTCAATTTTATTTCAATCTTTAAGTATTCATTTACAGTCATACATATTTACACTTACATTCAAGACAGAATCACAGCCTGCCATGAAGACTCTTACCTGAAAAGAGCCCTGGTGGATTCCAGTAGCTCTTCTAGTGACCTTTTAAACACAGAAGAGTACCACTTCAGAAAGTGTGATAAGCTTATCAGTCAACACCTCTTCTGAGAAAAGAAGAATAAACTATGTCCCTATCTATGGTAGCAGTCCAGGGGGGTCTTCTCTTTAAACCTTCATGGCACAGCACTCTATGTTTCATACTTATGAGATCAATAAGCCAGGGACAAAAAGGTGGTGGGTGAAGGGCTATCTTCAGCCACAAAGCTCACTGTAACTCTCCATAGTAAATTCTTTTCCTTTCTCTGTCTTGGCATCAGCAATAATTTAGGACAACCAAAAAACAGAAGGTGAGAAAATCTACATGAACTGATTTTCATATTACTCCTCAGATTCTTGACTGAGCTTATCTTTCCATTTAATACTGCAGGATGTATTCCTGAAATAAAGAACACATATTGAAAGAAAACATGATGGAGGCAGTTAATAATTAAACAATGGTAATTTGAAATACACCCATAGAGCGATCTACCTGATATCACAAGTCTTACATATTTGATAATTGCACAGGCAAGCTTTGTTTAATGAATGATGAAAAAAAGTCATGTTAGGAATTGTTGTGAAAGGTTTTATTTTAATAAAAGAATGTATGATCACACAAGCTCTTATATCATATCCTTTCCCATACAGGCTCTTGCATACTTCTGGCAAAAGCATTAGCTGTTTACATTTGCTTTGTTTTCACTCCAGCAGTCTGTGACTAATCCTTGAAAGCAAGTGTTGGCTCTGTCAAAAATGGCTTTGGAGGGGTTTGCTGTTTATTGATAATGATTGGGAATAAGAAAAAATCACTTCCTGTGAAACACGACATAAGTAGATGGGCATCAGAGCAGTTGTACAGGATCAGCCCAAAGGGCTCTTAGGCCCAGCATCCTGCCAGTGAGGTTGGATTGGAGCAAAGAGTATAGGATAAAAAAAGAGAGTCCAAACAGGATAAGTATGCAGAGATCCCTCCATCCTATCTGCTTTCAGGGATTTTTGGCTCAGGCATTCTTTGAGTTAGAAACAGTGTCAGTGTTTAGATCTCGATAAGGAGTACTGTTCAGAGATGAAAGCTGGTACGGGCACTAAAGCTGACTCTCTTGGCCTGATTTTCTAAAAGTTTCTCTGTACTCCAGCAACAATGCCACTCCATTGCCATGCTGCCGTTCCCAAGCCCTTGCAGTGATCTCATGTTTGTTTAGATTCTCAGGGGGAAAAAAATGATGCGACAGAGTCCATCCACTAAATTAATAGCTTCTTAGCATAACATACCTGGATTTGGGCAAAGCATTTGACACTGTCTCACACAGCATCCTTGTCTCAAACCTGGAAAGACATGGATTTGACAGATGGATCACTAGGTGGATAAGGAATTGTCTGAGTGGTCACACTTAAAATTGTTGTGGTCAATATCTCAATGTGCAAATGGAGACAGGTAAAGAATGACATTCATCGGGGGTTGGTATTGGGACAAGCACTGTTTAACATCTTTGTCAGAGACATGAACAGTGGGATCGAGTGCACCCTCAACAAGTTTGTTGATGACACCCAGCTGTGTGGTGCAGTCAACACACTGGAGGGAATGGATATCATCCAGAGGGACCTGGGCAGGCATGAGATGTGGGTTGGTGTGAACCTCACAAAGTTCAGCAAGGTCAAGTGCAAGGTCATGCACACGGGCTGGGGAAATCCCAAGCACAAATACAGGCTGGGTGGAGAATGGACTGAGATTAGCCCTGTGTAGGAGGACTTGGGAGTGTTTGTTGACAAGAAGCTCGACATGACCTGGTAATGTGCATTTGCAGCCCAGAAAGTTTGCCTTGTCCTGTGTTGCATCAAAACCTGTGTGGCCAGCAGGTCAAGCAAGGTGATTCTCTCCCTCTACTCTGCTGGAGACCTCACCTGGAGTACTGTGCCAGCTCTGGGACCCCCAGCATAACAAAAACATTGGACCTCTTGGACCTGTTGGAGTGAGTCCAGAGGAGTGTCATGAAGATGATCAGAGGGCTGGAGCACCTTTCCCATGAAGACAGGATGAAAGAGCTGGGGCTTTTCAGCCTGGGGAAGAGGAGGCTCTAGGGAGAATTTAGAGCAGCCTTCTAGTAACTGAAGGGGGCCTACAAGAAAGCTTGGAGAGGAAATGTTTTTATAAGGGCAAGTAGTAATAGAACAAGAGGGAATGGCTTTATGCTGAAAGAGGGTAGATTTAGATTAGATATAAGAAAGAAATTCTTCACAAGAAGATGGTGAGACATTGGAACAAGTTGCTCAAACTAGTTGTGGATGGCCCATTCCTGGAAGAGTCAAAGCCAGAATGGATGAAGTTTTGTGCAGCTTGGTCTAGTGGAAGGTGTTACTGGCCATGGCAGGGGAGTTGGAACTAAATGACCTTTAAAGTCCTTTTCAATCCAAGCTGTTCTGATTCCCTCATTCTATGATTAACATAGCCCTGAGTGTGAATTAGAGTTGTGGAGGAGGAAAACCCTCGCTATTCCCAAACACAAATACAACATGTGTATTTCTTATGGATTGGGAAGCTAAAAAGCAAAAGGATATTTTTCATATTTTAAAGAATTGAAATGATTTGCTAGAAAAAGAAAAGCACATATAAGATGAACTTCCTATTTGTTATGCCTTTCAGGGTTTCTATGCTCCTAGTTTCCTACTAGCCCTGGGGATTGGAATCCTCTCTCAGGATGCCCTCAAGGTCTCTGAACTGAGTTCACCTTGTCAGGACCTCTGCTCTGCTTTAGTAGTGCTGGCACCTGGAGCCCTCAGGAGTCAGAAGAGTGTAGTCTCCCAAAGCTACCAGGTTGGTGGCAGTCTGAGAGCTCAAAGATCCCAAAGCTGGAGAGGGCATCCACCATAGTTGTCTCCCCACATATGTACCTTGAAAATCCATCTCTGTAAGAGAGCAGAGTCTTCACTTTCAGATCTGTTTTAACTAGCAGGTTTTAGACTAACATTTGGGTTCTGATATCTGTATACAAAAAATGCATTTCCTCAACCACATCTCAACCATCTCCCTGGAAGAGACTCCATTTCCTAAAAAGACTTTAAATTTGAACATTTCATTCTGTGGATCACTTGCACACCCATACATATGTCTGGTTGTAGGCATGTGTCCTACATGCTTTTAGCAGAAGAGTGTATGGACACAGGTTTTATGTCCATTGAGGACCCAGTTTATGCTTCAGAAGATGAGATCAGGAGATCAGGAGATGAGAAGACCATAAGGCCATTCAGGTTTGAGAAATGTAGATGCTGTTAAAGAACAATCTGAACAGAGATGCAAAATACTTGCTCCTACGGAATGACAATTTCCTGTCAGATCTCTTATTTCAAGCATTAAGGTATTGGCTAGCTGCAGTCCGAGAAGCAAAAACTGAATTAGGGTAATTTACCAATTAGCATGTTTTGACTTTTTCTTCATTTTATGACCTTAGAACTTAAATACATGTTTTTTGCTATTAAGAAATGGCACCGACAGCAGCAGTTCAGTGAATGCTAGTTTAGGATTATATTTACTCTGACACTGATCTTTAACATGACTTATCTACTTTCTTCTGTAACAGTGTTGCATGGCTTTTGTTGAAACAGTGTTTTGAGTGTTTTGAGGTCTAGGGTGTGGAAAAGTGTTATGGAAGAACTGAGAGTCTGACTAATCACTCTCGAATAGAGCAGGCAGGATTCCTAGTTTCTGCCATATGTGGACTTGCCTGCATCCAGCTAATCTTTAATTTAGTTATGACACTAGAA
>JAWWEU010000081.1:142968663-143008443 GCA_035583155.1 Acropternis orthonyx | reverse complement strand
CCCGCGAAAACATGTTGTTTATAAAAGCATATACCTTATTCTCTCTTTTAGATCTTTTAGTAGCCTGCTTCACCATCCACTGTTGGCCCAGGAACACCTACATGTAAACATTTTAGCCATATGCACTTCTCAAGTGGTGACAGTGCTTTCTGTGTCTATTGTGTGCAAAGATAATTACTTGCAGAGACATTGAATTTCCTGGCCTGGAATGTGTTTTTGGTTTTAGTAACAAAAGAATTAAAGCACAGAAGGAACAGGAGGGCTTAGAAAGCATCCCAGTAACAGCAAAAACACTCTGTACTTTGGAAAGCCTGTTTTCTCTTTTTCCCTCAAAATGTAATTTTAACTACATCCTTTCCTTGACAACTCACCCTGCCCAGAATCTCTTAACCATATGGTATGGGATCTGATACAAGACTCATTGAAATCAACAGAGATGCCCACACTCCACCAACTTTGGCTTTAGAGGAATGCAATGTATGTGGCTCTTTCTTTAACATCTTAGTACACATTGCTTTGCTGCAGATGCTTTTTAAGCCAAGCAGGTTAGGTCAATCCTAATAATGTCCTTTGTATCTTCTACCTCTCTGCTTTGATGCACTAGTGAGCAAAGCAAAATTTACTGGGTGCAGGCAGCTTCTTGAGTGGCATTATTGCAGTGATTTGCACTGCTGTCGATCCCAGCTGTGCACAGTCCAGTTAGGGAGACTAAGTTAGTTATAAATGAAGAAAGGATGGATTAGTGGCAAGGGCTTTGGCTGTGGTTTGAGAGGCTTAGAGTTCATTTTGGCAGCTTTCCTATGCAATCTTGGGCAAATCATTTTGGATGGGACTTGAAAAATTACTTGCTTAAGTTCCAGTTGAGGCAGATTTTAGGTGTCCAAATCCCCCAGAGTAATATACAGATCTTTTTTTAACTGCTGTGGTACTTTCATGGTATAGTGATGCCTACTTTTTTCCATATAGGCTTGCCAAAGTGCCTCAGGTCCCATGTGCTCATGCTGTAGATGTCCACAGGTGCCTTGCACTGAAAAGAGGGCTGAGTATATTCCAAGCCTCTGGAGATGCAGATAATACATAACATCAGCTAACACAAAGGAACCTGCCTCTCCTTGAGAGAGGAGTAAGTCAACTCATCTGGACTTGGAGACAGCATAGACCAGCAGGCCAGTGGCTGAAACATGGAAACCTTTTACTTTACTGCAATTTCATCAATCTCTCAGGGGAACAAACAAACAAACAAACAAACAAACAAAACCACAAAAAACCAACCAAACCAACCAACAAACAAACAAACGGAACAAGAAAACAAACAAACAGAAAAACCCAAACAAGGCAAACCTTGCAGGACTAAGGCAACCTCATCTGTCTGCCTCAATAACTATTTAAGTTTTCAGAGGTGCTGAGAACTGGCCATCTGGGTGGTACCTACAGCCTGCAACAGGACAATGCATTAGCCTGCTGTCCCAGCTGATATACTTACAGGTGCCATTATTACTCCTTGAAATACTTGACATGACTTGACAGTTTAACTTCTCTAACTTTGTAGGAAGCTTTTTCATTTAACCTTGTTACCTTTTAAACATTTTTCTCTCACTTGGATGTGGTTTTCTTCACTATGTAATTTTCTTAGAAGTTGGATTTTTTTTTATCATCACAGCTTGCTGTTTCATCTCCTCAGAAAACTCAGCTTAGAAAGGAATGGGTACTGCAGCTCATCTTAAGTTGTGCCTCTTTCTGGGTAGTCTTTCAGAAAAGAGGGAGGTTGCTCTAAGAGCAAAGCACTGCCCTTTGGGCGTAGGTGCAAAGGCACCATCAAGAGCAGTGATTTCAGTCTTCAGGGATGGAGCTGTGACAGGGCCATGATCCCAAAGACAATTCAAAAGTAGGAGTAGGACCTCAGACCTGGGGTGGGGACATAAGGAAAAGAATTATTGGCCAAAAGGGCTCCAGCATAGGTGTGGAAAGATAAATTAGTGATGTTCAAGTTCTGTCTCAGATGTTCTCTGAAGAAGTTCTGGGAATAATTTCTATGAAAGACATTCACCCATGGGGCACAGCAAAATTGCTGATTTGGGAAATAGGAATGATTCACTTATGTAAGAGACGCCCATACTATTAGCATATAAGATGCACTGCTTATCATAGCTTTTTTAGTGGCATTGTGCCTAATTAATTCATGACACCTTAATTAATAAGTATACAAAGAAATATCCCCACATGACCTAAGCATTATGAAGGAGGTGGTGCCCTACAGACTCTGTCTAACGTTGGTGTAAAGGAACACTTTCCAGTTTCTATAGGAGTTAAAAGTGTGTACAAAGTTTAATTCTAACTGTGATTATTTTTTCCTAAGGGTGATTTGGAATAACTGGATTGAGGGCCTGGAACGAAATAGTATTCAAGGACAAAAGCATCCTCAAATACTGAAGATTATTCATTCTACACCCTAGTTTAACAGGTGGTTTCCATCACTATAACGGGCCACACTAAAACCCAGAGCAGAAAATTTTGTCTGAACATCAGCCAAGTGGTATCAAGATATTTGTATCTGGATACCTGGATGTACTGGTGGAAAAAGCCACTCCATACTAAAGAATTTCTTACCTTTCAATAGTTTTGCAGTCATGGAAAAAAAAAAAAAAAAAAGAGGTTCAATTTCATTAGGCTGGAAGGTCTTAATATAGTCAGTTTCTGAAATACTTCAAGTGCAGATGAGCTAGGAGAAGCCATGGGCTTGGAAGTCACAGGATCATGCATGTTTTTTAAAAAGACCAGTGATGAAGACAGTGGGGATAAGTACCTTCAAGATGAAGATTAGACATCACTGCAAATATTTCCAGGCTGTTTTTTCTCTCAAATGCATCTGATTTGCATCATGACCCCCCTGCTCCCCAAAGTGAGGACTATGGAATCTTGTTTTTAAATCTCAGTATCAAATCACTGCAATATTTGCTAAATCACCAGTTTATGATTAAGATGTGCATATTCAGTTTAAGGGATCTTAAATGCATAATTTATCATTGTGCTTTAAAATATTGACATAAATATTTTACTATTTTGTACATTAGATGCTTAACAGCCCCTCAGCAGTGTGAGGACTGAGATGTCACCTTGGAGATCTGAATGTTGTTCTAGCTCATGTTTCTGATTGTGCCTAGAATGACAAATCTTAATCTTGTTCTGGGTAAGCTAAAATTGTTGCCTGAATTTTGAAGTAAGCATTCAGCAAATCTAGCCATAGTTATGGTATAGTGGAAAAGTCAGACTATTTGGTCTTGAAGTAAATATAACAGTTTTGAGTAGGTTTTGATGTACATCTCTGAGTGCAATGAATTCAGAGCAAAACTTGGGAGATATGAACCCAAACAAACTGAAAGCATCAGGTATGTAAGGCTCTTTGGGTGAGATTTGCTTATTTTTTCTGTTTACAAGACATTTGGTATGTTTTTGCATATTTGGTCAGTGTACTCAGAGGAAGGCCAAACAAGTTATTTTGTTCTCCAGGGATACTGTTCAGCTCTCTTAAATTCTCCATCTAGGCCCAGGATTTTAGTTTCTACCCCTCAGGCTAAGGAAGATTGGATAGTTCATCCATGGAATGTATTAATACCACTTCTTAATCATCCAGAGCAATCACTGTAGGTTGTGCAACACAGAACACTCCTTTTTTCTTCAGGGGCTATGCTTACTGACAATCAAGGAGAAAGCAAGACTGCATATTAAATCCTGGTCCCCTTGTGTGGAGGCACTATTTCTTATCCCAAAATAAGAGCTTGCTTTTACATGCTTTATGGACACAGGTAGGAGACAGTAGCTTAGAACCAGGCCAACAGAAAATATTCACAGACAAAAGTTGCTTTTGTGTATATCAGAAGAGGGTAGAAAAAGATACTTTGGATGAGGACTCCAGAAATGTGGGCTCCATCCTGGCACCAGTAGAAAATTCCTGTGTTGCCTTGGGCAAGTGACTTTGAAATTCAATTCTATGTTTGCAAAATGGGAGTAATAAAGCCTCATAGCAAAGTTGGAAGGGTAAGTCCATTAACATTAACGATGTGCTTGGGTCCTCCAATGCCAGGAACCTTTAGAGCTACCTACCCTACTAGAGGACACTCAAGTTCATGGTTATTTTCATGAGGACACACACCAGAATGCCATCAGGAATTTGGCACTGTCTTTTTTTGAAATTATTTGAAAAAAATAGAATAATCACCTTTTGAAAAATGCAGGTATATCAGCACTTGTCTTTATCATAAACAGAAGTAAAAAGCTGAACTAGCTACAGATTATATAACTGACTGTTACATGATGTACCACACTCTTCCAAAGGAAGGGACTAGTGCCTCCCAGGAGGTGTGGTTCCATGCCAAACAAGTTTGTGTGGAATGACATGATTATAAATGACCATATTCCATTACTGCTGCAAAGTCCTTCAGTCATTTAACTTCATGTAGATATTAAAGCTGTTTTAAAAGGCAGTATTTTATTTTGAGTTTCATGTTAGTGTTCTACCAAAATCCATGTTTGCTTGCTTGCTTGTGTAGTTTTTTCTCCCCTGCAAATTTAGTTGATTTTAGAGGTACTATCTGATGGGAAAATGATATGTTAAGGAGTTCATTTTTCAGGGTTTTTTTGAGTAGCTCTCAATTTGTTCACTAAGACATTTTTTAAACAATTCATCTTTCGGCATTGAGAACTGTATTTCCATCATATCAAGGCCAGATTTGTAAAAAATTTGAGATGAGATCAAAGGAAACTCTCTCTCCTTTACATCTGTACATTTGAACTAACATTCCACAGCAGGTAAGGGTACATTTGCCCCTGCCCTATGCTACCTGGAGACATTATGAAACCATCCTGCATCTTTTAAATGGTTTATCACTGCTTGGAACAGTGCTGGGTCTTGTGTTTCAGCATGTTTATTTTCTGTGGGAACAGTGATCTTATTGCAGCGCACGTGTGTGGGTGGGTAGATTATAAATTATAGACTCTGAGCTCAGGTGCACGTCTTGGGAGTGACTTTTAAATAGTTGCATGATTAACAAACCCTTCTCCTTTGTGGAATGGAAAGCAACTTCTGTCTCAAAGATCACTGCTTTACTTCAGGAATTATATCCCATGGAGCCTGAACGACTTGATGCTGGAGGGGAAATATTTGTTGTGTTATGAATGTGAAGCCAGCTAACTAGTGAACTATGGGATGATTTATAGTCAACAGACTTTGGGGGTAGGAAGAGGGGGAGCTTTTCAGGAAACATGTTCATAATTTTGGAGGGAGGTGATATGTAGGAGTGAATGGGACAGCCTTTTATGGCTGGAGAGGTTTAAGAAGGTCTTGTCCCCAGTTCCTTCTGGTTGCCCCTTATCTGGAAGCTGTCCTTAGCTAAGCAGCACGTGTCTTTGGCAAACTCTCCTCTTCCTTCAGTGCAAAGCCAGTGAGGTTGTTTTAAGCAGCCAGCAGCAGTGGATGCAGAGTGTTCATGTGATTATCCAGGGTAGTATTCCCTGGAAAGGGCGGTCCCATGGTGTAAAGGAGAGCACTCTGGACTCTGAATCCCAAGGACCTGAGTTCGAGTCTCAGTGGGGACTGTCCCCTGGGCAGTTAAATGCCTCCCTGCCATTCAATCTCATCAGATCTCAGATGCTCAGCAGGGTCAGCCCCTGTTAGTACCGGGTACTGTAGACAGTCCTGAGGATTTCACTGTCACTATCCGAGCTCGCTTGGCCATGGCAAATGAACTTCAGGACTTAAACGGTGGGGCCAGTTATGCGCACGCTGTGCCTCACCTAAAAAATCCATTGTGCAGGCTGGAGGGGCACACCCACATGGGGAGCCCTTCCCCAGATCTTCGTTCGCGAAGTCTGGCCATACATATCCATACTCCCTGGAAGGACAGAAATGAAGAGCTAGTAAGTAGGCTGGAATCAGGAGAATTATATGACCTCAATCTTGGCTACTTGAAGATAGGTACTGCAGTTTTTATAGGGATGGATGCCATACAAATATCTAGATAGATTAATGATCTAATGGAGCCTTTTTTGTCATTATGACATCTTGATACTCACTACCACTGTTAGTCCATCTGTGTACAGATTGCAGACCCAGGCCAAGAAATATTTAAGCAGATGCTTAACTTTTAATTTTAGAAACAGGTCCATTGATTTCAAGGAGAATACTTGCATTTTTTAAAATCAGACATGTGTTTAATGCTTTCCTAAACATAGACCTAATCCTATAGTTCCTAGAAAAAAAAATGGCCAGCAGGCCTTGTAATAAAAGACTAGAAAAAGAAAGTGGAATGGTTATAGTACTGAAAAAACCCCTCAAAACAAAAACAAAAAACCCCACCCCAAACCAAAAACAAGCAAGCAGCATTCTGATCAATTCTCCCTTGCAAGTGATCTTGTAACTTTACTGCATATTCCAACTGGATTGTTCAGATCAAAGAGATGCAGACAAATCATCAAGTGTTTCTCTTTAGGGTTCCTAGTATCAGTCTAGAGCATATGTACTTGAATCTGGAAATCTTCTGTTTGCAGAATTTTAATTGGTTTTCACAGGTAATGTGTGTGTTGCCTCCTCACAAAATGGAACCAAATATTTATTAGCAGTAGGAAATAGACCATTTATTTTTATATGTGGCTTTCCATTGGCAGGGTTCATGGAGAAGGCGCACATGGTATGTACTTCTTAAAAATCTTCTTTTGATTCTCTTTGCTGGATTTCATTCATTTTAGAGTTGAAAAAATAAACAAATGAAGAGACCAAAACAAACTGGACTGAATTTAAATGGTTAGTACCTCAGGGTAATATGACCTCAAATGCAGACATGGTAGGAACATACTTGCATAAAGGAATTTGCCAGTATTAGCATTTCCAGTGGTGGTTTTCATGCAAAAATATATATCCAGCGTCCTATAGGATATAAATTCAAAGAGTGCCGTGTTGACCTGAGAAATTGCAAGTTTGAAGGAAAATGATTGGAAGTTAAAGAGCATCAGGATAAAATTAACCCATGGTTGAATTCATATACAAATGTTGGGAAGAGCATAAATACAGAAAAGTGCAAATCTATTACTTTGCAGTAAATTATATACAAGAAACTTCAGTGTGATTGTAACAAATTATAGTCAATAACAGAAGAGTTCTATAGGGGTATAAGGATGTATTTTTATATACATAAGATATTGTATGATAGAAGAAAATACATTATTTGGGTGGGCATAGGAATCACTGTATGTGTCTATATACACACACACCTAAAGCAAAAAAAAAAAAAAACAAAAAAACAAACAAAAAAACCCACAAAAAACAAAAAACAACAACAAAAAAAAAACAAACAAAAAACAAAAAAAACAAACCACCACCACCATTTTTGGGTTTAAAAAACTAATATATGCCTTGTTTTCACTAGTTTAAATTTTCTTCAGCTAAGCAATGTCTGTTTAAAGAAGCTGGCAAAACCTAATATAGACAGTAATTCTTCCTTCATAATTTTTGTGAGAGACACAAAGTCACAGCAGTTAGGGATGGAGTTATAGCTTAGTCTAAGGTACAGGACTTCAGAACAGCTCAGTTAGCAAGACATTAGATGGAACAGAAGCTTACTGACAACAACTTTATGGTACTGATTCTTATGCTAGGAATGTCATTGGACAGACTTTTAGGTTGTTCATAATTTTCTTATAAATTGATTTCAGTACAGAAATATAGGATTTTTTAAAATATTTTTTTCAGAGTAATGTAGGATTCTGCACACATTGTATAAGACTTTGAAGGTGGAAATATCTTCCCATAGTCTTCAGCTGAAAAAAAATTATTTTTATCATATTGGAATTGAAATATCCACAGAGCAACAATAACAAAAGGACTTTCAGGTCAGACCTAGCAGTTTTATATTAGATGAAGATGCATGAGTTTGTGACCAATTTTTAAAATAGCACAGTTTCTACCAATTTATAATTTTGATCATACCATTTTCAAATATGAAAAAGACTGCTATGTGATTGGAGGATATATTCTGTTTCCTGTATCCATAATGGATTGGGAATGGACTGATGGGCTTTCATTGGAATAGGAAAATTACAATCTCTGGTGTAAAGCAACCCAATCTCTGAAGTAAAAGATAGAAAGTGGTGACATGAATTACACAGCGTGAATGTGAAGACCCTTAGCAACAACTAGAGATTATGGCAAGTGTTGGCTTTGACACTGGAGAATACACCCTAAAGAGCATTGGAGAACCGGTTGTTCATTGCAAATTAGGGTGTGACCCATCTCCTCAAGATAAGTGTCCACATCTGACCAAACTGCATCCTAAACTCTACCAGCCAAAGCTCCAGCAGCTGTGGTGGATTGAGATAGGTAGTTCATATAACCCAAACAGCTGGACTGGGGTTTGCTTTCCCTGGCATTAGACACTACGAGGTTGGTACTTGCACCTGATTTTGAATTTTTTTTTCAATTTCCAGGCTGATCTGTGGAAATTTAGTACAGTCAGTGGATCCTGACAGTGACCCATTGCATCCTAAGGCAGACAAGGGGTTGGGGTGGACCAGTTGTTCTCTAGATTTTATTTGCCACAGAGATTAGAGTTCCTAAACCTAATGAGGGATCAGTTTAGAGTAGACATCTTTGATGTACGTGGGTGAAAAATACACCCTTACAACCTGCGTAAAGGTGACCTTGCCTTAAGGCAGGAAGACTCTTCTGACATTTGGGGTCCTTTCTGGATTAATTTTATCTGTTCAAAGAGAAACTTTCCGGTAAAAAATTCCCACCATAAATAAAGTTAGAAGTATGCTGTAGACTTCAGCTCCAGGAAAAAAAGTGATTTTGAAAAAATTTCTTTTGGAAATGTGAAGCCAACACACCGGGACATCTCAGAAGTACTTGAGTTTTTCAGACAGTTATACTGTTGAATGAGCCCTTCATCTTGATTTTTTACCATTTGGCACTAGTAGTGTTGACATCCCTAATCTTAAGGATTTAAAACTTGGCATACAGCTGTGGCACATGAGAATCTGGAAAGAATGGGTATGGGGGAACCATGGAAGCCCAGACTAAAGACCCAAGGGATGAATGCCAACAGCCCTCTCCTTGGAAAGCAAAAAAAAAATCATAAAATATCCTGAGTCGGAAGAAACCCACAAGGACCATTGAAGTCATGGTGAAATTTTCTCTTCTTCCTTTGTTTCTGAATGAAGTTGAAGGCAACTGCTGAGCTCTGCTGCTGAGGTTTCTGGTACCATAATATTTTGGCAATGGTATGCACAGGGACTAAGGTGGGAGGGTGTCTTCTGATCATGCACAGTCACAAAGCTGGTGCCAGTGCTGTTGAATGCATTTGAGGATTGAGATGGGTATTTTTTATGTTTCCCTTTTAGGAATTGAAGAGGGGACTTATATATTTTCCATCTAAAGAGCCACTGAGGTGCCAAATGCTCTTTTGCTTCCCACTCAGATGCCTAAGACACTGCATAAAAAATAGATAATTTAGTGGGTTTTGTCTGGCTTTGGTACAGTGATTTTCCATTTGAAAATGTCAAGAGATTCTTTAGCATCAGTAAGAACAATCTGGTCAAAACATGCACAAATCAGAACCCTGTAAGTCTGATCCAAGGAAAAATCAAGGTCCCACCTTTCCTGATGCTGTGAGTTGAATGAATATTTTTATTCTTGTTTCTGAAGCTGCTTGCCCAAGTGAGCACTAGCCATGTTACAAACTGCCCAGGAGCAGTGTCTGCAACCCAGACTACTAAGAAAATGAAAATTTTACAAGGAGAGCTAGGGAAAATCATAGCAGCGTAGGAGAGAGATGGCAGGTCAGAATTAGAGATAGAGGGTCCTAGAGACAAAGGAGTAGGATATCCAAAGTTACTTAGAGAGTGACAGAGAAGGGAACAAGGTTGGCATAACTGTGCTGCATGAGGCAAAGTCTGTGTGGAGAAGGTTTGGAGTCAGATCCAGAGGCTGTAAGGGGAATATGGGATAGAAACTGAGCAGAAATATGAAAGTGGGAACAGGAGACAAGTATGAGAGGGGACAGGAGCCCTACCATGTCTAGGTGGAGCATGTGTAGGATGGGGAGCACGTGAAAAACACTGCCACATGGGCTGAAAGTGGGCATTAGGGAGGGTAGGAGACAGTGGAATAAGTAGGGACATGTATGGGAAACCTGGAGAGCAATGAAGGGGTGAGTGAGGCCCACGTGGGGTAGAGGCATGGGGTAGGAGATTGTGAAAGGCATTTCTGATTGAAATGAAAAGGGCTTGCAGGAGTACCGGGAGGCAGTATGGTGAGCTTGGACAACAGTATTACTGAATCATAGTGTCACACACCAAACACCAGTGATTCTGATGAAAGAGTTACAGCTGGACAAGGTCCTTGAGGTTCCTGAGAGAACTGCACAACCATTGTCCATATTCGGTCACACCCTGTCTTGCATCCGGGCTCAGCAGAATCTGCACACACCAACCAAGGCCACATTCCAAACAGAGAGAAAATGCTGCGGCTGGAAAGAGGTGATTGAATGGAGGCCCAGATTATGGAGGGTACATGAGGACAGAGTTCACTGAAGGAGAGCGGATCTCGGAACACGGGCACCACTAGGTAGCAGGAGGAACAGCCAGGGGAACCAGCAAAGTGGAGGAGGCTGAATATTTCTTCAAAGGTGCTGGCTGGAAGGCATGGGAGGAGAGCCAGTGAAAGAAGGAGGAGAAAAAGGAGCAAGGTTAAGAACTTGGCATAAAAGCGGGAAAAGCTCAGGGGGAGATTTTTTTTTTTTGCTGCTATGGTTCCTCTGATAATAAATCATATTCCTTTCAGAAAAGGGGAAAGATCTATTGAGGAAAAGACTAGCAGTGTAAGTTGCAGAAGAAAGAAAAGTCTGACAGTGGGTGAGTTTCAGAGTTTGCTCAGACAAATGAGCTTTGTAACAGTGCTCCTCCCTGCCATCCAGCTGCTGCAGGTGAGCGTGGACCAGTTCCTTCCATCACTTCTTCTTTCTGTGGTCAGCAGTGGCTCAGATGATCGCATGTTCTTTCAAAATCTCAAAAGGATCTAAAAGTATTACTCACAACCTTCTATGACCCTTCCACCTCTTTGACTTCGAGTATAGGAAGCACAAAGGAAGACTTATCCTTTCAGCTTTTCAGTGGTATTTCTTAGCAAAATATTTTTGCAACATTAAACTTTTTGTGTAAAGCAACTTGGTTTAAATTTTGAATTGGAAAAACTGTAGAACCAAAGAGGAGAAATACAGGAAAGCTGAGCAACTTCAATCAGCAGGGAAGCTTCCTCTCCTATAATATTTTCTTTTCAAAAGAGAAAACAGCCACAAAAATGTAAGAAAATATTATCTCTTAACCTTTTCAATGACCGGAACATTATTTAATGATGAGTAATGTTTCTGAGAAAACCTGAATTAGGAAATGATGAAACTTGAACGCAATTTATGGAATTGGTGGAAAACTGTGAAGTAGGACTAGTCAGTGTTGGGCAATGAATTTCTTGACTGAAAAATTTAATAGTTCAGGAATCAATTCATTGAAATTTCTGCATATCCTTTTGACAGAGAAAAAAAAGATTTTGTCCCTGTTACAGAGAAGGGTGAGGGGGAAATGAAATTATCAGTTAGATCTTAGTTATGATAAACTCGAAAATGTAAATTTAGGCTAAACCAAAGTGACTAATCTAAGCTGGTTCTGTAGGGTCCCTCTCCAGTGAACAGAGAGACACCTTGAGGGGGCATTTTGTCCCTCTTCTTTTTGTTGCCTGTTTCTACATGGGAAGAGTTTCTCTGGACTGACCCAGGACCCTGGGCAAGAGTCCACATTCAGCCTCATGGGTAGTCATGCACTTGAACTCAGCTGGCTTCACCCTGTCCTTCCATTCAATTCAGTTGTACCACATTCATTATTTAGATGAATATTTTCTGGAGATTCTTTACTTGTTATAGTCTCATCTCCACAAGATTTCTAACGCCTTCTGGAAAAAGAAACTCTCCTCCCCATGTCTTTAACTGACTAAACATGCTACTGCCTTTGGTGCCAGTTTAGATTCTTCCTCAAAACAAAAGTGAAATGCCAAAAAACTTTGTAAGTCAGGATTGTCTAAAGATTTATTCTTGGCCTCACCCAGACAGAATCACCATACAGGAGGGCATTGTGCCCCTGTGCACTCCCACACAGCTGCAGCAGTCAGAGCAGATTAACTGCAGTCTTCAGGCCACCAGGTCTGTTGTTAGTAAAGTGGAAGAAACAACCTCTCTTTGCTGATGAGCAAAAAGCTTCTAATCTGGTGCATAAAGAAGAAAGATTATTTTTTTTCCTAGATGCAGCTTGAACTCACATGTCTCAGTAGGAAGTGGGTGCACAGATAAAGCAATGGAAGTGCCATTGCTGCTGAATCAGATGGGTTACTAAGCTCAAGGGATTTGGCATCAGTTTTTTTCCTAGCTTTGACACACTCATGTGTAGGTTCAGAGTGATTCCTCCATCTTAAAGTGAGAAAGTGAATTTTAGATTGTGTCCATGGGCTAAATCAAGTATAACTAAAAAACAAGTCTTTTATCAGAGAAAAAGTATTCTACCTAGACGTTGGTTTCTCCCTGGGGAGAGCTCAGGGAGGTTTCGTCAAAAAAAAAAAAAAAAAAAAAAATATCTGAAAGGGTTTTGTGAAGTTTCCTTTCATTACTGAGATTTCTTTCCTAAAATCTTTATTTGACTTGTAATGAAGGATTTACTATAAATAAATCAGCTGTGGTCCAGAGTGGCTGATCAGCAGGGATCTCCCTGAGATCCAAAGCTGATGTGACTGTGATTCTAAGCAGAATCAGAATTTGGGGTATTGGTGCTGTTACCTTCTGAGTATAGCAGGTGGAAGAAAGCAATGCGCAATGCAGTGCCTGCTGGCATATAGCTGTGAATGAAGAACAGGATGGAAAGTACAAAACTTTTAATTTTGTGCTCTAAGTAGATGTGTTATCTCCAATGGGCTGTTGTGCTGTTGTTTTGATGTTGCCTTTGACATATTAATTAGTTCTGAGGATGCTATCATTCATTAAGTCTTTTCACAATGAGAAGCTTAATTGATTTAGAGTATCCAGGTGAAAACCAAAGTCTGCTCTGTTTAATTTCTAGGGTTCATAGGTACTAAATAATAAATATCCGGTATTCCTCTCCTTTCCTATATTGTTCTACAACTTTGTTCTGCAGGTGAAGGATATGGTTAGCATATGATCTCCTCCCAGTTACACGGGAAGACTGTCCAAACCTGACGTATTCTTTAAAGCAGAGTTCTACACTTGGTTGTTATTGAGCAACATAGTCAGGGCCAAGCAATAAATAGTTATTCAGTTGTCTGCAATAGCATTTTCCATGTATTGTTATACTCAGGTAAGACTATTCCTCGGGGACAGGCATACCCTATTTTATCAGTAGTGGACATGTGACTATACATTGCCTCTCAAGCCAAGCTAATAGGCAAGAAAATTATCTGGCAATTCAGGGAGGAGCACAGAAAAGGAAGAGAACTACAGAAAAGATAAAAGTAAAGAAAGGTACTTCATTTTTTCAAGGCATATTATCCTGACCTGTGAAAGTGATGTCTTTGTCTGTATAAAGACACAATCACACAGCACACAGATTCATCATATCTCTAGGACTTCTATTTCTGTCTCTCTAGCTTGGGGAACTGTACCTTTCCACAGAGATTTTGCGGTGTTTTTACAAGGTTTCATCTTTGAGATAAGCAGCCAGGCTTCTTAAACTGTCTAAAAACATGCCTTTTTGTTTCCTCTGTGCAGTTCTTTGACTCTGTTTCTCAGTCCTGATGTAAAGACAGCCAAAATCTGTTGCTATCTGCTTCCGTTTCACCTGCTACCTTTTCAGCCAGAAATTACTCTCTTCTCACTCTGCTGTCCAGAAGAACAAGATTACGGAGGTGCCTTCCGAAGTGAAGTTTCTTCACTAATCAGGGAGAGGCACTCAGCACATTGGCGCAGTCACCACCCAGAGTTACAGAAATGCTGTGATGGACTGTTCATCCCAGGAAAGAGGAAAACTACCACTTCTTCTCCAGGGACCATCCTTTCTTAGCTGGTGAAGACCTTTTAGCACAGCAGGCCCTCACTTTGGGCTGGTCATACTGATCTGTGCTACAATTACAACTGAGAGTAATCTTCCTCCGGTGTGCAATCTCTCACCAAATACCATATGCAAAGAATACAACCCGGCTATTGGATTCCAGCTGTCTCTCAGCTCCCTCTGTAACACCTTTCCAGGCTTTGGGCTACTGTGGCACTTGAAAAGTGGGATTTTATTATGCAGACCTTGAACTCATGGGAAATTATACTGAACCTACAGCCTTAGAGAAAAGGGCAGCTTGTCCTCTTTGTTAGGATCCTGTGTTGCATCCAAAGCAAGAAGTGAAAGTGGGGGAAAAGCACTATCTGACCTGTGCATTTTTGCTGGTCAGCTCATAGGCTGCTGCTGAAGGAAACACTGCCTGCTGCTACTGGTTAATGCAGTGGCAAGAGTTTATTGCTGTGGGAGTGCCCGAAAAATGCTTCCTGTCTCCCATGGCAACCTCGAGCTTGCATGGAACAAATTGTGAGCAAATCCTGCTGCACTTACTCACACTCTTTGTGATTTACCACTCAAGCCTGCCGCAAAACCAACAGCGGAGAACTGACAACAGTGGAGAGCGCAGGCTCTGACTGATTGGATGTTATCTCTCAAGCTGTTATTCTGTTGTTGCCTCTTCCTAATAGTTGACTTTGTGTGCTGATATCATGTATAACTCTCTAGTTCCATTCAAGGGTGGAAACGGTAGAGCAAGTGCTAACTGGAAAAGAACTGGTGACTCATATGCCTAAACATTCTTCATATTTAGCAGGAATAAATATTGATGCTAGAGAGATTTAAATTTAATAATGGTTAAAAATTGCAATTTGTTGATGGGGAAATCAGTTCTTTGTGCACCTATGACTCTTATTGACTTTGGAGGTAGTTGCAGGGGTGCAGCAGATGTTGGATTTAGCATTTCTGAATTATAATCTGTACTCCCAAGGATTTCTGTGGAGGGGAAATACAAGGGAGGAAACTGCCTTTGGAATTTGCATTTCATTCTTTAGAAGCAACCAACAAAGGCAAATACTTTGCTGTGGCAATACACTTTCCTTTTCATGAAATTAACATAGCCAGAGTGACATGATTTTCCAGTGATTTCAATCTACAAAATTTTTTACCATATAAAAAGAAGAAAAGGTAGATTATTGGTCAGTGGCATGTTGGACCAAATTCCACATATACATATGTGCATCCTAACCAAAAACTGTGCACTTCATCAGTGGGAGGAATTAATACTTGCCCTTGTTAATAAAGAACAAGCCTAGGGTTGGCAAAGGACACCCAAAGACTAGTGCAGCTCCCCAGCTCATCTGGAATCTTGTTTCCACACTTATATCTGCCCCTGTTGTGATGCAATCTGGCAGCTTTCACATGCCCTTGCAACAAGGATGTACCACTTTGAACTTTTTGAAAGCAAGGAAGGAAAACCTCAAATAATGAACTCAGGCTTATAAAGGAAGATGGAAAATATAATTTTCAAAGGCCTGATTTGTTTTACAAACTGAAAAGGTACTTGTGCTTTTCAAAAGGAAATCCTTCAAATCTACTGGTGTTCCGACCATGGGGTCCAGTTCTTAGGTAGAAGAGATCTGCAAAACTCACCAGAAGCTGTATAAGTTATGCTTAAAAACTGTGACATTTGCATCCAATTTGAAAAAGGCCCTGGGAGAAAACTCATTGAGAATGAGTAGGGCATTTCTAAAAGCATCAAACTAGGAGACGCAGTTTGGCCCTGAATTACCTGTTGGATTTAAGAATATACAGAAAACATGTAAACTCCATGCATTTAAGAGAGATGTGTCAGAGCCAAAGGACTACTTGCAGGAGGGTTTACCAGAGGAGCAGTAGGCAGTGAGTCAGTCTATTTGCAGAGCTGGACAATTTTGGCTCCCAGTCCTGTGTCCCATCACTATCAAATATATTTTGTCTCATCCTTAAGGCTTTTAACAAGGAGTTGAACTGCTTCAAGCATTGATCTGAAGCCTGAGGGATTTCTAATATAATATAAATAATAATAATAAAAAAATCCATACTAATTGCCATTTAACTTCCCTCTTAATATTATTCACCAACAAAACCCTACCATTCTGCCCTAAATCCTGCATAAACAATCCAGTGCAGCCTTGAAACATAAACATTCATTGACAGATGAAGCAGATTTCATTAGCCATTTCCTATGTGATAAATATCCTGGTGTTATTAATGTCCTGCTAAGTAAATATTAGCAGTGTTAAAATGAATACTAAAAAAAAATTAAATCATTAGATCATACTATATTAACATGAGTAGCAATACAGTTCATCTCTCATAATCAAATACTTTTCTGTGGTCAAAATCATCTTGAGATGAAAACAAATGTATAACACATACCGATTTTTTTGCTCATTTTAATATCTATTCTCACATTATTGTGTCCTCCCTGAGTACTTTTGATAGTCAGAATAGGAAGTGAAGACATGATTTTTCTTTTTCTTTAGTTGTTTGACTAAGTACAATCCATGCAATAGACTATAAATATTGACTGTCCTGAGTACTATACAGTTTATATATTGCAGAGAAATTGTATTTTGAAATCCCAAAAATGAATTAATGACTCTTTAATAAATCTTATTAATGATGTGTACCTTGTGTACTGTTATTTGTGAAATTCTACCATATTAAGCTTCTCTAAACCCCTGAAGTCAGACTAGCCTCACTTCAACATATGCTTATGTTTCTTGTCTGCAAAGGGTTGCCTAGAAAGCTCTTATTATTTTTTCTCCATCATTTACATGATGGAGCATGTTCAGAGAAGGACAATGAAGATGGGGAAGTGTTTGGAGCACAAGTCTTATGAGGAGTAGCTGATGAAGCTGTGGTTGTATAGCTTGGAGAAAAGGATGCTCAGGCGGGACCTCATTTCTCTCTACAACTACCTGAAAGGAAGTTATGGTGAAGTGGGAGTCAGTCTTTTCTCCCGAGTAACAAGTGACAGGACAAGAGGAAACAGCCTCAAGTTGCACCAGGGAATGTTTGGATTGGATCTTAGGAAAAATTCCTTCATTGAAAGGGTTGTCAAGCATTAGAACACGCTGCCCAGGGAAGTGATTGAGTCACTATCCCTGGAAGTGTTCAAAAAAATGTGCAGATGTGGCACTTGGGGACATGGTTTAGTGGTGGACCTCGCAGCCCTGACTTAATGGTTTGACTCAAAGATTTCAAAGATGTATTTTCCAACCTTAATGATTCTATGATCTCTGATTCTACATGACTTACCTGTCCCTAAATATTTAACAGAAAGGGAACCTGCATTGTGTTTTGACAGTGGTGGGTTGCAAAATTTGTGAGTCCAATGGCAAGGTGGATGGAGCACTACTGGGAGCACAGAGAGGTGTGAGTAGCGAGTGATGCTGAGCTGCAACACTCTGCAGGTACTCTGGCCAGGTTGCCAGAGCCCTACACTTTCCCCATCCTCTACAGGACTGGTAGCTTTTTGCTACATCCCAAGGGTCTGTGAGGATAAATCCACTGTAAGTCTCTCAAATGCTATGAAGATATGTGACAACAAAGCACTGTACATATAGCTAAATCCACAGAGAACCGCTTGAACTTTCCTTCAGTTTACTCTGGCAAGTATCTCTCATGTTCATTAGGCTCCACATGATACATATGTTGTTAAGGTTTGTTACTTTAAAATATACAGTATATTTAGAGGTTTTAGATATTTAGATCTAATTTAGATTAGCTCTGGATACCAGAACTTAGAAAGATACAGGCAGTCCTGAGAAATATGACAGAAAAATGCAAGAGACTTTCAGGGTCTTAGCTGCACAGACTTCTAGAGAAATGCCATTGGAAAAAAAAAAAAAAAAAAAGTCAAAATTTCTTCTTCAGCAATTCAACCCAATTGAGCAATGCCAAGAGGAGTTATCTGAAAATGGAACTCATCTGGAAACTGCAGTTTGCAGGAAAATCTCCCTCAGTTTCTACAGATGTTTTTGCCTGATCTATGAAACAACAGTCTCACAATCAGTCCTCATTTCTAGTAAAAGTTCAGCCTAACTCTGTGAAAGCAACAGAAATTTTGCTCCTTATATTGACAGAAGATAATTGGGATCTCTAAGAACTTCATGGGCTGGCAATAGATGAATTATCATGGCAGTAGCCACACTGGTTACTGACTCTCCCCACTTTGTACTTTAGCCTTCCTGTTAGAAACCAAACGTTTATTCTCTGACTAAAGCATAATGAAATTGTCATTCACTGGATAGCATTTGCCAGGGTTGACCGGATGTTTGATTTTTGTTAAACAAGAATAAATATTGATAGGCCTAATCCTAAAAATCACAGCTGCAATAAAAAATAAACAATAAAACCCTGCTGATAAGGAGTTATTGAAGAACAAGTACATTTATACAATTCAGATTTAACCCACTTTCCTGTATACCTTCTTTCTTGCTATTGCTACAATCTTTGTGTTTAGTTTTCCTTTTTCAGTTTGTTATAAAACACTGTTAGAAGCAATGAAATGTCCTGCAGAGAAAATGCATTTAAATTGTATTAATTTGCATTTAAATCTAGCAAAAGCTCTGCCTTTACTTGTCCTGGTTTTGCTCTTCCATTCATACCTGTTAAGTTAATAGTAAGAATTATCCATCGAGGTGAATTACAAGGAAGATGTTGCATGCAAGGACCAGTAAGTTGTCTCAAATTGTATCTGCTGCATCCACAGGTGTTATGGGGTGCATTCCTTGGCTTAACTGGCCAAGCTGGTGTAGCTGCAGTGAAAAACTAGGAGGCAGCAGAAAGATGTGTTGTGATATGAGCTGTAGAACCCTTCACCTTAAAGAATACAGAGGGAGTGACATGGAGAGTCATGACATTTACATGCAGATATATGACATATACAGCAAATGCAGACTTAGTAGGAAGATGCTGCCTTTCTTGGAAAGGCCAGAAGTGCTGAACTGCACTGGTTTGCCTTTATTTCTCCATGAAGCTTCCTGACCCACCCAAGAGCATGTTCACAGGCTGTGCTCCTCAGGAAGTTGTCAGCAGAGCTAGATGGCTACAATGTAGGGTGTGTGGGAAGCTCTTGCATGATAGGCAGGAAGTTTGCAACAGGGACATCGCAAAAACAGGCAGGAAATTCTAGCCTGCTGTGTATTCCTGCATCCCTGGCCAAGGCTTGGACCTGCTGCTTCACACAGAGGCAACATGTTGGCAGGACTGATTTGGTAATATCTTTGTGACAAACAATGCTGTTTTACCAGCAAACTTCTATTTGGAGAGGAGAACTGTTTTGGCACAGTGACTTTGAAGGACTGCCAAGATCTGAGGGGAAGTCTGGTCTTTGGCATTCTGTGAACATTCAGGTTGTGTGGTATAAATGACAGGGTGATGTCAGTAAGCAAGGAACATTTCACAAGAATTAGCCATTACAAGAAAGTGACACAGATCAGAGTTGTCCCTATCTATTCCTTCTCCATTAGTTCCTACTGGTCCAACAATACCCACCTCCTTACAGTATTGAATTTGTTATTTTTACAAATTCAAACTCATGATTTATCCCTGGTTGTGACAAGTGCTATGGTTTGCAGCCTCACCCTAACCCTCTTGTGCCAGTGCTGAAGTTAAGTAATATCTGCATGTACTTACATGCAAAAAAACCTTCAGTATAGATTGCTTAAACTAAATGTCATGTATGTAATTTCAGAATCTGGCCATAAAGGATTCTCTTATTTTGATATTATTTAAGCAAAGTATTAATAAATTAGCCTATGATGGGAAAGGATTACTTCTCTCTTAATTGTAAGTTTCTGTTTTCTATGAAAAGGTACTGAAAACACTTAGTAGTACATGTACCTTTACCTTAGTACATTTACCTTACTAACAGAGTGTTTCTATTCTTAAATGGGAAAAAAAAAAGAATTAATGAGAAGGCTATTTTTGAAAAACTGTGAGATTTGACACCTTCAGGCTTCTGTGGTTGCTCTAAAAAAAAAAAAACCCCAACAACAACAACCAAAAAAAATCCCAACAAAGAGTGAAAATGTTCTTGCTTCACTCTTTTCCACTCCTTATTTGTGTGCATGGGCCCCAGCTGACTGAGGCTGAGATAAAGTGTTATCACATGTCACTTCCATTACGTTCTTGGTACATGTAGAGTATCAGAACTTACAGAAACTAATTGGGCTGAATTCCAGGTAATTACTCTGTTTTCCGTTTTCCTGACACTGCATCTGTTTTGTAGTAACTACTTTTTACTTGTGGGAGGGACTTTGCTGAACCTGGGCCAAAACCAATCTGTTCTTCCTTCAGTGTGTACATACATCTTGGCTTTTGCATCTTTCACGTAATCACCTGTTTGGGAATTCATCCCAAATGCATTCTTTGTTGTAGATGAGGAATACATCAATTTATCTGTTCTGCTGGCTTTGGATAAGTCATAAATTTTGGCAGCAGAAAGCCTATCTCTTCAACTTACATGGTCCAGCAATAATCCATGAACTAAATATTTATTTAAGTCTAGCTTCTACTGATTAAAGATATTATTCAGCTATACATCACACTGAGCACCATTTTTAATATTACTGAGGTATTTTAGTCCCATACATGAAAGTAAGAGGTTTAGTACAGGAGATGATGTTTATTTCTCAGAGAAATATTCCCTTGACCTCTACTTCTCATTGGCTTTCTTTAAATTTCTTTTTCAGGTTGCCTCAGATCTCAGTACTTGTAACTGTGACTTCTTAGTAACAAGAGCAGGCTTTCCAAGTCCTAACCAACCACATTCCTGTTGGAAATCCTACCCTCTGGAAGTTATACTTGGACTTATGTCACATCTAACAGCCCATACTAGATCAATTCCACTTTACTCAAGATTAGCCTGCTGTGGGACCACCCTGATAGGGTCAGGGTCAATTTAAACCCCAAGTATTGTCAGGAGCTTCTTGCTACTCACCTTAAATCCCATCCACAGACTGGACTAGTCAAGAGCCTCAGATTTGCCAACTTAGCCTGACCATTACTAACTCCTGTCAAACCCAGAGAAAGACAAACCTCCGTTATACATCATTAACATCAAATCAGTGAGGAATCTGATCAGTGCAAAGGAATAACTTCTAAAATACCTTTTATCAATGTATTTAATTGCATTGTCTCAGTAAGTGGAATAGTCCATGAGCTAAAGTCACACAGGTGTCTTGGTACCTTTGTCACCCAGAAAAGCACTAGAGCATTAAGCACTCAAGTAGCTCTGTTGCTTCCATGTGCATAACTGCAGTGGCCTCATTCATCTGCTCATAACCACGTATCTGTGCACCATAAAAATTGGTGAAGCTCCAGTTTATGGGTCAGTTGTTAAGGGCTGAAGTACCAGTGAATATCTTCATTAGAAATACCTGAACAAAAAAAGTCCTCCTTCCCAGTCATGTTAAATGAGAGCATATAGTGATGTTATCCAGGAGAAACTCTATTAGCTTCTAGTACTGAAAAGAAACCAATGTCTGGCATGTCTCAAAATCATGCCTAAAACAAACACTAATAGTGATAGAGAGGTTTACATGACCGTCTTTATGTCTATCTTGAATTGTAAGTGAAGACATCAGGCACTCTGAATTACATTGCCTGAGAACAGGTAAATCACAGAATCAGCTATGTTGGAAAAGACCTCTGAAATCATCAAGTACAACATTTGACCTAATACCTTGTTGTCTACTAGATCATGGCACTAAATGCGACATCCAGTAAGGTGGTTTCTGACCTTCCAGGGAAAGTTTTTAGACCAAAATATCATTCAGGTTCAGTATAAAACATGTACTGCTGTCAGCAGAAGCATGACTGGTGCAGTGAATCTAGATATTTTTTTCTTCTTCATGCTAATTAACTTCTGAACTTGTCAAATACACAGTAGTTTGTTAGACTGTGTTAGCAAACATTGATCCATATATTTATTTTTCTTCCTATTCCTGTGTTCCAGTGTTGGACTAAGTTCAGTCAAAGTAAATTAATGAAATTCATTTTTCAAAAGACTATTATCTGTGTAAAGACTCCCATTTTTCAGTGTTCAGCAGCCAGTTACAGAACAATCAGGCTTTCAAATATGAAGTGCGGCACTAATGTTGGATATGATTGGAGGTTTGGTGTTTTGAGAAGATTGGGACTTGCCTCTAGTGTATGCATAGCCCCGTCTCTCTCTTCAGACACTGTCTGTTGGGGTTGCAATAAAAGAACTGTATGGGTAGGAGAACCAGAAGTAAACAGATAAGGTGCTTCAAATGACCTTTGTTTGCTGCACCCGGGGGAAGAGCCTTGCTCCAAGGTAATTTGACATGACCTGGATTAAATTTATTCTACCTGTATGGAATAAACACTGCAGAGGACACTCCTCTCTCCTTAGTTTTCAGGGTTTACATACACAGGAAAGTGGTTCATTAATTCTCCATGATCAGCTTGTTGAAGAGCTACATGACATGAGTTGGGGACCAGGGTGTAAGGCAGTCCTGATGTGAATCTTGGGATGAGCCCTCCTGCAAGATGAGATGCACAGAGAGAGGATGGTGGGTGATGAAGATCATGGGTCATACTTACAACAGTTTGGGTTTGGGGGTAATGTGGTAGAGTCCTGAAGCTAACGGGCTGAAACTGTGGAGCTGCTGAGAAAATTTTCACTGAGGAACTCTGGCATGTAAGCAAGTACTGGCTCACACCTTTGCAGCAATAACACAAGCACCACTTCCTCCTTCCCCACCACAAACTAAACTCTGAGAAGATGAGCTTGGGAGGTAGTTTTTGCTGTGATGTGCTTTTTACTTGGGCTTGTATTTACTATCTGCATCACTCACAGGCACACTGCAAAGATCCTGCCTCAGTGCACTCCTGAAAATGTGCAGCTTAAGTGGAAGGGGTTTGTTTCATGTGAAGAACTCAGAGCTGACCATGCAGTATCATATGCAGCCACAGTAAGGCTAGTAAATGAGGCAGATACTGTTCCTCTTTCAACATTCTGTGGTGCATCCTGCTCCCCTGCACCAGCAGCAGCTGTCTTTGTGGCTGCAGAGCTCACCTTCACACAATCACAGAATATGCTGAGTTGGAAGGGACCCATAAGGATCAAGTCCAGTCCTTAGCCCTGCATAGAACCATCCCAGAGTCACACCATGTGCCCAAGAGTATCATCCAAATGCTTCTTGAACTCTTTCAGGCTTGGTGCTACTACCACTTCTCTGGGGAGGATGTTCTTTCTAATATCCAACCTCCCCTGACACAGTTTCAGACCATTCCCCTGTGTTCTGTCCCTGGTCACCATAGAGAAGAGATCAGTGCCTGCCCCTCCTCTTCCCCTCATGAGGAAGTTGTAGAGTGCAGTCTCCTCCTCTTTTCAGTATCCTCTTCTCCAGGCTGAACAGACCAAATGACCTCAGCCACTTCTCATATGGTTTCCCCTCAAGGCCCTTCACCATTTTTATTGCCTTCTTTTGGATGCTCTCTAATAGCCTAATATCTTTCTTGCATTGTGGTGACCAAAACTGCACACAACATCCAAGGTGAGGCCACCCCAGTGTAGAGCAGAGCAGGACAACCCCTTCCCTTGACCAGCTGGCGATGCTTTGTCTGATGCCCCCCAGGACACAGTTGGCCCTCCTGGCTGCCAGGGCACTGTTGACTCATGTGCAACTTGCCATTGACCAGGACCCCCAAGTCCCTTTCCTGGCACTGCTTTCCAGCACCTCATTCCATGGGCTGTACATACATCCAGGGTTGCCCCATCCCAGGTGCAGATTGTTGAACTTCATAAGGTTGGTGATTGCCCAGACCTCCAATTTGTTGAGGTCTGTCTGCAGGACCTCCCTGCCTTTGAGGGAGTGAACAGCTCCTCTGAGTTTTGTATCATCTGCAGATTTGCTTAGTATCCCTTCCAGTCCTGCGTCCAAGCAATTTATGAAGATGTTGAAGAGCACAGGGTCTAAGATGGAGCCCTGTGGAACCCCACTAGTGACAGGTCACCAGTCTGATGTTCCGCATTCACTATCACCCTGTGCTTGACCTGAGAGCCAACTGCTCACCCATCACATGGTGTGTTGATCCAGATGTGTGATGGACATTTTGTCCAGAAGGATCCTGTGAGAGATGGTGTGGAAAGCTTTATTGAAATCCAGAAAGATTACATCAACTGGTTTCCTTTGATCAGCTAGGTGGGTTACCTTGTCATAAAAGGAAATAAGTTTGGATAAGCAGACTTTCCTCTCATGAACATGTGCTGGCTGTGACCAGTGATTGCATTGTTTTTCAGGTGTTTTTCAGTACCTCCCAGGGTAATATTCTCCAAAACTTTACCAGGCACTAAAGTGAGACTGACAGGCTTGAAGTTTCTGGGGTCCTCCTTCTTGCCCTTATTGAAAACTGGGACAAGTTCATCAGCTTCCATTCAGCTGGAACCTCTTCGGATTTCTAAGACCTCTCCAAAATCCTCGAGAGAGGCTTTACATTGACATCAGCAGCTCTTTGAGGATTCTTGGATGAATCCATTAGGCCCTATAGATTTGTAGGGATGCAGCTGGAGCAGCAGATCCTGCACAGTTTCTGGGTAAACTGGGAGTTGATTATTCTTGCAGTGGGGGAGAAGACATCCCTCTGCAGCCCATGGAGGAGCCCCACATAGGAGCAGGTGGATGCCTGAAGGAAGCTGTGACCCCGTGGGAAACCCATACTGGAGCAGGCTCCTGGCAGGACCTGTGGCCCCATAGATAGAGGAGTTCACACTGGAGCAGGTTTGCTGTAGGACTTTTGACCCCATGGGGGATCCTCACTGGAACAACCTCTTCCTGAAGGACTGCTCCCCATAGGAGTGACCCACACTGGAACATTTCATACAGAATTGCAGCCCATGAGAAGGACACATGTTGGAGAAGTTTCTGAAAGAAGGCTGTCTCCTGTGGGAGGGACCCCATGCTAGAGAAGAAGAAAAGCGTGAGTTCTCCTGAGGAAGAAACAGTGGCAGAGACAACATGTGATGAACTGACCAGAGTCCTCATTCCCCTTCCCTTTTTGCTGTGTGGGGAGAAATAGAGAGAGAAGTTGGGAGTGATGTTGAGATGAGGAAGAAGGAAGGCATGGGGGTAAAGGTGTTTTAAGATTTTGGTTTATTTCTCACTACCCTACTCTGATTTGATTAGTAATAAATTAAATTAATTACCCTGAATCAAGTCTGTTTTGCCCATGATCATAACTGGTGAGTGAGCTCTCTCTGCTCTTATCTTGATCCATGAGCCTTTTTTTGTTTTCTCTCCCCTGTACAGCTGTACAAGGGAGTGACAGAGTGGCTTTGGGGAGCACCTGGTGTTCAGCCAGGGTCAACCCACCACACCCTGGTATCCAGTGATAGGATGCGTGGCAATAGTTCAAACCTATGCCAGAGGAGTTTCTGATGGGACATTAGGAAGCATTTCTATACCAAGAGAGTGGTCAAACACTACAACAAACTTCCAAGAGAGGTGGTTGATGCCCCAAGCCTGTCAATGTTTAAGAGGCATTTGTACAATGTATGTAGCAACATACTTTAGCTCTTGGTCATTGTAGGTCCCTTCTAAGTGGTCTCTTCCAACAGAGAGATTAATCTCCACTTTGAAAATCTTAGAAGTGAAATAGCCTAAATCAGTAAGAAAATGAGTGTCTGCCTCACAGAAGTCTAGAAGACAAAGGTATTTATCTGTGAAGGAAGTCTATGTGAAGATCTAGAAGGTAACTTGCACTTTTTCAATAATTTCTCTATGTTACTCTTTAGCAACTGATCCTTGATAGTATGCAACAATAATGGCTTTGCCAATGACCACAGTTCAAATCAGTGAAGATGGCAGAAATAATTTTACTGCAAAAGACGCTCAGAAACTAATTGGGATTGTATTTTTAGTTTTTAAATGAAGATCCATTTCTGGTACATTCATTTGGACTGTTTCCTGCCATTGAACTGTCTCGCAAATCCCACTGTTTTCTTCTGACAAGAAAAAAAACTACAACAAAAAAACCCCCACACCCAAAAACCCCCAAAATCAAAACAAAACAACTCAGCAACTGACCTGGTACATCTAAAACCATTAACGGTGACATACAACACATGACAACTCTTGACAACCATTCTCTGTTGCTAAAGAATATATGCTATGCAATCATTGACACTTCGTTTTTGTTTTTTTTTCCTATATATATTTGCAACCTCTGCTCTGAGGAGACTTTGTGGAAATTTGCTCAGCTTGCAGAAAGAAAATGCATGAGTTGATAAAAGCTAAAAATAACTCACCAGAAGGCTATCCAATAAGCTAGCTTAAGGTTGAGTCATAGAAAAGCCTGTGAGTGTTGTCAGCATACAAGTTATATGGCTTTCTGCAGCATTTGGATATGCTTATGAAATGCATGAAACAATCTCATGAAAAGCACTCATTGAGTGTGTTGATATTGCCATGCATCTTTCAAGAAATTTGGGGACACTTCTACTTCCTTTGGGGAATTAATTGTGCTGTATCTTGCAGGAACTGAAAAGGAAATACAGCTGGAAAAAAACTTATCAAACCCTTTTGAATTTCTTCCATCTCACAGTAAGACACTTTGGGAATAAGGCAAAGCAGTAAACATTCTAATTTTCTAGTAAGACTTTTTACTCTGACTCATATGCCCTTTCCATGAATGAAAGAGGACTAGAAAATAGAAGATAGATACCATATAGATAGTGCCGGATAAAACTATAGTAAGCAAAGCTATTTTAAAACTGTTTTCAGAAAACAGTTATTTGTGATTTATTTCTAAATGGAAAGTTGCACTAGGTGTGGTTCTGTGAGGGGCTATTTTCTATCTTGTACTGTTGATATGTGTATCTTCTGCAAAAAAATATAGTTAATCTCCAATCTCAGCAGCTAAAAGAGGCTACAGGTGTGATGGAGAACAAGAATAAAGATGAAAAGGATCTTGCCGAAATAAATATGATGCTATTTAAAACAGAGAAGTGCTGTGTTTCACACTTTGAACTCATCCCCAGGAACAGTCTACAGCATACATCTAGGAATATATGCATACATTATCAGGCAGCAATTCTGCAAAAAACAATATCTTTGAGCTAGACTGCAACCTTAGCCTCACATGGCATGACAATGCCCTGCTCTTGGGGGAAAAATGGAAAGATAGGCTTCCTATTTCTCATTAGGATCTATGATTACTCTTCTGTCTACTGAACCTTTAGATAAGTGCAGAAATGCTGTTTCCATCAAGACAGCATGCTCAGAAAGTAGTAGACTAATTGTCAAGCTTCCAGAGGAAAGCAGTGAAAAAAATTCATTATTTACTGCCAAAGACCTAGAAAACATGAAGCTGCAAAAGAAGTTTGAGACAGTTGGGGCTTTAACCCTAAAGAAGAGAAAACTCAGGTGAAATATAACAGTCTCCAGCTATGTAGAGGCTGCTATAAGAAGGAGAGAAATTATATTTTCCATGTTTGTGGAAGACAGGATAAGAAATGATGGACATAAATTCCGAAACAGAAAATTAACCTAAACATTAGGCATACTGGATGTTGTACAGTCTCATGGTCAAAAGAGTGAAAGTTTGGAATGGGTCAGTAGGAGAGCTATGGTGATTTCATCTCTGAAAATAGCTAAACAAACCAGCCGAGGAAAACCTATGCCTGTGCTTTGTAGAAAGGGTGTGAAGAGGACACTTTGCCATGCAAATTCCTTTGTGGGAATTGATTTTTCATTTTATAGTAGTAAATCAAGGGATATCAAGTATTTCAGTGGGAGCCAACCATTATTACTCCAAAATGTTTGCAGTAATAAAAAAGAAAATAAGGTGCCAATATGGGCCAAATAGGGCAAGGCTGTGCAACATTTTGGTCATTTAGGACAAATTAAAGTCAAGAGAGGTTAACTCTGGCTTTTCTTGGAAGCTCTGTGGTAGCAAATGATATTAAGGGGAAGTTGAAAAGGAAGAAATGAGAGGTTTGAAGAACCAATTTAAAATGATTATTCCACAAATTCTACCAAGATAGAAATCCCAGAAAAGTCCCCATCTCTGAGCCTACAAAGTCAGCCTTTCACTGAATGCATGTATGTAAACAGTGTACTGACCTCAGTACACTGTAATCTAGGATGAGCATCTATCACTGGCATGTTGAAGCTGCGGTTTCCTGAAGAGCTGAACTGAATTACTGGTTTCTCACAACCAAAAGAGAGATATTTTGTGGCCATCCATCCTCTGGCCTCCACCCCAGCCCTCTGTTGGTTTTGATATTCAGTGCCATCTCTGAGGGCTGACACAGCAGAAAGCTGCCTGGTTTTATGCTGTGATATTTTGCAGCAGACTATTGAGTTAACAAGGTCACAGACGGAGGTCTGGTGAGTGCCAGTCTCAACAGAGCAGTTAAGAGCATGCAGCCATGCTGGGAGAATGGGGCAGTTGCTTCAGGACCTCTTTCCAAATCAGTGAATGATTACATTGGCTCATCAAGGCTCATGAAAACCATGTCTTTGCTTCCATGTAGAGAAGGTCTTATTCCAGCTTTTAAGAAAGCCGGAGGAATAAGGAAAATCACTAAGAAAGCTTATGTTGTTAGAAAATAATTAATGCAAGAGAAAAAAAAAAAAAAAAAAAAAAAGAAAAGATTGCTAGCTAGCTGGACAGGAAGATGGAAATGTGGCCCTGATTTGAGGTTGTTTGTCGAAGTCCCTTAACTGCATGGTCATGACTTGGCAGCCGTTCAGGCTCCAGCAGGCATTGTACAAGCCTGTGATAGGAGGGGTTTCCTCTGATGAGCTGGCCATTGTGACTTTACAAGAAATTGTACAGTACTTCCTCTCACCCATTTGAAACCACCGTTTTCTGAATGAATTTTCTCCTGTTTTGTTTTTAACAATTTAACCCTTAACCTTTCTGACTCATGCTTTCTATTCTGGTGTAACATGTAGCCTGAGGTGAAAATGGGGACAGCCCACACAAATGAGACTCCCCTGCCCGTGGTTTGACAGGGAAACCAAGTGTTGCATAGAGCACTTTCTGCTGAAGAGCACTTTGCAGGTCTGGTAGTGTGGTATGAGCAAAAAAAGCCTCTCTTGCAAGTCAAATAAGGAAAGCCAGGCACCAATTGAGTCTCTATGTGATTCATCTGTACTCTCCAATTTATACTAATTGCTAAACTCTGGAGGTGTGGTGCTGGCAACAAGGGTAAAACGGTATAATGAGGGAAATGACCCTTTCACAATTAGTGGAATGAATTTATCTGAAGATGAGAAAGAGAACCAAGTAGTCAATGCAATGATCAGACATACCAGGCTAAATTCAGTGGTGACATAAAAATATGTACAGGGTACCTGCTGGGGAAGAAACCTTTCTGCCCAAGACAAACACAGAATATTGTGAAATACAGAAATACATGTGGCATAAAAAAAGCTAAGTAGGGACAGAAACAGGATGTTCAAAGGTGGAGTTCCCCTTGGGGTCAGTACTGAGCACTTGAAATTAGACTGGAAATGAGAGGAATCAAAGGCACAGTGTTTCAGCAAGGATCTGCCTTGGGTTATGAAAGGCCTTTGAGTTTTATCTTGTGTAATCAGCATAAAAGTCATAGTATGTGAACAGCACTTTTACCTATGTCCAAAAGGGAATAAAAAGGAGATAGGAATATTTCTCATTCAACCATGTTAATGGATGGTGCTGAGTCCTGAACAATGGCCGAAGAGATGGCACCTTCCCAAGACCCTCTCAGGAGATATTATGTCCCAGCAAGCTCCCTGGGGTCATGTTGCAAGTGGTTTACTGCTAAAAGGGTGAATCAATATGTGACAGAAAGGCCAAGGGTATGTTTGACTTCCAAATCAGGTGATGGGGTCAGTACTCTTTCTCCAATTATGGAAAATACCTATATACCATAAATAAAGTAAAATATTTTTTATTGAAATAATAAATTAAAAGAATCCCTCATAGGTTTTCCATATAGTGGAAACAACCCATAAGGTTTGTGACCTCTCCTACTGTTGTCCTGTAAGGTTGATAAAGCTCTGTAGTGATCTGGGTTCTTGGACCAAGGAGATATTTGGTAGAAAGGGAGAGTCACTTCCTAAAGATATTGTGGGAAACAGGGATAAGACCTTTAAGTGAACTGATGACTGAGTCCAGCCCAGAAAGCTGGTGGATGAATCTGGCAGGTAGCAGACAACTTTTTCTGCTAAAACATGTCCTTTTGCTCTGAGAAAGGGATTAGATCTTTGAGTCCCACTCTTTAAAATGTCACACAGCAGCCAGTATGAAAAGGCAGCATAAAATCTCTCCTGTAACACCAACTAAAGTTTCAAAAACAATTTAATATGTGATACACTGCTACTTCGGCTTGTCAGGCTGGTATCACCTTGGTCCCTCTCAGTTCATCCATTTGAGCTGAATTCTTGTCCCGTGTCTACGAGAAATGATTCATTCAGTGGCTGTGAAATGCCTGCATTGGGGGGCTGCAGTCATGGAGCTCATAAAGGTTACTTCTGTCTAAATTGCAATGCCATCCGTCTGAGTGGCTGCAGTACCTACAGAATGATGGGAAGAGAGGGGAGGAAGTGAAATCTTTGAATAGATGATGTTAAACACATCAAAGTATTTCAAGTAAATCAAATACCTTCATGTTTTTCAATTTCCTGTCTTAGAATTTTTTATGTTTGTGATCTAATTTTACCCTTTGTTTTGTTTCTCTTCCCTATTTGTCTGCTGTCACTTGTCAGCTAGGCACAGTGATGCTGCACCTGTCTACCATCATAATAAGGCCTAAAATTTCAACCTCTTTTAGATTATATTCTTCAAAGGAGGAGAAGATCGACTGCAAGAAGTAGGGACATTTCTCATAACACACACTAAGACCTTCAACTTTACTGTGGTTTTAATTTTGAGCAGTGTTATAAACAAGTTAGAAAGTGAAGTGTAGGCATCATTTATCAGAAGGAAAAAAAATCTTGAAAAAGAGTAAGCACCTTTTCACTCAGTTTAGCCTTTGACATGTGCATTTGAGTCATAGCTTGTCAAAGAGTCATGAACAAGATACTCTCATGTCATTTTCTCCACACAGAGTTTCAAAGCTCTTCACCTCTTCACCAACTGTTCCTCAGTCAGCAAGTAAAGTACAGATGGTCAAGCTGTGCTCCATTATGGGTTCAGTGCTTCTGTAAAATCAAGTGGACCCAGGCTACCAGTGAATAAAAATGGCTGAAGAAGGGACAGCACAGGACAATCAGTAATGTTTCAATGCTTAACACGGTGTGTAGCATGATCTGGAAATGTGCTAAATTACACAATCTCGAGTGATGCCTGGGGTATAGGGTAGCTCCAAATTTTTTGATAGGGAGCACAGACAAGACTGGTCTGGATTTGGCTCCCTATACACCCTTATACACAGTTGACTTTGTACCTGCAAACCCTCATGTTGCACTGAAGATAAGTAACACACATTCTTTGTTTCGTGTTAAGAAAATGTTACATTAGTTCACACACTGTGAACTGGAAAAGAACAAAAAACAAAAAAACCCAAAAACCTCCACAAACAAACAAACAAACAAACAACCCATCCAAAATTACATTTACATTTTAGGGCTACACAGGGCAAAGTGCTGTATAGTACAGCCGTGGCCACTCTGTGCTGCTTGGCCACACAATGACAGAACATTCCTTGCTCATCTTTTACTTAATAAATAAATAGCCAGACAAGTGCAGAGCAATACTATGCCTCATTATAACTGTTTTGTACAACTCCATAGGTTCAAATGAAAAGGTTTAAACATCCATTTACACATGTATGAATATTGTCTCCTTGTAAGATGTTGCCCTACTGTGCTAGAAGGAAAAGTACTTGGCCACGTAAAGATACTCCACTGGTCTTACTGAAGTTGCTCCTGGTTAATAGGACTCTGTGTGAGATGAGACTTCAATCCCCATGATTCAGGTCAAGATGTAAATGAATAGAACTTAATGGAATGTACTTTCCTAGGTTTCTCCCAGTGGGACAAAGGGAAAATATAGCTTCTTCTTTCTGTCCAAGCAAGTAGCTGCTACACAGCAGTAAAGTGGACTCTAGTAAGACTATGGATGTAGGACTGGATCCAAACGGTTTCAGAATCAGACACCTGCTGCACCTCCTTTTGAGATAGTTTGCAGACAGTGAGAAGATAAAGTTCTGTTTCAGTAAATTCAATGAGTCTCTGGAAAGGCAGAAGATAACCTAGTTTGCATACAGCTGGCAAATACTCATGGTGTGCAGTCTAGAAATGCCTGTTTTGATGGAAAGAGACTCTGGCTGCTATATCCAGCTCTGTTTAGCACAGGTATAAGCTGAGAAGTTCTTTGTCCCAAGTAACGCAGGAGGGTTTTGAACCTTGTATCCTTCCTCCCCAGCTTCTCTGAGTCCTGCTAAACCACAACCAAGGACTATTCCAATCCTACAGTGAGGCAGGCACTTTGAGGGAACTATGTCCAGCATTGCAGAACAGGAAAGGGAAGTCAGAAAGAGCAGGAGACCAGCAATTTTGAAGCTTCAATGTGCCACTGATTTGATGCAGGATCTAGGAGAAAACATTATAGAAGCACATAAGAAAGCAAGTAAGTTTCTTTTATAAAGCTGTATGTGGTAAGATGGTGTGTGTGCTGCTTTTACCAAGTGCTGTTATGCTACAGAGACAACACAAGATGCTGAAAAAGCAGGCTCTGAGGCATAAACCTTGTCAAGTGAGGAAAACAGAAACCACCCCTTAACTGTGCAGTTTGGGGCAGGAAAATTGCATTCCATTGACTGCAGTTTTTGAAGGGGATTTGGATGGAGAACACTGGGTTGTGTAATTTTTTTTTCCTTTTTCTTTTTGTGCTTTGTAACATTTTAAGTGTGCTTAAATAATTTGATATGTTTTCCCCAAATTTAATTATGGTAACCTGCGGGATTGTGAATTTCAGTTTCCTCTTAACTTTGCTTGACTTTGTTTAGGATGTATTTGGTTTTCTGTATGATTTTCTTTGTGTGTCATTGTATACTATGTCGGCTATTTTAGAAAAGTCAGATTATGAGGCTGGGTGACGGCTGCTTGTTTGCCACCGTGTTACTTGTTTTGAGAGTTACACAATAATATGCCTCACTGGAGTACTGCTCCATAAAAAATGAAGTTAAGCATTGCCTATGTTTCAGGTAATTGCATCCTCAGAGTATTACCACTTAACACCCTAACGAAGGAGTTTAGCTTTTCAAAAAGACTCCTTTCTCTCTAGAGTATAAATGGTCTTTTACAGTAAGTGGCTGCTGAGTAACATTTAGTGTTTGACTGAATTTCCCTGTTTTCTTCCAAAATGCATACTTTCCTCTTGCTCAGGGTTGTGTAGGATATTCTCTCATACATGTGTCTTGCCACACACATGAAGGAATAGTGTCTATGGATCTTGAGCCTGTGAGCCCAGACCATAAAACATCCTTCTTAGAACATGAGGGGTTAAGCTCTGACCAGAACTAATATGAGATGTAGGATGACTGTGTGTTGAGGACACAAACCAGATTCAGTTCCCTCCTTTGTTATGATCTCTGAGTAAAGTTATCAACTGCTGCCAAAAAAAGGCCAACCCTCTTTTTTTGTAACTCCCCTTTCTGCATGTAGGGCTCTTCTCCTCTTTACGTTGTTTGGTGCTCAGCTGACATTTGGTTGAGCCAGTTCAATTCACGCAGAAAAATATTCACTCTTTCTCTGCACTAATTCTCCTCCCATCTCATGAGGTGACTGGGTTCAGGTAAGGGTCTGATGTTCATCAGATCTGGTAAAGGAAAGGGAGATAGCTTTGGGAGAGAGAAAAACAAGATCTATACCCTACAGTTTCACTCTCTCTCTTTGAATGGGAGTCACTTCTCCTTCGGTCTATGAATAAAATATGGAGTAGCCTTCCTTTTCTTCCTCATAGAGTGGTTGTGTAACAACAGAAAAGAATGCCAGAATGCAGCAGTGAGGGGGAAATGGATGCAAGGTTTTGCCTTAAAGTCTGTCCTTTGGTAACTATTAATAGAAACTTTATTATATTTTAAATGTTTTTCAATAGTCTTTAAATAATGTTTCTCTTGGCAGGTTTCTTTTCTCCTAAGAAATGCAAAACTAGTTACTGTAGGAACCATTCCATACATATTTCTAGTAGATGAATTCACCCTTTTGCTGTCTAGCAGGAAAGAAACACACAGAAAACTGCAACCACTGATCGTGTTGCTTGAATCTATGTATGAAAGTTTAACATCCTTCTCGATTACCATTAACTTGCAGTCTTGGATTTTTTTTTTCCATTATGATCTCTATTTCTGTGTGTTTTGAATAAAAATATCTCCTCCTTGGTTCCAGATTGATACCATTTGACTGTGAGGGTTTTAATCAATTCTTTGAAGGCTGCTGCTGGTTGTGGACTGACAGGTAGTTGAAAAGCAACCAGACTAACGAAGTTGCACAGTGACAAGCCAAGATCATCAGGAGTCCCTACAGGAACTGACAGAGCTTCTCCATGTTAAATAAGGTTGCAAAACTTCCCCAAAAAACAGGGTCTGCACTGAGCACATCAGGCAAGATACTGGCTGTGGAGTGTTTAAAATGCTAAGTAGTGAACCTCAGACTATAATTCAGCTCCATTTTTGCTAGAATATGATGACTAAGACTCTACTCACACTTCATGGTGACTGTGTTGCAACATGCATTTGGAAGGATGAAATAGACTTAAAAGACCAAATTTTTTAGTTGGTTGCACTAAGCTATTATTGGAGTGAGACTGCTGTTGCATAAACACGGTCTGTCCCTTTGTCTGGAAGGGAATGGTGTGTGCAGTCACCAGAGCTGGGCGAGCTGCTGTGCCAGAGCGCACCGTGACCTGGACAGCATGGGTGCTGCTTATCACTGGACTGGGCAAAAGCTACAGCTGCACAAAGCTTTTGGGTTGCACAGAGAAAGCCATAGTTCAGAACTGGGTATCTGATGAGATGAGCTCTCTTTGGGAATCATGCAGCAGGTGCTTGAGTTGCTTGGAAAGCACTGGCAGCTTTTGACTTCAGGAGCCCTTCTCTTTGCAGACCATGAAAAAAAAGATACCTGAGTCTGTGCAGAATTGTTTCCTTGGCACAAGATGGAAAAGGCATGCCCTGAAACTTCTTCCAGACTGCAGTGCCTGTTATCTCAGGCTCAGTGTAAAGGTAGCCAGTAAAATCCTATGGAACTAAGCTTTGTGTCAAGGCTAGTTGGTTGACTCATGGCATGGACGCCAGCACAACTGCATTAATGGAAAAACAGTAAATCAGCTGAGAAACGAACCCTATGGCTCAGAGCTGCCCCATGCTCTTCCCACCAGAGAAGATACGTCAATCTGTCATCGAAGATGCCTTGTTACCACAACCTCTGAGCTCCTCACAGGGTTCCTGGAAAGTAAGGAAATCCTACCAGTCCCTGATACTGATGAGGAACTGACATCTTGGCTTCTAATGATGCAGAGAAGTACACTGAGATTTTCACAGCTGTCTGCTGGGTTGGTTTGTTTAGGCTGGTAAATGCCCTTAAATATGAAATATGTTCTTCACTCATGTAGGAAATGGGGGTCACAAGCTTTTCCTTCCTCACAGCCTTTCAGTGTCTGACTGAAGACATGGTTGAGCCCAAGGCAGTGGGGTCACATTGGAGGTGAAGTAAACACACAGGAGCAAATTGGAAGATGCCTGGTCAGAAAACAGCATGTGACTCGCAAACATATTTGAAAGGTCTCAGATAGTTTCCTTTTTTTTTTTTTTTTGTAACCGTGATCATCTCCAACAGTGGAGTGCTTAGCTCTGAGTGTTCAGGTTACAGAGGTTACAGTGAGTGTATATGGAGCAGAATGAAGGTACAACTAAGTCCTTGGTGTCCATCAGTAATTTCTAATGTCAATGTGACACAGCATCTTCCTGCATGGAGCTCTCTGTCTTAGCTCTGCAGCAGAGTCTGAGGGCAGAGTGAGGTGCTTCCTTCGAGTACAGGACATGCACTCAAGTGAGTCCTAAAGTCTCACTGCACCACGTGCACAAGGGGTGAATGAAGTCATGGTTTGGTCCCAGCTATACTCTGTAAGTTAAGTTATTCAGGGCACTCGTCTCCAACATACGGTTGCCAGTTCCAAGGGCTTAACTGACAGATACTTAAAGTCCAGCTCACAATGCATCACATCATGCCAAAAAATCACAGCACTCCGAGCCTTCCTGCTGGAGCATAATTGGCTTTCTGCTTGCTCACATTACACAACACATCACTGAAACAAAGAGAGTGCAAACATGAACAAATGTGTCAAAGAAACTGGCAGCAACATGAGTATAGGTCAAAGTTATCTACCCCTGCCTAAGCCAGAAATCAGGAATGGAGTGTGGGAAAGAGCAAAACCAGTTTTTTTTTCCTTTAAAAGGTTTTAATTCTTTTGCTGGAACATGTCCAGTAAAAGAGTTCTTGGCATTCAAAGCCTAGTTTACAGGTGTGGGCATTTGCGTGAGCATGTGGAGCAGAGGGAAATGGCATTCTCAGTAAGGGTGGGAATAGAAGAAGACTTCCATTTCACAAAACAAAATGTGGAGGATTTGAAGGAGTTATTTCCCTATAAGCACACCAAGTTATTCATTTTCCTTGATCCACTGGTTAGGGCTATTCAACAGTTCACAACTGGGTAAGCACAGGTTCAGCCTGTTTTACATTCCTTATGTTAGATGCCTGCAGTGGCAAATTCAGTATAAATTAACCTGGCTTTCCAGAATTTATGCAAAGGTTTAGGGTTAGGGTTAGTTTGTGTACAAGCCCTCCTGTTTATGACTCCATAGGATAAGTTTTGTGTTCAGCTGTTTGTCAGAGCTTAAAATCCTTTTCCTTCTGCCTGAAGATGGAAGACATTAAGGTGTTATCTATTCAGGCCATAACACTGTAGCTGTTATTCCACCACAAAATCTCTGAACCTCGTCTCTGTTTTGCAAAGCAGTTTTATCCCATGGTGAGGTCGTTCATAAAACTGGATTTTGGGTTATGGTGACATTTCCTTTTACAAGTCAATGTATGTACCTTTTATCATCAGTAAAGGAGATGGCAAGCTCCCAAGGGCAGCTTGGATTGCCCTGCAGCTCTGTCCCTCTTCCACGGTGAAGTTCATGGCACTTGTTGGCTAGAAGACACCTGGGGACACCAGTCCCAGGAGCACACTCAGTACCCCCTCCAGCATCCATTCATGCCAGGACAGCAGTCTGCACCACTGAAGACCAGATAGCTAGGTTCAGCTACATAAAAATTACTTTTAGGGTTGAATAAAATATGGTATACATGTTTGGGGAGGAAGGGAGCAGAAGGCACAAGTTTATCACCCTTCCTTCTATTGGAACTATGCTTTTCCCGGGAGAGACACAGAGCCAAGACACGTCTCTCTTGATAGAGGTCAGTACCCCCTGAGTCTGCAGTTGTCTTCAGCCATTTAAATCTAATAACACTGTCTAATACCCCACATTTAAATGTAATAGCAACAACTCCCTTCAAAACTTTCCCTACTGAGGTCTAATGGTAGTAAACACATAGGAATAATAATTCCAAATTCATATGCATGATCTATTTTTAATGTTTTCCTCCTGGGATATGGTTGTGCTCTATAAGAAACACTGCTTTCTCTCAAGGTAGAGAGCATAAAATTGAGGTAAAGGGGAGAAATGATTTCTCTATACATTGCTCTAAAGGATTTGCTTGGTAGTATTAGGTGTGTGATAGAGTATCACCAAAATCACTGGAAGTTCTGCTGTTGACTTCATCAGGCAATATGACCTGTCCTCTAACATGTGGTTATCTTGCTTCATAGAGAGCATCTGAAAAAGCAGAACAACTAAAATATAATTCTGTCCACCAAATATAACCAGCCCTCAGGAATTAAAGGAATGTATCTATAGGAAAGAAGGATGGTCTTGTGGGTGAGACACGAGTCTCTGAGTCAGAAAATGGGTTGAGTTTTCTATCACAAGCTCCTGGTGTGAACTGATGCTGCTTAAACTCTGCTGCTTCTGTTTCTCTGCATCAGTAACAATGGATTGGTGCACTCTTAGTATTGTTTTCCCATTAGTTCTCCCTGCAAATTCTTTGATGCTTAGTCTTTTAAGATGTAGACTTCTAGGGCAGAAGTAACAGGCTGAAGCAGGAATTAGAATCCTTGATGGACTTTTCATAGGACTTCCTCTTTGTTTTGCAGTTCTTCAGCTGGCTGCACCCAGTTAATTTTTAATAATACAAGTTTTGTCTTTATTTGTGAAGGACTTGTAAGTACCTGAATTGGGAGTACTTTGGAAAATGTCACTATTTCCTAGTTATCTGTAAAAGCTTGAATGGCTCTTGAGCCTTACAGCTCCTCCTCTGGGTGAAAACATTTTTTGGCAATGAATGGAACTAAGGGATCCCCTGCTTTGCAAAGCTGGAAAGCTTGAAGCCTGAGAACTGGCATGAAAATGGAATGAACTGATAGGAAAACAATGCAAATATTTCTGGAAATGCTTCCTCAAATTATTTTACCTTCAATGAATCAGTACTTTTGGCAATAGCAAGGCTAGCCTTTCAAGCTAACTTTGAAGTGTTCTCAGACTTTAGGCATGTCTCCATTCTCAGGTTTTCTCTAAGTACAATGTCTCAGAACTTTTATGGTTGACCTGTTACTCATATTTTACTTTTTGTTTGATTTTTTCTCCATGAATACACAAGATTTTTCTACTTTTCTACCTTATTTGGAGACCCCAGTGGTTAGGCTCTCTACACTCTCATGGACTCTATAGCCATAAAGATGACTCAGTAACTCCATCCTCCATCCACTAGCACAGACAGGAAAATCTGCTTTGACCAGAAATAGGAAGTATAAGGCTAGAAAGACTCCTCTGCAATGCCCTTGACCACTGTGACCAAAAGGAAATACTTTTGTTAGAAGGTTAGTCCTGACCATTTATTTTGCTATCCACTTTAATGAATGAAGTGCATTCAGCTTTCCACTGTCATGCCCAATCTGTGTGAAAGGTCAGCTTTTTCAAGTTCCTGCTCTCTTCCTTGTTACATATTAAATAAACCTTCATGTCTTTTATGCTGTTAGTCATGCACACCTTCACTGTGAGAGAAGGAGAAGATAGTTTTGATGTAAAACCATTAATTTCACTCCTTATCATCTACTCTTTGCTCCTTTCCAAAAGCTGGAGCATGATGACTCACAGTTAAACCACTTCCAGAATGTCTACCTCCTGTATCTTTGGAAATTTAGAATACTGTGCTCTAGAGTCCAGTCATCTTTACTTTCTCCACACCCAGCACATATTTCCTGACTCAAATGTGGTCTGAGTGACCACATTTTTGTTCCGTCTCATTTTAAGGATCAACATTTTCTTCCTATCTTTGTCCCTCTGTGTAATCCTTTCTGGTGATAACCATATTTGATTTACCTGATCCTGATTAAAAGTCTTTTTTAGGTTAATGGAAATATGTCCACAGGATTGAGCAGACTGTGTGGATCAGGCACATACTAGAATTGACTGGAATCCTTCCAAGGAAGCAGTGAAGGATTTTTTCCCCTTTCCTCTTGCTTTAGTTTGTTTATTTTCCAGTTGTCAGTTTCATCTCGCTAAGAACCACTCTTGGC
>JAWWEU010000081.1:142943301-142968563 GCA_035583155.1 Acropternis orthonyx | reverse complement strand
TTTTTTCCCCTTTCCTCTTGCTTTAGTTTGTTTATTTTCCAGTTGTCAGTTTCATCTCGCTAAGAACCACTCTTGGCACATGTTATCATAATTAAAAATTGCCCTCTATAGGCAGACAGTGGTGACCAGAGAGTCTTCACCAAGGCTGGGGTTTAGCCTGTGCAGCAGGCCACCATAATTCCCAGGTCCCCCAACAAAGTTCTGGGTTAGAACTGGGAAAATAAATAGAATTTAGGTTTAAGACAACAGTTATTTCTCACCCAAAAATGGACATGTCTCAGTACTGACATCTACTGCACACTGACAAATCTGTTGAAATTCAGGTGAGAGTGCCACCTTCCCAGCAGTGTGTACAGCACAGGGTGTAACTGGGTCACAGAGGGGACTCAAGTGTTGGGGTTCGGAGATGCACCGTCCCACATTACCCTGAGCAAACATGTCCCACAGGCAAGTGATGGAAGGAGGAGAGTGGGAAGAGGAAGCTGTGGTGTGACCTCCTCCTCCTTGAACCATGCTTATCACCCGGCATCAGGTGGGTGGTGGCCTCAGAATCAGAGCAAGCACTGGTTGTTGTTGTTAGGCAATGTCCCACAGAGCAACCTGGAATAATAAATCCCATGACATGTGCAGTAGGAAGACACAGAGAGAAACATTTTCCACCTCCAACTCTGGTTCATTTTAGACAGTTGTGTAACACACCTTTCTTTTTGCATGGAACCAGCCTTGAAACAATTCGTGGGCTGGAGCACCTTTTGGTAAATTCACAGCTGAAGGGGAAAAATTGGTCATAGCAGTAAACTTAAAATAATACTCCTCCAACAGGCACGTCATGCTGTCTACTTATCTCCTCACCCCAAACCACATCACATGCATTCAGATGCATGTCGGAAGTGAAAATAGCTCTAAACAGCATAATTTCTCTAGGCTGGTTCACCTGAGATTTTTAGGCTTCATGCTAGTGGACTCTGGTAAATCTCAGTAGTATCTGAAAAATAATGGTGTGAGAGATCTGGTGTAAGAGAGAAGAGAACAAGGCCATTAGAGGTCTGATCGCTCAAGTTAGGTAAAAGCTTATGCTCACATCTTAGTGACAGGAAACAGAATGTGTAGTTACTTCTGTGGTTCAGGAAGTACAAAGCTCAGAAAAAGCAGTAGAAAATATATACAGGAAGGAGGACTGAGCGGGTTCAAAGTCTGTTGGTAGAAAACAGAACTTCTTTTATTCTTCACCGCTGTTTTTGCAAAATGAGTTGGGGAGTGGAGCATGGGACACAGTGAGGGAGGGACATCAACCTCAGTAACTCTCTTGTTTTTCATAATTTAAAACAAGGGGATCTCCTTGTAACACTGGCTGATTTTCCAGTGCCGAAGACATCAATCCCTGTAAAGAGTCATCAGTCTGCCATTACTATTTGGGGATGCTGGGAAATTCTTTCTATTTACTGGAAATAAATATTTATGGAACAAACAGAAAAGCCAACTTGTGGGCTTTTAATATTGCTCCCACAGGTTCCTAAAAGCATACCACTACTTAAGAAAATGAACTGGTTTTCCACAAGAGGTAAACACCTACTGTAGAAGAGAAGTGACATGGCATTATGGTCAAAGAGATACTGATGTATTAGCTCCATATTTTCAGTTGTTTTTATTATGCCACCAGAAAAATTCTTTGAAGTAATAGTGCTAGGCATACTGTCAGCCTCGATGTGAATTTTGTTCCTGCAAATGATTTTGTGATATTTTGTTGGGTATTTACATCAAGAGAAGACAAGAGGTTGCAAGAAGGTAACTGCTTTCAAAAAAGCACCAGGAACATATACTTTAAAAAAGTACACATTTTCTATAAAAATATGATTTTCAATAATTTTTGTGCTAGAGACAAATATGAGCATTGTATAACAGAGTAAGGACAGTCTCGTGGTGTAAAGGACAGCACTTTGGACTCTGAATCCCAAGGACCTGAGTTCGAGTCTCAGTGGGACGGTCCCCTGGGCAGTTAAATGCCTCCCTGCCATCCAATCCTGTCAGATCTTGGATGCTCAGCAGGGTCAGCCCCAGTTAGTACTGGGTGCTGTAGACATCCCGAGGATTTCACTGTCACTGTCCAAGCTCGCTCAGCCGTGGCAAATGGACCTTAGGACTTAAACGGTGGGGCCAGTTCTGCGCACGCTGTGCCTCACCTAAAAAATCCACTGTGTAGGCTGGAAGGGCACATCCACGTGGGGAGAGCCCTTCCCCAGATCTTTGTTCACGAAGTCTGGCCATACATATACATACATACATAGCAGAGTAAAAATTTCAGTTGTTCAAATATTTTAAGTAGGGTGGGATTTTTTGGTTAAGTCTAACTTTCACATGTTGTTCTGCATAATATATGCTAATACACTGCTTAAAACAATGTGTCCTAATCCTGCCATGAACATGCAACCATTGGTATGATAAAATAATACAGATTTTCTTTAAGGTCTTACCATAGAATTTAAATGAGAAGTTTATCTCTGCTGTGGAGCTTAATGAGAAAACACATAAAATGTGGGGACGTTATAATTCTCTATTACAATCCCTTAGATTTTATGTCAGTTTTACCAGGGACTGCTTTATCTCTTGTTTTAACTATTAATTTAGCTATAGTTTAAGTCTATTGCACATCTCTATGAGGTGGATCATTTGACATTTCGGTATTAACATCAAAAGACTTACAGGGAAATTCACTAATGTAAATTTACCAGTTTCAGCAAATTTCAGCCAACCAAGCAAGGAGTTTCAAAGCTACCACTGGGTTAACTGGAGCTAAATATTTTACCCTGGTTTTGATACCTGAATGTCTAATTTCTTTGAATATGAAACTCTAGAGAAGCTATGTAAATGTGACTGTATGCAAATCACAGGAATGTTTTCATTACATTATGTGAACTGAAACTGCTGAGTTTCACATCTCTCTAGATTTTAAGCTATTGAGCTGGGGAATTTTCCTGTGCAGGTAATTAAGAAAACTTGATGTTTCAACTTCACTATTATTTTTTGACATTGTCCATTCTGTAACTCTGTCACTTACTAAGCCTCAAAACTTGTATTTGTTTGGCACTGATATTAGGACAAAACCTGTGAGAAATTTTATAGAATGGAAAAGTTACAAAAGACACTGGGGGAAAATAGCCCTTTTTTCTCTCAGATCAGACATGACCAGAATGCCCTGAGCTTTAATAGCAGCCTCATGAGCTGGCAACCCTTCTGTAGTGTTATGTCTTCTGTAGTGTTTTGTCTTCTTTCAGAAGAAATTTCATTTGACTGAAAATCTTACAGTGTCTTCCAATGGCACAGGGAAGAACATTCACTGACTTCTGTAATTTAGTTACATTACTTGGCTATTCTCTTTTCTTTACATTTGAGGACGACAGGGTATAAGTAAAGTATGTGTAAATCTGTCAGGATTGCCCAGATTGTGGCAAAGACAATTCTGCCAGGATATCATCTGCTACCATGAACTCATAATCTTCTTTCCCCTCAAATTGTTATTTTTACTGGAATTCTTAGCCACTAGGCAGGATCATTAAAAGGTAGTTAAGAACAAGTAAAATTCCTGCTTACAACATGAGTAACTTTCATAGAAGTTCAGAAATTTTGCTCTTTGGGTATTCTGTCAATATTTTTGTCCAAATCAGGAAACAAGACAGGAAATGGAATGAAGTATGGTAACCTGTCTCCTCAGTGCCACTTAGACATTTGCATAACAATAAAAGTTTTGCTGAAGGAGACTCTGGAAGTCACCTGTCCAACATTCTGCTTGAAGCAAGACAGTCACCATCACCAGAGCAGGTCAGCAGTAGCTTTGTAACTAAGACTGGAAAAACTCTGTTGACGAAAGTATCATTTGATCTGAGATGATCAATAAGAAATGTAGTTCATGCACATTGTACTTCCATTTTCCTGTCTTGGGTAGGCTATCTCTTCCATGACTGAGGGCTTCTTGAAAATGGGAAGATTGAAGTCAGCAAGAATGATCATTCTGAATAGGGTGATGGGAACTCCAGACTCAAAGAGTTGATCTTAAGCTCAGCAGCAAGAAGAAAAATTATGTTCTGTCCAAATATTTCAATTTTCTTGACAAACAGATGTCCCTCACAGATTTTCTTAAGAATGATGCTTTCTAATGAAACTGTTTTCCATGCAGAATTCTGCACTGAACTTATTAAAAGGCTGAACAATGCTCCTCAAAATTAAAATGTTAATAAACACAGATCTTAAAACAGATTAACTAAAATAGTCAGGAAGGAAACATGAAAAAATAAATCAGGTGAGCAACTAACATTTCAAAAGTCAGCAAACAGTCAAGGACAAAGGATTTTTGACTCCTACTCATGAACATTTAACTGATGACCAAGACCATTTGCTATTTTTATATGTAGTAAAACGTGGGAAACTTCCTTGAAGGTACATGGTTGTTGGCAGGGCCTTGTTGGGCCAAGTAACTCAAGTTTACCTTCTTTAAGCTTCTGCTTGCTAGTTGCACTGTGGTGTCCCACAATTTCCCATGCAGAGATGTTTCAGATCCTTGTCGTATAATCTGAGAAGTGAAACCCCCATCACCTGACCCAAATACCTTGTGTGAGTCCTGCTGTTCAGGTTGACACATGATGACGCTTCATTGTGGTATGTGTGTACAGAACAGTCCTCCTCTTGTTCTTTGCTCCACTTCCTCACTCCCCCTTTCATGACATATTAGTCATCAATCACGAGTGAGAGAAATTTCCAGGTTGTGGTGTTTCAGTCACCCAGCACCAACAGGAATGTGAAAATAACTCCAGTTTGTAGCACCTGTTGCTTCAAAACCACATTGCAAGTGGTCGAATAGTACTCTCTCCCTCTCTGTCTCATTCTCTTTTTTTTGGCCAAGGTTACAAACTAATGAGTGCAAGACTGCCAGCAAAAGTGCTGACACAATCTTCACATTTCATGGGCTAATGAGGTAGAAAATAATTGTTTGATGACATAAATTAATTAGTAGTCACCACATTTTGAAAACAGACACTGTATATTGCTGTGATTTAATCAGGGCAGGGTGACCTCTAAGCATTTATTTTTTTGAAATGAAGAGGTGGCAAAGCACGAGAAAGCCAAAGCACTGGCAGAACTTCGATGCGATTTTTCCATTAGTGTAATTGGCTGAGTTTATCAGTGCAGTCTGAGAAGGAGCTGACAGACAGGGCTGCCTCTCTGCATGCAGCCAGCTCTTCATCCTGCAGAACCCACTGTGTTACACTGGAAGCTGCTACTTCTCAGTGTGGCACATAGGGAGCTGCATGTCACCTTCCATGTCACCCCAGCAGTATCACTGTGCAGCTGAGTCTGCAAACACATCTGTGATGTGCAGATAGGGACAGCTCATGCTGCAGCCCCATCTCTGCTGGTGGAAGAGGCAAGTAAAGGGAAGGACAACACAAAAACCTGCAGGAAGCATAGACCCCCAGGTATTTTATGTTCCTGCACTCGAGTCACTTACAACGTATCTACTATAGTTATTTGCCATCTGGGAGAGGAAACAATACTGCTTGCCCTAGAGGGATGTAATGGAGATAAAATTCGTAATAATGAGGTCCATATAATTACTAAGATGTCTAGAAACAGTTTTGGAATTGGGAATGTCATACAGAAACTTTCACCTTGATCCAAATTCACAGTCAGCTTCTACCCTTTCTATTCTCTAATCATCTGTTTTACTCCATGTGCAATGCATTCCTGACAGTGTAAGTCAGGTACAACTCACAGTGAATAAAGAATTATTTCAGCCTTATGCAATTTATATTTTCCTATAACAGGTTGAGTTTGGATTCTGTGCCTGCCACCTGGTTGTTTTCTTGTGTTTGGGGATGAATGCACTGTCCATATCTAAAGCTGGCTAAAGTATCTGCACATGACAGCCATAATTTTCCTCTGATACAGAAGCACATGGGATATTCAGCAGGGGCAGCAGGTTTAAGTGCATGAATAATTCCAGAAAAAACTCCAGGCAGAAGCCTCTTGTAGGGGAAAAAAGAACTGAAGCATGATTTCATTGCCTGTGGGTGCAACCCTTCTGTTATGTCTCCAGGATGGACGCAGAGTTCCTGTGAGAGTCAATAAGACAGGACTATGTTTGAAGTTTTAATATCAAGTGAAGAGTGAGTTCACCTGTAGAATTTTTTGTGTGAAATAGTCTTCTAGTATTAAAAAATATGTTGAAAGCATACAGATGCTTACAGCTTTGATGTATTTGTCTGCACCATCAGGTTTCATCATATCTTAAAATGCTCTGGCACATGAGAGAGATGAAAATATTGCTAGATATAAGACCTCAGAATATTTCTTTGCCTATGAAATGAAATGACAGAAGTTGATCCTCCGTGAAGCAGAAGCTGCAAGGAGCAGCACAATTGACCATCCTGCTTTCAGCCTGGCCACAAGACGGTTGAAGATGAGCTACCTTAACTATTTTCCTGAACAAGTTTCATGGAGCTTTTAAAGTCATGGGTATCACTGTTTTTTTCCTGATTAAAAAAATGTCTTTCATCACAGCATGTGCAAGGAGTGAGTTCTGTAGGGAACAAATCTGATCTCTGTGTGCCATTCAACACTTCCTCAGCAACAGATGCCTGTTCCTCCAAACCCTTCCCTTGCTCACCACAGTGGGACTGTTCACTGTGTGTGATCCATGTTGATCTGTGTATTGTCAAGCCCAGTGGAGGAATGGGGACTATCACAGCTATTTCAGTGTGTGTATGGTGAAGTTGAATATTTCAGATAATTTCTATTTAAAAATTAATGTCTGTGGCCATTGCTCCGAACTTGGAGGAAAAACTCTCACTGGCTTCATGCCGATTTGCATAGCAATGCTTACAACAGCCTTGGGCTGTATTTCTGTTTTTCAAACTCTGCGTTCCCCATTCCTTCCACAATTAAATTGAAGTCCATTTTCCTTTGTTCTTTTGTGGTCTTGCTACCCTGTACAATGAGTAAAACTCCTTCCTGGCTGAAAAGCTCTGAAGAGTTGTTGAAATCCACAGTTCTGAGCATCACCAGTGGCAGGTCTGATGTTGAGGGGGAAGTATCATGTTCTGTCACTCAAGGAAAGGGAAAAAGGATAAAAGGCTGCTGGTAGGAACTGATGGAAGCCCATGGGCACATTGTAGGGCAGAAGGGTGTTGTTCTGCAGGTTCATTCATACCCTTGAGCATGAAATGCTATTTCCAAGAGCAGTTCTGTGAAGCTGTGTATCTTTCTCCCTGCACTTGGGAGGGACCAGTGCCCTTCTGACCTTGACAAGGCACAGGAAACCACTGGAGCCAAAGGTCTGATTGTCACTTCTTCCTCTTCACCCTTGTTTTGGAGTGTAGACAAATGGCAAAAAATTGTGCAGCTTGGTCTGTCCCCTTCTGGTTAGTCCTTGCTAGTTTATGCTCACATCTCCTAGCACTCCAGACTTTGAATACTGCAATCTGAGTTACAGGCTGAGAGAGTTGTTCAGCTTGAAGAAGAGGAGGCTTCGGGGAGACGTTACAGCACTTTCCAGTACCTAAAGGGGGTTTACAAGAAAACTGGAGAGGGACATTTCACAGGGGCATGCAGTGATAGGACAAGGAAGAATGGCTTTAAGATGAAAGAGTGTAGATTTAGACTGGATTTTAGGAAGAAATGCTTTACTGTGGGAGTGGGAAGGCACTAGAACATGTTGCCCAGAGAAGTTGTTGATGTCCCATCCCTGAAAGTGTTCAAGAGCAGGCTCTCAGAAAACTGGTCTAGAGGAAGGTTCCCTGCCCATTGCAGAGGGATTGGAGTTAGATGATTTTTTATGTTCTCTTCCAACCCAACTCAATCTATGGTGTTATGATATGATTGTTTTTAACATTTCTTCATGCATTCCTTTATGGCCTTCACTTGCCCAAGAAACAGAAATGGACTAAATGATGCTACTGGGAACACATTTACCAGCTCAACCCTAGAGCTGCAAACACAACTATACATACTCCAGACCAGATGTGCAGTATTTCCCTAGTTAGGCAGACAGAGTGAATGAGGTTGAAAGACGAAGAATGACTGGGGTCATGCACCACAGCAAGCTGGTGTGGATTCAGGCCTGTGCCCAGGGTTGTCTGCATAGCTGAAGGGAGGCAATGTACTGCATGGTGCAATAGTATGGGCTGTCTGGTGAATAATCTTTCTGTAAATGTGCATTCAACAGTGTCAACATTTTGTTAGCATACGCTGATACCCTTTGCTATTCAGTAATGCTGATGGCTGGGTTTCTGCCTTATGTTACTATCACCAAATGGGGATCAGAAAATTTTCAAGAGTAATTCAAGATTTCATGTATCTCGCTATTAGGCCTCATGTAAGTTCTCATCTAAGAACCTGCTATTCTTCCAACATAAGCATGTGCTTTATTTCTGGAGGAATTCTGCTTAAGAGTCAAAATCGTATTTTGTTCATTGCTTTCAGAAATGAGGATGTGATGGGAAGCCACAAAATGTTCTTGATAAGCTTTTATTCTTCCTAGCTTCATCCTAAACGTTTATGTGGCTACAGCAGAGAATAGACAAATCTCAGAACTTATATATGAGGTCACAGAGCTGCTTCCCTTCCCAGCACCATCACTGCAACAGCCATGTCCTCAACAGGGGGACCTGGAGTTATCTCTTCTGTGCAAGACTCACCTGCCAGATGCTGCTGAGGACACAGCCATTCAGTTTCATCTCAGAGGTTTGTGGTGGTGTTCTCTGTACCAGCTGAGGACTGTGATATTAGAAAGATGTTGAGATGGCAACTTCTCACCCCTTCTCTGCAGCACATGACCCCCCGAGCCATGAATGCATTCCTTGGTGTGTGACTCAGTATTGGAAGTCTAGTACTTTAGGGTTGGTGGACAACTGGGGGATCTGCTCCTGCAACCCTAAAAACTGATCTCAGTTAAATAACACCCCTGGTTTTAACCTCTGGATGAAGGCTAAGGAGTACTGCAGTCCCACTGCTATTTCTGGCAAGGTTCTACAGTTTCTATGTGACTTAACACAGCTCATGTAGTCTTCCTCTGTCTCAGTTTCCTCATCTACTCAACAGGAATACTAGCATTTCTCCATCTCTGAGCAGCATCAAGAGACAAAACATGCTCTGGATGGAGGATGGGACAAATACTGCAGTTATTATTCTATGGGAGGTTGTAGTGGGATAATGGTAAATCTTTCCTTGAAAATACTGGCTCAAGCTTTTCTCCTCTAATTTGTATTGCTGCTTGAAAAGTGCGACTTCCTCTATATTCTCCACAGTTTTTAAGCCAGTTTTGTCAAAAAGCACCTTCTCTATGACAGTTCTGTTAATCTCTCCCTTGTCTGTTCAGGGGATTGATGTTTCAGGGTCTCACATGTGCAATTCACAATTACTTTTCCTGGAGAAAAGGAAAACCCCTTTCCCTCTGAAGAAGTGTGTATGCAAACTCCATTGAGATAATCTAGAATTTACTATCTCACATCTGTGCAAGACCCAGAGGTGAATTTAAAAAGATATCAACTTTATTAACCTTCTGGCTGATGAAGATTTCATTCATCATAATGCTTTATTCTTTTCTGTTTCTTCCTGAGAACATGAAACTGATTCTTCCTCTAGGAAGAAAAGAAGGATTTTATTTGAAAGCTTACTTTTTTCTTCAGTAAAAATTATTTTTCTTTGAAAGGTGAATATTTCTTTTCCATCTCTCAGTAAAATCCTCAGTTTTCCAATAACCTTCATGAAGTTCATTTTTCCAGCCATCCATTTAACCATGTGCTTATTTTTCTCGTGATACCCCATTGTCTTTTCATAGCTACCGACTTGGCATGCAAGGTCTAACATAAAGCTTTTTATTGATCTGCTTCCCTTGGTGCATCAGGTGACATCTTAGGCTAACCAGATTTCTACTATTTTGCATTTCATCTGTGTCAGCAAAAAACAAAAACAACCTTCCTACCAACACACACAGTTGTACTCCCAGTTCTGTTCTTTGCTAATGCACATTTTCTATCTCACATGTAATTTATTGCATCTAGTGTTTTGGAAAAAATATCACTGAGCCATAGGAATTAGGAGAGAGAGAAGGTCTTTTGATTAATGGACTGGGCTGAGGATACAGGAGATTTGGGTTCTGTCTTTTGCCTGTAATTTCTAGTGTGACCTTTGGCAAGACACTGTTTGGGATGGAGAACACGTAATTTGTGATCTGTTTGTATGGTGTCTATTTCAATAGCTAAGTGCTATTATGGTAAAATAACCAAGAAAACAGTCAAGCAATGCAGCTAATTAAAGGCCTGGGCAGTAGTATTGTCATAAGAAAATATATAACAGTATTTTTTAGGTAGGAATCAGATGCTACTAAGTGGTAATCTGAAGTCTCACTTCCTTCAAAGACAGTGCTGTTTCATTAAGCAGAGAGGAAAAGGAAGTTTGAGAAAGAAATGGCTTATATCACACAAAGGATCAGTCCCCTGAATCCTCAAGCAGGAGCAGACTAGTGTGTTTGTTCCATGCTGCTTTCTGTAGGATGCAATCAGTTCCACTCTATCACAAGTCAAATGGTCTATGGTGTTAACTGGTGTTAACTGGAGGTGGGGTTGTCCCAAAACAAAGAGTACTCTTTCACAGAACAGAGATGGAAAAAATAAAAATAAAGGGACAAGATTTCAATAGCAGCTTTCATTCTTCACTGAAGGTAGGAAAAAGAAACAAAACCACCCAATTCTTTTTCTTCAAATGTTCATGAGGATAAGAACCAAGACTAGACATAAACATTCATTGGGCATTTAGCTATGACAGCAGAGCCAGAGAGGTGTCAGCTTAGCTTGACTTGAAGAAGAGATGTGAATTACGTCTTCTCTAGCTGAAGTGAGTGCCCTAAGCACTGGCCTGTCACTTAACATCAGTCTGTCTTGCTTCCTTTTTCACTTTTCCCCCTCCGCCTGAACTTAAATTGTGAAATAGTTTGGCCTTAACCCCAGAAACTGTTGAGAACAAGTCTATCTGGCTGTACTTCACAGTGAGGAAGACCTCTGTTCTTGGCACAAGGATGTACATGTTTTGACTCACTATCACTATTCATTGAGTCTTGGTCAGTCCCTCTGTCAAATAGTGAAAACTGTGAACCCTTCTTTCTGTAACTATACTATCAGTGCAGACTGCAAGGGCATGTAAAAACTCTAAGGCTAATTGAAGAGAATGTGAAATTTCACTTTTTAATTAGGGATGGTCATGTTGAAGTACATGTATGATTTTATCAGATCTGTAGTACCTTATTTCCCTGACTCCAGAAATATGTTTTCTTGGATATGAACCTAAAATGTGGAGTTCTTACACTGAAACACCTGTCCAAATTAGATACAACACAGTAAGGCAATAACTGGAAAAAAGAAGCTTGGAAAGGCAGGTTTTGTTGCTCCTGCTCTATTTTACTTTCAATCAAAAGTACTCCAACTGGAAGCCCACAGTGGAAACAATCTGGAAAAGTAAAGTGAGTTTAAGAAACAACAGGCATCTGAGGAAATGCAAGCCACTGGCAGAGGCACCAAAAATAAAAAAACTAACAACATGGTTGAGCTCTAATGAGACTAGCTGATATGTGATAGAGCTTCATAAGGGATAGAAGTGTAATTGTGAAGCTATGTGCATTGGTACCAAGAGGTGAAATTTAGTATTTAATACAGAAGGTGGCTAGAGCCCACTCAGGCACTTCATGTTTGGTGCTGTGGTAGTAGGCAATGATCCTGGCCAGATATTTGGCCTAGAAGGGAACTGTCTCTAGCCAGGGAGATGAGGGTCTGAGATGCCAGGTAAGAGGATCTAGCCATCCTCCATCTGTCCTTAGTAACCTGTTTCATTAATTGGCCACTATTATCTCAGTGAAAAGAATTCTCTCCTGGACTCACCAGTGGTTAGGACCCAACACTAAAGTGCATCTGTGAAAGGGAGAGCAGCTGGTAGAGGTTTGACGTGGTCCACCTTGGGCGAGTTCTTCCTGCTCATGTTGCTGTGAGTAAAACTGTATTTCTAACTCTGAAATGTGCTAATTCAACTAAACCCATTTTCCAAATATGCCTTTCAGTGATCCTTTTGTGGTAGTCATGGTGATGGGCCATTTGTCTTGGTCCTCAGCGAAAGGAACCCATTTGACCTCCAGAGATGTGCTCTCCTGTAGTGCTGGTTTATGGTCAGCTTGGTTCTTGTGTCATTAACATTTATTTTGCAGTACTGATTTGAGGTGGGTCTAATTTCTCAATATCTATCATAGCTGAAAATGAAGCTGTTGGCACTACGAGCACAGAGGTGACGCTACAGGTTTTAGTCTTTTATGTCGTGTTATGAACAAATCCCTTTCGTTCTCAGTGCAGCCTTTCCAAGAAAGAGCAGCTGTGCCTTGCTCAACAGTGACACCATCTGCCTGGGGAAAGGCAGCAGTAGTGGAATGAATGGATGATGGGGTCTGAGAGGGGAACAGGCTTTGATGGAAAGAACAGGTTCTAGAGGAGGCAAAGATCAAAGCTGCCAAAAGTGAAAATGTGACAATAAGACAAGGCCATTGTTAATATGTGTTAATTGTGCTAGGGCAGACCAGCGAACCCCACTCAGCATTTTCCCAGACTCTTCCAAGGAGTAGCAGGTTCCCCAAAACAAAAAATATTAAGACTTCTGAAATCTTCAGGTAAATCAATGGTATATTTTAAGCCATTGATAACATTGACATAAGTCTAAATTGATCTTCTATCAAGAACAAGGCCTCCCATGAGAGATCTAGAAGACAGGGGGAAGAGGGTTGGATAACCAGACACCTCAGTTAGGTGAGTGACAAATGAGTATTGTGTGGAGCCCAACAGGCAGGGCACATAAATAAAATTAGTCACTGAGAGGATCAGTCAAGTGAATTTAATCAGGTATTTGATAAATTAATTATCGGGCTTTAAGCCTGTACAATTCTCTCAGGGCACTAGGATTTCACACTGTCTAAAGTGAAACCCATCTGACCAAGAATAGCTACCACTGAGTCTGCTGCCTAGATTCAGTGCAGAGAAATCACTGCTTCTATAGCATGGTTAATTTAATATGTAAATGTGAGATGGAAAATAAATCAGATCAGGTAACTCATGTCCTAGAAGTTTCTACTTCTTTCCTTTGACTACCAGGAGAGTTTAGAGGGCCAGTGTATATTCAGACTAGATTCAGCAGATCTGTAGAGAAAAAAAATTGAGTGCTGAGTTCCCAAAATCTGCATTCATATATACTTCACAGGCCATATAGCAATTTAACCGTTTGTTACGCTATTGTTTGAACAACCATTTGCATTTGGAGAACACTTGCAGATGGAACCATCTGGTTTTGTTTTCACCAAAAGAAATGCAGATCATAGTTCTGAGTCTATAATACTAAACCAAAGTGCAGAAAGTAGGAGCAATTGGAAAATTAATTTTGAAAGTACATTGCTGCTGTAAATTAAAATGCTGAGGTCTCTAAGCTCCAGATTTATCTTGTGCTACAGATGCCATATCACCTTGCCTTTTGACTAGAGCTTATTTCTGGACCTGCCATCTGGCTGATTGACTATGTTTCTCCCTGATCTGAGTGCGCTTTGGGCAAGTATTTTTGTGTTTGCTCAATAAATGCTCATTGATTGGAAGAAGGAAGAGAAATGTTATAAGAATACTTCCAGCAAACACATGAAGGAAGTCAATGTCAATAAAAATCTGGTGTGCTTCACCACTTTTTGGTAAGGTGGCTGTTCTGAAAACAGTAAAAAAAAAGAATTTAGTGGGACAAAACATTTCAGGATGGAAAATATTTTGTTTATCTTCAAGGGGTTTTCAACCTGTTAAAGTTTTATAAGTAGAACTGAAGTAATCATACCACTGAAATATTTATATTCTGGAGGACCAATTTCTTTTTCTTATCATCTTTTAGTCTGCAATGTTAATTCATCAGTCTGACAAAATAGTACATTGATGCAATGTCCCTTTTGACAGGTCTTGGCTTTATGGTTAAGTAGAGCACAGATGTACATTTAATTTCTTTCCTAACCAATGTGTTGAACTTTTTAATACATGGATGTGACTCAAACCCTGTGTACAGTCCAAACCCAAGAGTTCATGAAAAGGTCCTTTACTTTCACACAGTCCTGTTGCAATTGTTTTGCCCTCACATGACCGAAGGCCTTGTAGGAAGACGTCAGTGTTGCTACCAATGAAGGTTTCAAACTGGTACAGATCAACTCTTGCTTTTTCAGGGATACAGAAGAGGTCACTGCCCTTTGGGTTATGGGTCCAGTCTCTTGCTACTATGAACAGTCACAGTGCTAAAGTGCTTTTCAAATTACTCAGATCAAGATCAAGCATAAGTTCTTTCTACTGCCTGTCATATAACAATTCTCTGAGGTCATCGTAGTACAGAAATTACCAATGGAGTTGACCATTAGCACTTTGAAGAAAAAACACTAATTAATAGCTATTACATTCCAGTTCTTCTCAGCTCATCAGAAAAGGAGTATGAGTCTTGAAGAAGAATGCCTGATAGTAACAGGACTCTTTACAGACAAGTCACCTTGGAGAAAAGAAGTAAAGATAAAAATAGCACAGGATTTCATTTCACATTATATCTTGATTCCGGTTGAAGGGTCAACTGTGCCAGAGAAACAGAAAACATGCGGACCTCATAAGTGTCCAACAAGACAGATTTGAAGACTCAGTTGCTTTTACTGTCTCAGCTCTGCCCGTGCATGCCATAATCACGCAATAAGTATTCCCAAGTACAAAGAGGTCCAGGAAACTTAGGCAGCTTTCTTATCTCTCTGATAAGCTCTGGCACTCTCCCCATTACAGATGATTTCCTTTCAGGCTTCTGAACATATTAAACAAAAGAGAAATGCAGCTGGTCTAACTCCAGCAAATGCACTAACACAGGATCTTCCTCTCACTCATTGGGATATCCTGTTGGTAGTAGCCGTCAGTCAGATGTTACTAAATTCAGGTCATAGTCCAGTGGAAAACAATTACAAATGTTTAATACATGACACTTCACTCAGTGTCTTCAAGCATTACAGCTGTGCACACATTCAAACAGAGACTGATAGTGTTTTTGGAGAAAATGAATATTCTGGCAGAAAGATGAAACACGAACTGTTTAGGCTTCTGAAGTCAACTATACATTACAGTCCATTCAGCCTGTAAGGCTGCACAGTGGAATCATTCTTTTAGCAAAGTCATATTTTCCCCTCACAAAGAAAGATAAAATAAAAGGCCTTCAATAGTATCAGAGCTTCCCTATAAACCACCATGGCAATTTCTGTCTGTGCTGCACACTGCAACACAGAATTAGACACAGAGCTGAACAAACTCTTCTGAGCAGGCAGCATATTCACCAGATTTATGACATATCTGGACTCAGTGCTACAAGTCTCAGTGAAAACCCAGGAACTATTTTTCAGGGGATAAGGATGAAAATGAGGTAGGAATTTTTACCCCTGAAATTTTTCCTCAAACCTTGAAGATATGCAATGTAATTGTAGTATCTTTTTCTCTTAGAAATAACAATTATTCTTTACATCAAATGGTTCCTTGTAGGAGTAAAACTTCCTTAGTGCGTGGAATTAGAGGAGCTATAGGACTGACTGTTCCAATCAACTGCAGAATCTTTTCTTTCTGTTAATGTTACTTTTTGGGAATGTTGCTGTACTACAGGAAAGAGTTTGCCTGTTTCTGGATGTGTTTGTTTTTCTTTAAAAATAACGTTGAAGCTCTTAAAAATGTTTATTTGGAGATAAGACCCCTCTGGGGAATGGCAGAACAATCAGAGCCTTTTCCATTCACTCTTCCACTAAAACACTACATTTGAGCTAGTTACATTATCTTGAGATTTTTAAAAACCCAAGTTCCTTCCTGGCTAAAGTAGAAACACATAAAATACTGGAAGCAAGATTTATTGGGTATTTACAGACTACTTTACACTCCATTTTCTCCTGGCAAATCCAAGCAAAGTAATTGTGTTGGCATGTATGCGCATGACCTTGTTTGCGAAGGGTATGGCCACATATTCCTGTGCAGCACATTTGATTGGTTGGTTTATTGAGGAACCCTGGCCATACCATTTCCCCTTGTTGTGGCAGAGTTGACTAATCCAAAATATCCCAATACACCCCTGAACCCTCAGTTCACTGTTGTCCTGGCTCAGGGGGTGACTGTTTCAGGAATTTTTCATAAAATTAAGTATTCTGAAGCTATTTTTCTGCAATGTTCTGATCATTCAGATTTATCAATTCCAACCTAAAAGCTAAAACCTCTGACAGAAAAGGAGGTCAAAAATTTGAAACACTGCATTTTTATGATACCCTATCACATCTGAAATGTGATAGAATAAGTTGATGCTTTCCTGGAAACTGCTAGTCATGCAGATCATTTTCACCTGGAAATATCTTCTTTCGGGGGTTTCCATTAGCCCCAATAGGAGGAAGTTCAATGTTCAACTGACATACAGCAGTATTTCCTTTGTATGCACATTCATATTTGCCTCTCTCTGCCTCTATGTCTAGTCCTGACCATCTGATAGACATCCCAAACAAGTGGGTGAGTCATTAGATAGTCAGGAAACCAAATTTTTGGTTTTGTCACTGACTTGCCATATAATTTTGACTGTTACACATCTCCCTTCAATCCATTGCAGTAGCTGTTTATTTACACCTCGAGCTCTTCAACACAGGGCGTTTCCTTTGTTGCCCAATGGGTTCATAGAGTATCCTGAGTTGGAAGTCCGGCTTCTGGCTCTGCACAGAAGAATCCAAAGGGTCACCCCATGTGCCTGAGAACGTTATCCAAACTCTTCTTGAACTCTGGCAGGCTTGGTGTTGTGTCCACTTCTCTGGGGAGTCTGTTCCATAGCCCAACCACCCTCTGGGTTCCTGGCCTATAGATGGAGACTGCAGTCTTTTTTTGCCTCTCACTACCACTGTACTACAAATAACTATATGTGTTTTAATTGATCTCTTCCAAGTGTTCTGCTTGTGGCAGCACTTGTCTCTAGGGTGACTCTGCTTTAAAACCTCTCATAATATCATTTAGAGGATAACTTAAGATTTTCTTTATTTTCCCCCAATTTGACCTGTAAGCACATCAGTCTGGCAAGTACATGCTGATGTTTGTGGGGTGCAGGCTTCTTGCACAGTGTCCCCTCTGTGCTGACAGCAGGTCCCACATGCAGCAAGGGCTGGAAAAGTACAACTGCACTTATGATCAATGGGACAACAGGGTTGTGTTTATTCACTGAGAAGTCATAGGGTTTTGTCCCGTTTGTGGTATCCCTGCCAACTGACTAATTTCTCAGTCTTTCATTCAGGTTTTCTTCATTAATGTTTTCTTCATTCAGCTTCTCCTGACAGCTTTGCTGACACTGATGTGCGTAAGTGCTGCAGGAACAGGCACTTTCAGGTGCTCTGTAGCACTGCCTGTAGCAGCCATTAACACAATGAGCCAGATAGGTGTGCTGCCAACTTCCAGGCAGCCTCTCCACAAAGAAGGGGATTCTGTTATCTCTGGGATATCATGAGCCATTTCAGTGTGAGTGTTTCTCAGAGCCCATCTGACATCCTCTCTCAACCTTGATTGCATGCTTTCCTAATACAGACCAGTTCCCTGCTGATTTGTGCCGCCTCTGACATCTTGCAAAGTCTGAGTTCAGATCTTAACAGTAACCCACTGCTGGGGCACTCACCACATCACTGTTCTGGGCATAATCTGGTGTCTAATAAAGCCTGAATTAACAGAACAGCCTGCTTCTCAGTTGGGTGCACAGGTAAGCTGCATCTATACTCATAAATTAAACAATACCCGAGAATGTTCCCAAGCACTGGAATTTGACCAACTATGTTGTTAAATTGTGAGAATATTGGCTGGCGAAGTTTTGACCAGAGATAACTAGCACTCTTTTAGACAATTCCCAGGAACTGCTCAGGAGTAAGAAGAGGCCAAGGTCCACCAAAATAGACACTTGGATGTGGTCATCTTCTTTGGGAGGTTGAGAGAGTTTAATAGCATGCAAACTGTGTTCTGTGCCAATTGGCTTCAGAAGCAGAGAACAGTATGAGGCATGTTTAATTCACCACTGTAGATGTAGCCATAGTGTATTTTTCTCCACCCAGTTTCTAATTTTCATAACACTTGTGGGAATGTCTTTGAAATGACCCTGTTTTCCTTATGTTGGATTTAACTGACTGGTAGAAAGAGGTGCACCGTCATCCATAAACACCTCATCACCAGCACATGCACACACCTATACACACTTAAATATCTGCTTGCATGTGCACCTATACATATTTAAACACATACATGCATTTACAGCATTTTAACTGTAATTTTTTTACTAAGTTTTTAAAAAACTTACAAAATCTCATCACAGTTCCCTACAGATAACTTGTTGAGAAAGCATTTCCCAATTCACAAGGGCAGTGATAGACATTATTTCAGATCTGTCTTTTTTTAAAATAAATTTATTTCCTAGGATCATCAGGACTTTTCCATTTAAAAAATTTACAGTCAGCCCAGGCATTACTGAGATGCACTGGAACTCTTGGTCCCATGACTAGTTGTAGGATGTTAGAGTCTTGTGCTATTTGAAGCTGGAGGAGCCATTGTTGTGAAAGGTCTGAGGCTAAGGACTCATGCTAGGGATGCTGGTGGACCTGAGTACCTGGTCTGAGTGGTGCAGTGTTTTCCTTTGCCAAAGTCCTGTGCATCCCTGCACAGAGAGCTTTACACTGACAAGTGATTCACCAGCAGCCAGAGGGAGCCCAGGGCAATGTCATACCTCTTCTAAGCTGTACATCTTCATGCAATGCTGCAAAAATAAATAACAGGACTCCAAACCAAGCATGGATATCATGCCTGTAGAAAAAGGAGAAATTTCACATCCCAGTGAGCTTCCAATGAGATAGGTGAGTCAAACCAGTTGAAACTCAGTGGGCTTTCTTGGTATGCGTTGTATGAGGAGTTATTTTGATAATCCTGTGCCACACTGATGCAGTTTGGAGGTTACCAGCTTTAAAAGCTCATGCTTGGGTACGTTGGTTCCGTTATATCAGGCTCTCTGAAGCCCACAAACCTGCCAAACACTCCTTGGTCAACTTGAGTGCATATCGTCACTCTGCAAACTCCAGGTCTGTCTGTGGTTTTGGGGACTTCTCAGAGCCTGCATTGAAGATCCGCCGAAACCGATGGAGGAGGAAAGATTTCTTGGTTTTGGATTGCTCAGACTCCTCAGGTTGCAGAGAGGATTTTGTTCCTGAGTATTGTTGTTAGAATGAGTAGTAATAGCCTGCACTCTGAATAGAATACAATGAACTTCCTCACTTACTGTTTTTGTAAGCAAATCAAGTTTTTTAAGGTGAGTCAATGATAACCTTTCCTCTACAGCACTCAACGCTGAAGACACCGAGTTGGAACAGATGGGTAACACACTGGTATTTCGCAATATGTTCAGGGAAAAAGCTGCACCCAGAAATTAAAATAAGGCTTTAGGTGCCAAATGGCAGAGAAGGTGTGGGTTGTTGTTTTTTTTTAAGCATATGTTCTCAAAAGCAAGCAGAATTCCAGCAGCAGCCTGAAGGGGAGAAACACTATCTGTCAGGCAGTTCCTCTGACATGCAAAGGCCAGTGATTTACCACATAAGCAGCATGGAGTGAACCAGACTCTGGGCAAAACATCTCTATCCTGCCCACACAAGAGGAATGCTGGAGGTGACCCAGAAGGAGGTAAATGAAGAAGATTGATTTCATTCCCTTCATTACCAGAAAGTCTAAAAGTCACCATTCTCTATTTTTCCCTTTAAAAATCTCATGTTTGGGAGACCTTTTTATCTTTCTTTTTATTTATCTATGATATAAAATATTTTTAAAACAATGAATGGAGATTTTTTGAGCCTTAATTGCAAAGCTGGGAATGTGATTGTTTCACACAATTCCCTTTTCCCAGTCCTTGGTCAGGTATCTGAATTAAACATGAATACTCTGATGTGAATTAATAAACACTGGAACAGGTCTTTATTATTTGTTCTTCTGTTCTTGAATCTTTTATGAAACACTCTGTAGACAAGTTTATAATCTTTGTTATCAAGACAAGATATGTAATGTAAAATAAAGCAGATGTATTCAGAGAGGGGAACAACATTTCCACTTCTTTTCTTATATAGGTTTTTGAAGAAAGCAGAATACAAATTGAAACTATTTATGCTCCTTGGAAGGTCACTATTTTTAAAAGCTGATTAAAAAATAACTGGAAAAGGAACTGGTTGAGACAAAAATGAGAATTTTGATTTCAAGCACCTTCATGAACCTCAGGTGATCTACATTAATACAAGCAGTTTCTGCAAAAGGAAAAAAATGGCAGATACATCTTTTGAAAACATCAGCTAAAGTGGATATAGGAACAGTAGCAGCTACAATTCATCAAAGTTTTTAAAGATCTTAGAAGAATCTTTGTAGGAGACTTTTTAAAGAATTGAAATAGTCATGCATGAGATGTCAGGCTCATGAATTTGGAACTGTCAAAAAAGTTGGAAACAAAGAATAATGATTTCTTCTTTTTTTCAGTAAAGCAAAAAGTTAAGTGCTTGAAAGCCTAAGGGGTTTTTGCACTCATGATAGTTGTTCAACTTATTTGAAATTTGAAAGAAGCAGCATGTAGTGATCAAGGAAGTAGCAAATCTGGAAGGTTATGCAAGTATTTACTTAAGTTGTGTTACTAACTGACACCAAAGAGTTTTATAGAGATGTAATAAAACCAAGTGAGGGGTCATTATGATGGCTGAAGAGTTTCTGTGCTTTGGCAAACACAAAGTTAATGCACTCTAAAAGACATAATTTGAACTGTGTCCTGTGAGATTCTTGCCCATTCAGGAATGAGTTTTTATGGCATTAAGCTCTGAAAGTTTTTGTAAGAATGATTGCAGAATCTCTACCTTTACAGATATTTAAGATCATTTATGAGAAACATCACCTGAAGATTACCTGGTCCCAGTTCAAAGCTTGGGGGGGACACCAAATGATCTGTCTAGGTCCATTCCTCATATAATATAATTAGGCAGGTCAATGTAAATATTTGGTTTATATATATAGCATCACTCAGAAGACTAATTTAGTATGTTAAGAGTTTTACATATATTTGAATACACACACACATATATATCTATATATATGTAAGCTTTCCTGGAAAGAGACACAGGCACATACCTCAGCACACTATTGTTTCATTTCAATCAAGTCCTTGCACCTCACATGCAAAAGAACTTTGTCCATAACTACCATTTCTTGGAAACATAAGTAGCAAGTCTCCCAGCCTGCCCAAAATGTGTCAGAACTTTAACTCAAGTTCATTTCTGGCCAGAGCAGATCCTGCAGTGTCTGTCCTCAATCACAACAAACTCCTTGGACTACATCAGTAATTTACTACAGTACATTTATCACAGTACATAGTTCTACTCTGCTGAAATGCCTCTGCAGGACATCTGTAGAGCAAGCACAGGGCAAAGAAACAACTAGTTCATTTTAGTCTCCATTTACTTATGGGGGGTTTTCACAAGAGGAAGTTCCCAAATAGCAGTGACTGGCAGGAGAGTAATAGCATTTCTTGTAACATTACAAGCAACACAAAACTGATGATCTTTTATCTCAGGGTCTCACTTGGACCTTTTTCGTGTTATAAATAGGGATCAAATTGTTAAGTCTCTATCTATAATCATAATTATGTTATCAGTGTGCACATATTTGTAGAGGTTTCTGTTCTAGATATAATTAAAAGTGTCAGTATGCAATGAGAGGCACAGTTCTTGCATTACTTCAGAAAGTAACACAAGCAAACACTAATATAAGCACATTAATATTTCTGGGTTTTATTAAGAAATAAACTTGCTCATCAGTCAGAGCTGGTGGTATAGGTCAGCTGTTCTATTAACTCAGATGCAGGTCTTTCCATGTTAACGAAGTTGTGTCAGTGTGTACCAGTTGAATAGTTGACTTTTAGAAATGTATTTTCTTACCTCAAACTCAAGCTGTTAGGAGAAGGACTAACTCTAAAAATAGTTGTTCCCAGAGTGGGTATTTTTCTGTATTCCATTTGCTTTCTCCATCAGTTACATGTAGTTTTTTGATTTGTAAGGAGAAAGCTTCATGCTTTTGTAAAAATCTCATTAGTTTTTGTGTATGAATCCTCATACACTTCACATATTCAAGCAGTACTGAATTTATAGAAACAAAGATGAACTCTATCAACAACTAAAGGGAGAAAAAAAGATTAGGAAAACATAAAGCACATTAAATAAGTCTTCCATAACTTTCATTAAATGCATGAAATGCTCCAGATTATTTTGAATGTTGGCAGAAAAATATCAGAAGCATTTTGTGGCTATATGTGTGTTTTAGCATTTTGATGGATATCTCTGCTATGACATCTGGTGTATTATTCAAGTTGTGCTGGAAGTGGACTGGAGTGGCAGCATCAGACCACCTTCAGGTACAGCACTCTGGCTCATAACCCTTTGAAACATGCAAAATTAGGAGAAAGAGAGGCTGATCCTTCACCGGAAGAAGAGTCCATTACCCATTCTCTTCATGAGGATAAGTCATGAGGTGTTCACTGTTTCTGACCTGTGAAACAAAGACTGAAGCCCTAGCAAAGAAAAATCCCATAGTTCTTGTCCTGCTATATTGATATCATGTCTTTCTTTCTGTTTTTTCCCAGAGTTTTTATTTCTTATCTCCTTGTAGATATTTGGTAGTTCAAGCACACTGGAGCATGCTCAGAGCAGATTTTAGAGGCTACAGGTGAGTGAGTGCAGAAAAATCTCCGACAGAAATCATGGAATTAGGAAAGGTGAGGACTGTAGCATGGATTTATGGTTTTGAAAAGTACAGGATAATCTGATTTTCATGGTGTGTAGTCCTACCCTTAAATTCATTGCCCAAGGGTGTTTTCTGGCCATTAGAACTTTATTGTTACTGTTAAATCATTAGAATGGCTGGTGGAATCATTTGTCCCAAAACTGCCAACTCCCAAACAGGTCTTATACACAATTTGGATGCAAACACAGGTCAGAGGTCATTCCCAGCAGATGGTTTGCATGTAGCCACCATATATTGTCAAGGAAGGGAATTTCAGAGTATGGACCCAGACTCTCTGCTTCCAGGAGATCTTGGTGTTCAAGAATGGTCCTAGATGTAGCTTTAGAGAGTAGAGACTTATGTCCAACCTACATAATCACCCAATTTCTTTCCTGTTCTGAACTGAATTAACTTTGAGTGAGGGTCACCCACCTGTATGTCTACCCAGATGTACCAAAGCCCTCCAGAAACTCACTTAGTATTCTATATAATCTTTTTCTCAGAACCATGTCTTCATAACCTCTGTCAGTTTCTTTCAGAATTTCCTCCTGAAGCAGAAGCAGAGGCTGATAACAGAGGAGGATTGCCGAGCAGATCTTAGGCAAAACACCACAGGGCTGTTTGCTCTTGATTTCCTTTGGGGAACCTGGCTCCTGGCTCTGAGGCAGCTCAGTTCTTCATCTCCATGCTCCTAGTTGCAGTTCTTCCCTTCTACTTGGTTTGAAATGAGAACTCTTTGACTGCTACTCACCCCAGTGGCAGGTTTTGTTTTGTTTTGAAAGCTGAACTGAACTATCCCTTCTTCTAAAATTTCTCTGGAGTTCAGCAGAGCACATACAATCTGGGAATGTGATGTTTTTTTCCTGAGAAGTTTTGTTTCCAAGACAAAACCCCACAAGTGTCCTGTCTTTTTCTTATTCCTTTTTTTCTTGTTGCATGCTCCAAAATGGGAGGTCAGCCAGTCCTTAAATTAGAAAATCACCAGTATACAATATATTGTCATTTGATAGTCACTTGAAACGTGTTACTACTGTCTAATAACTTACTCCTCTAAGCAGCAACTGAAGAAATAATAAGGGATCTACTCAATGCCTCCTTATATCTAAATCTATAGGTTCTCTCTAGAGGGAATAAACAGATTTATGTCAATTTATGAATGAAAATATAATCTTAATGCCCTCTTTATAATCTCATTCTATTGGGAAAGTAAATTGCTTATCATTGCATCAGATTCCTGTTTTATTTATGGTAATCTCACCTGTTTGAAGATGCCAAATAATCTTGTGAAGCAAACTTGAAGAACATTTGATTAAACATTTTTGTTTATTTGGATAGGAAAGTAATTGCACAAGGCACATTTGTCAGATGATGTAAATAGGGGTCCTTTTATTCACTTGAGCAGTATCTCCACAGACCAACATAATATCAACTTGGCTCTTACACATATTAGGGACAAAATCACAATGCAAGTGCCTGTAGCATATTTTTTGAGTGTCAAAGCTCAGGTTGCTGGTCTGACAGTACAATTCTAGTTTCAAATCACATCTGTTTACTCACTGTGCTTCAGTTCGGAACTGCAACAGGACAGTCTGGAAAATAATTTGTGTGACCCCAAATGCTTTAGATTTACTGTGGTCTGCCAGAAAACTGACAGGACTAGTTAAAGATAAAGAATGGTAACTTAACACAGGCGTTTCTGCTGTCTTTGAAGATATCTGATGAACTATTTCCATTGAAACAGAAAGTTCCAATATATAATGCTTCACTTTTCCATAGGATGAAGGAGCCTGCACAGCAAACCTAGAAGAATGAAGCCTCACAAGATGAAGACAAGGGAAAGAAGTTATGGAAAGATGAGTCCACGTGTGGTGCAGATAGAGATCCAACCAAAGTTCATCCTAATCTGCAAAAGAAACTGCAAGTCCTAACTCTCCATTTCTACCTCTAGGCATTCCTCTTTCAATAGGGTAGCCTGAAGGGAGGTTTGTTATTCACCACATCTCTGATGAGATCAGAGGAGCCATTCAGTTTCTCTGGGAAAAATTAAGGTGAGGAATGCTGGAAAGATCCTCTCAAAGAAGTGCAATATAACCCCTTCCCCATTTGTTTTTCCAAATTGCCTTTTTTTTTGAAGAGTATTTTTTGAAGAGTAGTGACTTGTAAAGGGCATAATGATTTAGAGAGTGGTAGGCTTGACATCAATGTCATTTATAGGAGATTTAAGTCCGTTATGGAGTTTGAGGTATGGATGAGATAAAGTGAGATGATAAACTTCCATCTCTGTTAGTTAGAAAGATGTAAATTTGTGTGAGGGGTTGTTTTTTTTTTTGTTTTTTGCCTTTTTTTTTTTTTTTTTTAAATTAA
>JAWWEU010000081.1:142931044-142943201 GCA_035583155.1 Acropternis orthonyx | reverse complement strand
TTAGTTATAAAGATGTAAATTTGTGTGAGGGGTTGTTTTTTTTTTGGTTTTTTGCCTTTTTTTTTTTTTTTTTTAATTTAAGGAGGAATTTGACTTTCCCAAGGATCCTATTGCCTGGTCTCCTTCTCTTCCATGAATTTGTTCTCTTGAACTATTTCTTTCACAAATTTGTTTCAAAAGTAATTTTCCACATCACAAAAGGAAGGCTAAATCTGTTAAAAAAAAAAAAAAAAAGAAGTCCGTGGGAGACATTTTGTTTTAACACTAACATCAGCCAAGGATGGAGCCATAGTTCCACTTCTACTGACTGGACCACATAAAAGGTTTTGACTTTGTTTCTGCCTCCCAGCTAGTAGATCTATTACTATAAACAGGAATGTTTTTTATTTCCTGCTTCAAAAGGTCTTATGCTAAGGCATAAAGGGTCCAAACAAACAACAGAGTATTTCCTACATGCAGTGAAAATGCTGTTTCAGACTCATAGCAGCATCAATACAGACTCCTGGTTATTCTTATACTGCTTCTTAGGTACCTTTCAGATTGTCTGCTCTTATGCTTTCGGTATTTTTGCCAGACAGTGGTTTCACTGGCCCCATCAGGCTGCTGTAATTGTGAATAAGCAGCTACAGAGTGAGACGTGCTAATGGCAGGTGGTTTTAGAGTGTGTTCACTCTCCCTGTATCATGAAGGGAAGAAAGGGCATGAAGATGCACCTGGCATAAAGACTTCTTATAATTTCTTTTCTCAAATAGCCACAGAATCACAATTTTCAAATAAAAATCGCATACCTATGCATTTTTTATGGTCTGTTAATCCATATCATATAGTCTGACCTCTTCCTTATCAACTAAATTTTTCATTTCACATTCTGTAATGTTTCTCAGCCCATCACTTAATGATTTAGCCACAGATTATGACATCAGTGACATTCTTGTGTCCAAAGACTTCACAGGTGATTTAAAAAATGCTCTCAAGCCCTGAAAGGAATTAATTGATTTTAAATAACATCACAGCATTTGATAAGAGAGACTTGAACAGGTGATCTTTACAGTTAACATATGTGAAGCTCAGGCAAGTAAGTCAGAAGCAATTACATGAGTCCCAGCCGCATGAAGCCCAAACTCCAAAGGATCTTTCCATTCCTGAACCATGGTACAATGCTGTGGCTTCTGTTCTGCCAGGTTACACCCATTTTTTAGTTTTGTTTACATATCCTCCTGTCTTTCAGCGATGTCTAGGTGAACTGTTTCTGCAGATTAAAGAAGCGTGTTTTATGAGTTCCACATTTCAGTGAACCACATGTAATATCTGAAACTGCTGGAATCATCTTTGAATTCTGGCAAGCAAAAGCCTGAGGAAGACAGGAGACTTGAGAAGTTATTCTGTTTGCATTTGGGCTTGTGTAAAGGGAAGAACTACAGTTCCTTGCTTTCTATATGGTTTTTCTTATTCTTTGTCCTTGTCTTGTCATATTTGTTTCAGAATCACTTCTCATGTAAGGTAATCTATCTTCTGTAAGCATCTGCCTCTCTCCTTTGTTTGAAAAGGGCTGATTGAAGCACAAAGCATGAGTTTAGACCAGATACTCTTTTTTCAGATGGTTAAAATGAAGTGAAATCCATCCTTCTTGACTAAATTCATCCTTATTATCTAAATCCAGGTTTCTGTCCCTTTTCTTCTTTTTACAGAGTCCACCTCCTGAGCCATTAAAAGACAATATAATTAATTATATTAATTGTTAGCGATTAGTCTAGTGTTGCAGCGGGATGAATTTTGTGCGAGAGTTGAAGGAGAAATAGGTTTATGTAAGTGTTTTATCTGCTGATGATTTTACGTGGCAAATGATAGGCCATACTTACTGGAGATGGTGCATAACTGAATCTCTCCCTAGGACTGTGAAATTTACATATATGTCTCTGCATCCTTTTAAACTGGCCAGTACTGTGGGTGTGACCTTCCCTTGTTCTTTTGTGTTGCAATGTACCTGATAAGGGACTGGACTTCTTGCCATATTGGCTTGTTCAGGGGTCAATTAAGCCATTATTCAGTCTGTAATTGACTGAGGACAATGATGGGAAATAGTGAAATAAATAAATCCATTATCCAAGAATTTAATGTTTAGGAGTCTTCCACCAGGGAGGAGTTTTTGACACCCTCTCCATCAGACACATGGTCGCATTGCACAGTAAACGTTCTGTGATGCCTTTCATCTCAGCTCCTATCTTTTGTAGTGACTGGGGCCGGGAAAGTACATGGGATGGATATCTAGAAAAGAAGTTCCCAGGCTCTCTTATTCCACAAAGATCTCTTGCCAGGTTCCTGAAAAATAGTGCTGGAGAGAGAGAGAGCAGAAAGCCTTATACTAACCAAGAAGTTTCTCTATTTCAGGCTTCATGTACCTCTGGAGCCATGAGTAGCTCTAAATTTTCTCAGTTGGCACCCTTATTGATTATTGCTATTTGGCAAAATGGCGAGTGTGCCTGTTCCTGATTAGGTGAGGAATGCATTCCTGTAATCATCAGGGATTTGTCACAAATGTCCACAGAAAGCACCTTGGGCATATTCTTGGCAGGTGTGAGCACTCCAGCTCCAAGTCAGCTTTTGAAATACATCCCGGCTATTAAGATGAAGTGCATGATCACTGAATGGAAATGCAAAGGCAGGAGATAATGTGAAAATAGGGGATTATAAATTCCAAAATCAATTGCAGGGTTCTTCCTGTTATTTGCCAGCATCTAGGCAGTATGTAGGTTGGTTAGGCTTTGATCAAATGCACATTAGCATCAGTAGGTGTCTTTCCAGTTCCTTGAATTATACTGTTTCTGAGCAAAATATAAGAAAAAAACCCCTGTATCAAGCAATGTGCACCCTTAAAGTGCCATTCTCCAAAGCGCTTCTCTTGAGAATAAAGGTGGCACACAGAAATTGCTCCCTTGGGCCTTAAACAGGGCATAAATGGACAACAGATTGGCAGCAGTTGTACAAACCTGTGTGAAGCCAGTATCAGTTTTCTGTTTCATTGGATCTTGTTCTGATGATTATGTTAGTTGGCATTTTAGGATGATGGAATATACATTTCTCAGAGGCAGAGCTGTTTTCTTCAGAGCAATTTTCCTGTCTGTGTCTCTGCCAGCCCAGCCAGCAATGCAAACAGAGCAAGATTGGTTTGTTGAATGAATGTGTTCCTCATCGGTTTCACAAGTTTCAAGTGGATGCAGTAAATATGCTTTAACTGCATATTGTGTTTCAATTATTGCTGCAAGGCCATTTAGAGCAAATACAGTATTGCTGTGCTGAAAGCCTCCAGCCTGTGTTTGCCCAATGTCAGTGGCAGCCAACTGTATTTCATTAACTTCTAACACTCAGCACATTTGCTCACTGTTTTGACTGTGCTGTTTGTTCCTGCCTTGATCACTTGGTTGCTATGATCTCTGGGATCAAACTGGTAATGAGATCCAAACTTCACGGCTTTGTCCTTTGCTACTGACAGTATGGCAGCAAGGAACATCATTAGGGTATCTGCTGAGGAAAAGCAAATTCCTTTGGGATCTCTCTCTTCCAGGTGTTCAGGGAAACACATTTACGGTATGGACGCTTTACCCAGTGAAATGTTCCCACTACAGTTTATAGGGATGCTGAGCCAGAGGTGTAAAACCAAACCAGTATGTGACACAGATGCACTGTCACCCATGAGCAGGAAGGACCTTTGCACTGAGCTATGCAAATAGAGGAAGGCAGGAGTTAAAAACAGGTGGTTGGCTCTTCCAGGTTCCCCATTTTATCCTGTATGTCACAATTCTTACCAATCCCAAGTACTAGACTTATTGACCAGCTGATCATACTGACCAGTTTACTGACCATGAATTGATGTGGCAGAAACAAATCAAGACAGTATTACCTTCCCCTCTGCTTTGGATCACTTAGGGAAAAATAAAATCAGCATTTCTGCTCAAGTGCTTAATCTCATACATTGACTTCTTTAAGTGCTGTCTTGACACCATAATGATTTCCATGTACAGTATGGATGTTCCTTCTCCCTCTGTGTCACCTCTCACCCAAAGTGACACTATACAGAATCTACACCATGGCCACATGGAGGGCATGCCTAGGGAGGCTATGAAGTGGAGTCACCTTTGCTCTCAACAATGTGTAACTTCTCACAGCCTTTCTCCAGTTCTGTCTAAAGCATGGCTTTACATCTAAAAAAATGTGTGTATGAGTGGCTCAATTATATATAAACCAGATGGCGTATATTTTTGTAGCCTAAAATTATACCACTCCCCAAAAGAGCCTGAGAAATGGAAAGAAATAGATTATGAGTAGCTGTGCTAGTAATTCATTTGTCACTAAAAATAAAATAGAAATTAGAGACCAGGAATGCTATTGCATTTGAAATGAAGTGGAGAATTTTTGCCAAAGCTTTCGCTGCAGATTTGCTTATTTTCTTGTCATTCCTGTGCCTCAATTGAGTTTCCAGAGCATCACTGATGTAATTTTTTATTGAAGATGTGCCAACTAGCTCTACAGTCATTGGGACAGTGGGGAATTCTGAGCATTCACCAGCAGCCCAGAGTCTAAACACTCTTGTTTTCTGTGTGTGTGTTCGTCTGATAAATTCAAAGCAGACACAGTCTGTCTGATTTTCTCAAGCAGGCCTCTGTATATGAGAACCAGAAAGCAAAACGAACACCAAGCAGGGAGCAGACCTTGTCTGGAGAACTTTCATATGCCTCCAGATTAGAGGCTTGTTTATCTAGGTTAGTTTTTTCTGGTTGGAACAACTGTCTGATGTGGAACTTGCCCCTCCTACAGCAGATCATGCCATGATACAGAATAAAACCAAACAAAAACAAATAATGGAGCAAAAGAAAATTCCTTGTAAACCAGGGTAAGGAATAAATGGGAATTAAGTTCAAAGCTATGTAAAGTGATTTACATGGACTACAATTTTGTTAAACATATTTGCTGGTTCCACGGAGAGTTCAACTCAGCTAACTGATAGGCTTGTGTGATACCATGGAGAGCTTTCAACATTGTATTTAAGGTATTTATTTATTCATTCAGAGAAGCCAGACCCTTCTGTATTCACACAAGTTTTATTCCACCCTCATTCAGAGAATGATTCTGCTGGTAATCTCTTTCAGCATGATCTTTTTTAGCAGCATTATACTAGATGAAAACTGCAATCAAATTCAGATTTCAGACATCAGGAAAAAATAAATTTGTAAAAATCCAGTAATGAAAACAAAGAAAAAGAAAATCTGTCCACAACCATGCTTCTGAAAATGAGAAGATGGGGAAAACTAAACATACTGCCTGTCAGATACCAAGAGACACTGAGTGTTACAGAACACCTTCAGCAAGTCCATCTATGCTTGACCTGTTCCCAGAAAACAGAACACCAGACCCTGCACTATGAACGCCTTCACCTAAAGTAGCTTAGCTGGAACATCATCTCCGAGGGGAGCATAAGAAAAAGGGAACAGGGATGAGTACAATTAGCTCGGGCCTCTCCAGAGCACATGCAAGGAAACTGAAGGTCCATAAAAAAGATGAGCCCTTCTTCCCTCTGTATGCAGTAAAGCAAAAATGCTTCCATCTGAATGTTTCTAAGGGATTAAAAAAATCTCATTTCAGATCATGTAGGTGACAGGACTTTTCCCACTTCCTTGAAAATTGGCATAATTTAATTCTGTGAAGCACCTTAAGGCTTGTGAGGGGTATGTTGTAGGTATTAATAATGATAATAATGCTAGACTTATGTAAATTTTAACCTTTCAGATAGTACCTTTTCAAAGCCTTTTTTCTCCTTCTGCAAAGTGACATCTTCGGAAAATTTAATGAAAGAAGCTAAAATAATTTTTTTAGAGTTTTAGATTAATCTGGAACTTCTGGAAGGAGCATTATGGGCCAAATTCAGCAGTCCACATATGAAAAAAACTTCTAAAGACTCAAGAGACGAACAGTGCTGGTTAAAGTTTCCTTTAGCATCAGAGAGCTCATTCCGACGATAACTACAACCCCTTCTGTTTTCTTTCTCTGAATGTGTGCTTCAGTGAGGTTTCATTCACTGAAATATTCATGGAAGGAAAGTATGAAAGATATTTGCAGGTGTGTATGTGGGGATGTGTTTGTATGTGCTTAGAATGTTTACACCAGAAGTTTTCACACTACCAGCTTGAAGGGAGGATAATAAGAAACCCTACTCGGGAACACACATAGTGACGTGGGGCCTCTATGTCTGAGCCAATAGCTGTTGGAGGATTTGCCTACACAGCAGGAGTTGGGAAAACTTTCCAGATCCTGCATAAAAAAAAGTGTTTTTCAAGATTCCACGCTGTGATGAGACACATGTATCTGTAAACTTGTCACCCCTATTCCAAAACTTGGTTCCCATGGAAAAGGAATCCTCCAGGCTGGAAAGGGCACACAGCACATCTTTTAGCTTCTAACCTGGGAAGCAGAGTCCATTGTGGGCTCCTGGTAATGAGCTAACCTAGGCTTTATATTTCCCTGATAAACCTTCCTAACACTAGTAAAGCAGATAAATTTCCAGGAATTCTCTAGAGTAAGAAGATGTTACTTCAAACTTTTCATTGAAAGTGCACATTCATATAAACTAAAAGGATTATTAAAAAAAGCAAAAGAAAAAAGAAAATAAGCCAAAATAATTAATTTTTCTAACTGCAATACAGAATGGGTTTTGAACCACCTCTGCTGTAAGGAAGATGGATGCAGAGTGTCTGAGTTTTCCCTCCCAGGATTCCCTTGTGGGTTTTCCTGTGTTTTACCCACAGAGGAGTGTTTTTTCCCCACAGTCTCTATGGAAGAGCCTGTGCTGCCTAAGCATAAACCTGGCAGGTTTCCCAGGAGCCATCAGGAATAAATGCCAAGCAGAACAGCTGGGCTTTTACCTTAACTCTGAGCCCATGAGTCCTGATCCCTGAGCCTGTGCATGACTCTGCTCCCAGCCAGAACAGCACAGGAGTGTCTGGGTGAGAGCACCGGGGTATGCAAAATGCAGAAATACTGCTGAGAAAAGATTTCCTCCCCTTGATTTAATAGTTTCAACATCAAATTATGCCAATAAAGTAGCTTTGTTAAAGACTCTAATTCAACAAAGTTTATAAGGGTTGTTCTCAATTTTTTCAGTAACTGGACTGTGCTCTCTTTACTTATCCCAAGCAAACTGCATTGTTTTATTTCTTACGTATTATATATTGTCAAGTTTCTGAAAAGTTTGTTTGTCCTAGTGACAGACACCATTTTATTCTGAGTCTCAGTAGCTAAAAGATGATTTCAGGCACTCTAATTCACAAAGTAAAACTTCAATGAATTGACAATGAGCAATATGTACATATATCTGTGCCTACGCAACCAGTATATTTGCACAAACATGCAGCTGATAGGTTGTTTCTCTCAGACTCTCCTATCCACACTCAACAGCTGAGCACAATTCTTCATCAAAAATGCAATTCTTGGAAAGCATGTGCTAAAAGAAATAGATTGTAATTAAAGTAATCAGACTAATTCATTAAGAACGCATTTTCTTTCTTTCCTTGAAAATTTATTTTTTACTGCTAATGAAGTAAATCTTTCAAAAGAATGCACCAGAAAACAGACAAATTATGTAAAAGAGATAACTCTCATGGGCTTTCAATTACATTGTGTTGTGTTGCTGTTTTTAATGTTGCTGCCCTGGAAGCCAAAACCCTGTTCATTCTGTACAACCCAATAAAGCTAATACTGGATGTGTCCCTGCTCTTGTACTCATTCTTCCAAATATACAACTGTCACAGGCCTTGAGATTCAGTTCAATATCTTTTCTGATGCTAGACTCCAGATTTCCTCTTTCTCAGCAGATGTGAAGTGGCAATCAATCAACTCCCTTGGGCTCCTGTTACACACACTACAGCCTCTCTACAGTGACTTCCTATAGCAGTTCCTTCTATTCTTCCCACTCTTTTACAGTCCTGGTTTACCTCAAATTTTCCTTCACTGTTCTAAATTCTGTTTCAGAGATCTTGATGTTGTCTACATCATGGTTTATGATTTCCTCTCTAATTTTACTTATTCTGTTCATCTCCTACCTGCAGCTTTAGACAAACACTCACCTTGCTTGCTTTTAGGCTTCTGACTATAATACATAGTGAAACAGATACATTTAGACTCTCTCATCTGTGTTTTCTTCACTAGTGAGATTGGACAACTTTGAGGTAGGAAGCCCACTCTGTATTGAATAATTCTGTCTGCTGTTGAGGTAGGTGTCTGTGTGCATTTGAGATGAACCTGACTTGGGATATCATCTATCTTTTCTGGAATGTAAAATGACTCATAGCGGAGATGAAGAAGGAAAGTAGAGCCAGGAATGTAGTCCATAACAGCAGGTAGGATTACAAAGCTTGGTCCTGTTTCTAGTTATCTAACCATGTGCTAACTGTCTCACCCAATCCCCTGTTCCTGGAACTGTATTGTCTCCTTGGCCTCCTGTAGGAACATCTTCATGTTCACTTCCTTCTCCCTTTCTCACTTCGCTTTTCTGTCTTTGTTTTTCTCTGGACATTTTGACTGTTGGCTTAACATCTCTTAAATCAAAAGTTACCCTAAATTTCCCCAAATCCTCAGACTATATAAGTCAGAGTGAGCCTGCTGGAGTCAGTAGCACCATTGTTGTTGTCAGCAAAGGATCTGTATTTCCAAATTTTATTGCCTTTGAGGTATATATATATGTTTTTTCACACAGTTACTAGCCTTTAACTCACGGCAAATATGTCTAAGATCCTCAGGAAATGCAATGTCCTAATCTGCTCACTGACTTTAAAGTGCTTGGAGAATATCACCTAAAAATTCTAATTTCCTTATTTATTTGCCATTTCATCTTGGGTTACTATCAGTTCTGCTGGTGAAGGCCAATCTTTTAGCTGCTCACTTACTGTGTTTATGGAATGCCTTTAGCCTGAGTGTTTAGCAGTGGTTTCAGCCTTTTCAGATCCACTAAAAGTATTCTTTCTCTTTCAACTCCCTGTACCATACTTTGCCTATATTGGTGTAATTGTCAAAGTCTTTGCATCATCCCTGCTTGCTGCAGTCCTTAAAAACCCATAGGAAGCAAAATAAATAAAACCACTGAAATAAAAACACTGCATAATGACATCTGCCAGCTGCTACAAAGAGGTGTTGGGAAAAATTTGCTGTACCAGTCAAAATGGAAAAAAAAAAAAAGTTAATATTGTTACATGAGATCTTTTCCAAAAAAGGTAATATTTTATTTTAGCTTTTACGATTGTTAATACCTAAAACTTCTAAAGGAACTGATAATGGTTTTCTGCAACACCTCATAAAGTTCATACAAAATTAAGTTAGACATCATTTAATTCTGCATGTCCCACGTGTACCCTTCAGTTTAGCTAGAAGTTCTAGTTTTGGAAGTAGACAATGATAAACACAATACACATGTATTTCAAGCAAATAAGATAAATACAACAAATATCCTGGTATTTAAGAAAAAAATTCTTCCTCTCACGAATAGTAGAACTTTGACATATATATTTTGAATATGTATATTCAGATATGTGCATAAGTGTGGCATCTGGCAGAAGAAATGTAGGGAGTTACCTCATTTTTAAGCTGTGACTCACATGTTTGCTGTTAAAGTTGATTTATTTTATTCTTTTTGCTTCTTCTATAGCTGTTACTCCTTGTCTGGAACTCTTGGGACCGATTGCAGTATAAATGCATAATAGTAGTAGTAGAAGTAGTAGTAATAGTAATGACAACAGCAACAACAACAATTTTCTTTAGTGTTTGAAGAAGCTTTTGTTAGTTTATAAATGACGGGAGACCTCTAATCAAATGCCCTGATAGATGAAGCCCTTTATGTCATTTAAAGGAATGCTGCTTTGCTTCTGCAAATATAAACACTGGTATGTTTGGGGTTTTTTTTCAAAGTCATTAAGCTGTCATATGTGTTTGCTGCGTTTCTGTGCTGCTTGTCAAACTTTTTGTGTATCTATATCTTGGAGACCAGCACCAATGAGAAAGGAAACACAGGAAAGAGGCCTGGCAGTTTAACGAGGCCTGGGTAACATATGCCTCGCCAAGGGGATCTCAGGCACTTTCATCTGAGTCTGTCCTTCCCCTGCCTGTCCCCAAGGCCAGGGCACAGGCTGAGCACACTTTGGTTGTGAATACATTGTCAAGGAAAAATGGGCCAAAAGTTGGCATAAGTGTGGCAAGAAATAGATATACCTATATACCTACATACACCCCCTTGTAAGCAGGAGCTGGAGACATTTGTAAGTTGAAAGGGGTCAAATCTTGCCAATTCTTGTTCTCCTAACCTCTGAAGGGTCGTGCTGGGATTGAACCTTTCACTATGCACAAGATTTCTTCCGGAGGGAGCAAGTTAATTTACTCAATAGTGAAGCAGTGAATGCTTAGTGTAGGTGGTGAGGATGCCAAGACCTAAGACTGAATCAGTCAAATGAAATATTTGACAGAAATAGACACACCCTGCGAACCATGTGTTTTCCATCTGTGTTAGTGCTGTAGTCTGGCTATGAAGATACTCCTCCAGTATAAAAGATTTGCTTCAAACCTTTCAGTAGTAATCTCCCAGTTAAATTCATCGATCACAGTGTTTGGGCCCAGGCATTGGGCTGCAGCTGTAGCTTAACTTCTAGATTAAGAAACACAAATCACAGTCCAGGTGCTTGTGTGATTCACTCACTGAGTACACAAGGAATCATTAAAAATTACTTGCAGAATATTTCAGTCCCAGGACCTGAAGCTGCTGCAGACATAAAATGTATGAATAGATAGATAAAATACTCATTGAAATGCATTAAAATTACACAAAAATAAGATGGTAATTTTTTTCTTGAGCATACTGTGCCACATAAAATTCCTGTATGTAATCACTATTATAGCTCTAGTAATGTGGTTATCTTGCCACCTGAAGCCTGGTGTTGAGATGCTGCAGAGCAGTGCATCACACAACTACATCTGCTTATTCTGTATGTTAAATAAATGGTCTTTCAGCTGCAGGGTGTTTGATGCCTGTAATTATGTTTGATAACAGTGAATAACCTCTTCCATTATTAATAGGCTTTCAATTGGTGAGGCTCCGCAGGCTCTCCACTTGAGTTTCCTGACCTTCTAATTTGCAGACAACTGAATCCTGTATCATATTGACTGTTAGGAGAGGTCTGATTTAATGAGCATGAAAGAACCATTGCTCCTTGAAACACTATGCTGTTTAGGGACACCTTTATCTGTCTTTGTGAGCTGAGCCGCTTTCTGGTGTTTCCTTTATTTGTCTTTTTTTTTTTTTTTTTTAACCTCTGTGTTGTTTTGTTTGGGTTTTTTAAATGTTCAGAAGAAGTCAGAAGATTTCACTTAGAAAAGAAAGGGAGAAATGCTAAGAAAGGTTTGTACTGGTAGGACCTGGTTTATGGTCATCAAAGACAGCAGTAACAGCCATGCTAGCTCCCACCTCCAGACTTTTGTACTCTTTGAATAGGGTTGTCAGCTCCTTGGATAATAATATCTTTTCCTGTTTTAAAGAATCTCATGTACTAGCAAGGTATTGGTACCACAGTTAGAAAAACATGTATCCAAGATTTTCCAAAATATCAGGCAAGACTGAAATCCTCATGTCTGAGAAACTCACAGTGAGACACCTCAAATTTTCAAACCAGTTTGAGACCAGTACAATGCATATGTCAGCCAACATCATGAATGCTATACAAGTTTTCCTACTGTAAACCTCTGTCTACTTTGGAGCTAATACAGGCCCAGTTTTTCAGAAGTAACTAGATGAATTAGCAGTCTGTGTTCCACTAACAGTCAGTAAAGTGGCAAAGACAAAACACCTTTTACATATGAGTTCCTAAACTCACAAGATGCTCTTGAATCTCTTAATGAGGTCAATGCAGAAATCACACTGTTGCCCGAAACGCAAAGAACACAAACCAACAGAGTGTCAGTTTATGCGGTGCTTTATTTAGGGCCCGGGAACCTGGGGATCAGCATCCCAAATCAAGATTCCAACGAGCCATCCTCAGAGACAGCTTTTATACTTTTTCCCCAAAGGTATACGTGCACACAAAACACACAATCTTCACACATATACAATCAATATCAACACCATCACCAT
>JAWWEU010000081.1:142911382-142930944 GCA_035583155.1 Acropternis orthonyx | reverse complement strand
TCTAATACCCCATAGAAGTTTCAAGCCGCCCACTCTGAGGCCTGGTTAAATGCTCCAAACCTTAGCATAACTACTTCTACATTAGTATATTTGCAACAACACTGATAACTGGTAACAGTCATAAACCACTATTGCACTGTCATGCAACTTCCACAGAATATAGTCACTATATAAAAATGCAAATATTTACCAGCTCAGGATTTCAGAGTTTAATCCGGTTTAAATCACAACAGAGTTGCTGAGCACTCGATTCTCCCATTCTTGGAAGATACTGACTCTATGCCTCATGGGAGGCCTATAAAATAACAACTGCACTTGTGAAAAAAACCACGAATAATATTGCTGGGACATGTTGAATTTCAAGATCAAAGTTCTCTGCACTTTATCAATAAGAAGACTATAGCTGTGGGTTAGATAAATGGGACAAGAATTACTTTGACCATTTTATGATCAGTAAAACTAGACATTCAGCTATTTCAAAAGCACCTGGAGATTTTCCATGCCTCAGCTTTTAATTACTCAGTTTGAGATGCTTTCTGTTGAAAAGTGCCATCAAGTGCAGCTGAGTGAGAGCTGATAGCACTAAGCAGCTGGGGCATCAGAGTCAACCTCAGGGGTCCACATTCCATCAGCCCAGCACCGAGAGGCACAGACTACTAAGCTTTGAAATCATACATTATACGACTTGTCCTAGGTGGCTGCTCAACAGGCAGACTTGGTAGTCTCTGGGATTCCCTACAACCACTGGCTTTTGGATCCAGTACAAAGCATTGATTTTTCCATATAAATCCCATCACCCCACTGTGCACAGATGCACAGAGCCATCTTGGAGCAGCTGCAGCTACTCCACATATGAGCTATGCAGGTGGTGTAACCATAGCTATTTGTTTCCCAAATGTCACGGCTACTCCCTTCCAGGAACTGTAGCACAACTCTTAAATCTTTGCCGTAATGAAGTGGTAAACACTACCTCAAACCTCATGAATATTCACATCAGAGTGATTCAACTGAAGTCCCGAGGGACCTAGGAGCCAATTGAAAGCACATATATACAGTTGTCTGTTTAGATGATGGATCTGAACAATAATTCACCATCCAAATGACTCAATATGACATGTAAATAATTGCTTATGATTGCAACATGCACCAAAGGTTTAGCTATTGATTCTTTAGTTTGTCTGTCGTTGCTAGCTAAATATTATAGGAAGCTGTCAAAACAGATTTCATAGAGTGTGTCAGTGCATATGTGGGTGTAAAAGAGCCCATTTTTTGGCTTCCTTCAATAAGGCAGACTAAAATTGGATTTTTGCATGTTAAGTGCAATTTGGGTTGCTGTTGAATGCGTGAAATGACTAAAAAACAATTTGTTACAACTTTAATTAGAGTTGCATGACTGTTCTTATATGTCAATACTGACTTTTTTTAATCAATTAGTCAGTAAATCCTAGTCTGCCATAGTTACTGGATTAGGGTATGATCTGGTCTCTAATGAAGTCGAGATTGACATCATCAAAGAACATTTCTATTTAATATTTAATTAAAGATTAAAAAGACCCTCCTCCCTTGTAGAGACTACATTTATTTTTGTTTTTCAATACATGGTATAATAGGAATATATAATTTGTGAACATGCAAATAACATTCTAGGAAGCATCTACATTTAAAGGCATAGCACATACACATTTCCCTGTGCAATATTCATGCAAATTAATTCACTGAAAAATTCAGTGCACATTGCAACACGTATCTTACCTTCAGGCAGAATGATACCACTGTAATATCTTTTCTTTCTTACATTTCTTCTAAAAACTTTTTTTTTTTTTCCCTATCTCAGTTGTAGAAAGACATTTCATTCAAAAAGTAAGAACAAGTAAAATTCAGTCTCTTTTGTTGCCTCTTCTTTGGGGATCTGTCACAAAGCTGTCAGAAGGGGCACCAAAGACACATGGGATGATTTTTCCCTTGGAATTTTCTTACAGTACTACTACTTCTCTACAGTACTGTGTAGACTACCTCTCTACCATCTAAAGAAAGCCTTGGTGACTCAGAAGAGCCACATTAACATCCAGAGAGCAACAGAGAAATGCAAGGGACGTCACCACTTAAATGCCTTCGTCTCCTGGTGGTGCATGTGGTTTTCTGTTGCTCAAATGACCCAACACACTTGTAAGTAAAACAGAAAAAAGAACACAGTAGAAAGATAAGGGCATAAGAAATAAAAAGAAATAAGCCAGAAATAAACTGTTCTATTGGAAGCAAAATCTGTCTTATACACAGTTGTCTGCTACAGTTAAATTTCTTTCTCCACTCAGGTCTGTAGCTCCAAAGTAGTAAAAAGGAGATTTACCTTTATCAGCCTCTATGTGTCATGGCCCAGAATAGGCCATAAAAGAGGCTCTTCAGTCTAAAGATTCAGTGTAAATATATATTTTCCTAGCAAAATACATTACAATAGTGCTGTCATTAGTATAAGGTATCTTTTATAGCCAATTATTCTATTTGCCTCAAAATGCATGTTGAGGTTGATCAAAACAATTTGTGAATGGTTTAAAAAGAAGTAACGTGATGTGACATCTTATTTCATTCCTTTTTCCAGATTTGCTACAGCAAATGACACAGTGGGTTTGAGTCTATTCATATATACCACATACCATATTTAAACCAAACATAAAAAAAAGCAGAAGTAGTAATTTCCTTATAATTTTGCACCTCTGTCAGTGTCAAATAGGTCACAAGAAAGGGAGAGTCAAACTCACTGGTCCATATTTAACTTTTTTAAGTTGCTCTGCTCGGATATTTCCTGGGTAGCCAAGGATGAGAAAGAGCCATTGATCATCTGAACTTCTCTCAGGAAGTGTCTATTTCTCCTTTTACAGGAAGCCTTCCAGCATAAACAACCAGATGTTTAACACAAGCAGAGATGGATCTTTGCCTTGGTGGGTAGATTTAATTTAATAACTCCTTAGCTAACTTATCTTTAAAGTCTTAAAATGTTTAGCCCTCCATTAACACTACCTCAGCACTGCTGGCTTGCTAAATTAAAACCACTGGTTGAGTGATAATCCTCTCCTGCCATCACAGAAGGGTTATCTTAATTCATTTTGTAAGAAGCAATCAAAAATCCTCTCTTTAGTGTGCATCCCCCCTATCTATTTGATTTACTTGTGTAACACACCTCGAAAATCAAGCACTATATTTGTTACATATTGCACCAGATCAATGTCTTGTTTCTCCTATCCCTTCATTTTAGTCAGTGTGCATATCTGCTAAGACCTCAGTGTGCACCTTACATAGTGTTGTATGCTGGAGGTTGTGCTGTTGGAAAAGGGTAACACACAACATTTCAACATGTTGTTGAGTCCATTCTGAACTACACTCACCAAGTATTGGCATGGCTTCTACAGTCATTTTCTATATGCATTTCACAGTTTTTCAAATAAGGTTACTCAGCAAAGAAGTTTTAAAAACTGTAGTTGTTTGCAGAATACCATTTGACAGGTCTGACTTAGACATGGAAATTATTATATTTTGTTCTGAGTAGACTCTGGTTTAACTTTGTCACAATAAAGCATGATACCATCACAGAAAGAGATTGTACAGCTGTTGTCTATCCAGTACAGTTTGTTCTATTGCTCATCTTTAGTTTTAAAAAGTGAGACAACTCATTGACTCTAAACAGACAAAAAGTAGCGCAACTGAGAAGTTATGAAAGACTTATCATTAGCATGTCATGGTTTGGAAGGGAAGTTTTTCTCCCTTGCTGGTTTTCTTTTGTGCATCCAACAAAGTTAAATTGTAGTGCTAAAATACATTCTTCTTTTAAATTATGCTACAGGATTTTTTTTTTTTCTTTTCTACCCCTGTGCCATCAGATACACCCGGACTCTTTTTTCAGCCTTTCACTTGTGACAATAATCAGATGATAACTCTATGCTAATTTCCAAGTGAAAATGGACCAGATGTCTACAATGTATTAAACAAACCTTGGTTCCTTATTTTGTTTGGAGCTCACATTTCTATTGCAAATATCTGTGGCAAACTGTCCTGGTGGACCAATCTATCATTTTAAAGAGAGGACCAAAGAAAATAGATTAATCAAAGGGCCTGCAGTTATTGTCTCCCCCTGTTAGCTCCAATTCATATATCATTAGAGAAAAAAGCCTGTCAGCACTGTGGGATGTTATCTCTTTGGAAAAAAAGAAATCTTCAGCATAATAATTCATTTTTTCTTTTAATCTGATAACAATACACAATATTAAAATACTGGCTTTCCTAAAATTTCTATGTCAAGGAAAGCCAAGTCAAACAGCACAATACAGCACTTTCAGACATCACAAATGTTTTACCTAAACAAAGCTACAGCACATGCATGCAGTGCTGATAGTTTCATACAGCACTCTTCATTGTAATGTACTGTCAGGACACAGACAAGCACTATATAGACTATGCTATAGATACCCAAAGGGCTTTGATAAAGTGAAACCAAAATGGTAAAATTTAGTAGAGGGAGCACAGAGAATAGCTTCTGAGTGGCCTGGGCATTGAATTTCAATAATTTTTTCCATAAGTGCATTTTCACTAGACACTTGATTTAAGCCCTTTGAAGTCAATGGCAACAATAATGGCCTTTGTTTCATGTACCATGTTCATTAACATGAGAGGGTGAATATTTCTGAAAATAATCTGACTCTTTGTTAGAAGAACTAGGTAGGAAGTGCTGGACTTTCAGCTGTGTGCAACATGCAAGCCACCTTCTAGCTAGATCCCTCTCAGCTAACCTCAGGCACCAAATGAACTGCCTTCCAAGTGTATCAGTGCAGAGCAACTGCAGCTTCAGTACCTCCATCCAACTTGTAAAGTTACTTGGGATGAAGGTCTACATCACCTCCAGAAACAGAATTACTATCTTCCATCTCTGTGCCATTTTCTTCACAAATGGTGTACAGATCTGTCCAGCATTTTCTCAGAGCAATTTGAGATTTCAGGTGGTTTTTTAAGCACAGGAAACCCTTGGACAGCCTGTTCTATTTCATTTATGTCCTCACTAAAGGGGTTTATTCCTGTCCAGCAGAACATGGGCTTTAACTCATCTCAAGCTTGTTTTTTACTGCAGTGTTTTTCTTTTTTAAGACACTTGATCTTCCTTTTGCTGACCTTACTCTTGGGTTACTTTAAACACAGTGATCTTTCACCATGTGCCACCTCATATAGAAGGTTGCCTCCTAGAGCAGTCTTCAATTTCATTTTGGATATCACCAAGTTATAAACAACCATTAGCCTGCTCATTAGCACCTCACCAGCACCTGACAGATGCCTCACACTGTCTCCAGGATGAGGGTCAATTTATGTACAAAAACCTTTGTAATCAGGCTGATGCTTCTAAGTTTTAGAAGCAAGGGTTCTATGGAGAATTCTGGCCTCTTGACTGGATGGCTTATATAACTCAGTATGCCAAAAAATGGTTTTGGCATTACAATTAAAATTTTTGCCCTTAATAAATCCACCCTCAGTCATCAGTAGTGGGACCTAATTTTTTACCGATTTACTGTTAAACAGTGTAACTTCCCATCACATTGGTTGCTATGCCTACTATTGGACCATTCCCTTCCTTTGAAAGAGTCTAAGAAGGTCCAACATTGCTTCATATCTTTGCAGGCTTACTAATACCTTTTTATTTTTCAAGTGGAATTCTATATTTCAGTAATCTAATAGGATAGCATAGGGTTCACTCTCTTTTCAGTGTTCCACCAAGCTCTGTGTCCTTTTAATCACTGTAGAACTGTTAGAACACAACCCATAGTGGTAATTCTGTCGCCTCTGGTCAAGGGAGGGCAAATGTGTGATGCCAGATGCTGTATTTGCATTTCCCTGTTGCTTTTGATTGTGTGCATTATGAGCTGTCAGCTATAACATCCCAAATTGATTGCCATTGGTTCAAACACAGTTATATAGAACATCTTCCCTAAAAGGAATGCTTGTCACTGGTGCTGCATTGACTCCACAGTTCAGACACAAATCAAACTGGTTGTTGATCCAACAGCTTAGCTGTCCCTGACAAGTACTGGCATCCTTTTCAGCAGCATAAGTAGCTGCCCTCTTCTTTCACTAGAAACCATCATGAAAATTCCATCTTCTTTCTTCTTAACTGTCATATTAGGATATTATGTGGTCCTATTTCCCAATTTTTTTGCACTGCTGATACGATTTGGGTGCTTGATTTTTCCCATTTATTCTGTTTTCCACGCTTGTGATGGTGGAGTTTTGCGTTCCCAGCCAGCCCAACTTTCTGCAGTGGGTGATCTTATGTTTCTTGTATGATTCTCCCCCACCCTAACTGCCTGACATGGCCTAAGTTATTTTCTGGATACATTTGCTTCCCTTGTCATCCTCGGGCATTTTTTTCTAGAGTAAGATCAGTGTGTCTCTGCTCTCTCTGCTATTGTAGGCAGAGATCCTCCAGCGATCTTCTCTCTAATGAGGACATCTTTTATGTTTCCAGAACTTTATGATCTCCTTCTAAGTTCTTTGTAAAACATATGGAGGTGTAGAGTTGAAAAGTGCTGGGAAGAGTGCTTTGAGCTCTCCTGTTGTACTTCATGTTGAGTGATGGGGCTTCTCACACAGTCAACCATCACATTTTAGCTGGGGGTTTGGGAAAATCCAGCTGAGGATGTGTTAGCTGCTTAAACTCTTCTCACTTGATCATTTGTGATGATCTGTCCTTTCCCTTCAGTTTTTACAGCTGTGGTACTATCTGCTATTATGTCTAGTTACAAAGTTACATTCTTATTCTTTTCCTCCCATGAGGCAGTGAAACAAAAGTTTTAGTTTCTTATTTTAGTGTCCCTAGGCAGTCCTCTCTACAGACTGGGTTTTTCTTTCTTAGTACTCTAAAGCTTTTGTAATACTATTTTGCCTGGAAGTTTTTCATTCCCATTGATCTGGATTCTTACACTGCCCCTTTTCTAGGTCCTATATTGCTAATCTGCCCATCACGTGTCTTTCTCTGCTGGTTGTGCAGATAATCACCTGCCAAGTGCAGATGCTAGGCAAAAACTTGTGCTGGGTCCTTGCTTCTAAAACCAAGATGGCTTTTTACTGCATGCTTCCTGTATCTGCAGCTAATATTCTCACCATCTGCATAGACTGGCTTCCTGGGAAACCCTTTGAAACACCCTTCCTGCACCATCTCTTTGTCTCTGAAAGGCCAATGCAGGCTACTGGAAGCCAGTTCTAGGGCTGAAATGGGAACATGCTCGAAGGACTCAAATCTTTAAGAAATGTTCTTTGCTTAGTTCACCCTGCAACTCTCCTGCTTCAGTAATAAACACAGAGTTATGTGACAACTATTCGTTATGTATCTTCAATGAGCTTATGAGGTTTTTTTGGGACAAAGTGATGAAGTGTCATGATCACAAAGATGAGCTGTAATTTGTACTGTGGGTTTGTTTGCAGCTTCTAGGTGGGGGGGAAAGCTGCTTTGGGCAACTTCTTTTGCTCATTTTTTTTTTTCATTTGTGGCAGGGATGCAAATCAGGAGTCTGGACAGTTTGTCTCAAAGAGACAAGTGGAGAATTTGAAAGAAGAGCTGAGACTATGAGAAATAAATAGGCGGGTTTATTACAAGCAAATGAATTAAACAAAGAACACTAATCCAGAGGTATACTTTTGGGGTTTTTTATTATTATTCTGATTTTTTTACTAACCTATACAGGCGTATCGCGGAGTTGTAAGATGCCTGATCCAATCTGGAGCTGGCATCAGGGACCCATGCGGACGGGATCAGGGAAAACGGACATGAATATGGGTAAGGAAACCCCTTACACCACATGGTGGGTCCTGGAGGCTGCCATAGTGCCCGGGGCTCCACCCCCAGCACTGCACAGCCAACCAAGGAGAAGGGAGCCTACTCTGTTGCGTAAATGGGGTGGGATTTGGGGAGACCTTAAAAGAGGGAATTTTAAACTCAAGAGTGTGCTTTTGGATCTACCGGGCCAAGGCACCCAACATGTGTTGTAAGTAAATTTTTCCTACTTGTTATTTTTCTTTGCTCCATGGAGTCTGTCATTTTCCTAAATTTAATAAAAGAGAAATTTTTCTCACAAGACCCTCTGCCTGCAACCCTTTTGCTCATTACAGTCCCTCTGTCTTCAGGGTTCAACTCTGGCATTTTCCATCTTTGAAACAAGAACAAGAACTTCACAGTTCAGATTTTGGCCAAGCTGTAGCTGGAAGAATGTGAAATCCTGGGGCTTAACTTTTTCTTTTGATACAAAATAATAAATTGGCTCCAACTCATTCATAACTAGCTTCAGATTTAATCAAAAGACTTAAACCTTTTGACAAAACACGGGCTGGATACCACATCTGTAGGAAAAGCTGCAAACAGTTGAATTTTACTTTGCTTTGGGTTTCCTAACAAACATTTCACATTGCTCCAAAGCAGACTTTTCATGAGTTGAAGGGATCATCCTGAACAAAGGTTAAGGGGAAAGAGATTATATGACAAGCTTTGTTACCTCCTGCCATTTCTATTTCTGTTTGTATTCAAAGGCTAGGGAGAAAAGAATAAATGATATAGTAAGACCACATGGTTTCTAAAAGGAATCCTTTTAGAAAATAATGTGTTAGTTAAATAGTACTGCATCTTGCCAAAATGACATTATTATAACATCATCCCTTACAATTACTAGCACAGCTGAATCAATAATGTGGATAGTATAAAGAAAAACTAGCTACAATGGCACTATAAATCCTGCAGAAATTATTGTAGCAATTTTCTAGTGGTTTGGAATAAGCTTCCTAAACCTCTCAACCATTTCAGCAGATTGTCTGTCCCATGCAACAGTGCTGTTAAAACTATCGTTTGCTTGTGGCAATATTTTTTAGCTAGTAGGCATGAGCCAGGGGAGCATTTGCATCCCACAGAAATACAACTATGTCACGAAAAGGTCACTTTTGCCGGCAACTTGTATCTCTTGGCTTAGAGTATTCTAATAGATTTAATCCTGTTTTTCTAGTTATCTGGATCAAATCTGCATTGTGTGACAGATCTTTAGTTTACAGAAATTAGCAAGAACAACTGAAATTAAAAAGAGTAATGGCACTTAACTCTAGCTGAGGAACTATTCCTAGTTTTCAGATAAGTGCAATTTCATTTCCATTTTGTATGCCACAGTGAATAAAATTTGCAACATCTTAAAATTAATCACCTGAATGTATTTGGTCTATAAAGTTAGACTGACAATATAGCAATTCTTTCTAACACTCCTTGCTGTTAATTAGCATGCCCATAGCTCAAAGAAATACTATTTTATTGCATTTACTTCTTGCATAGACAAATTCCAAACACAAAGGATTAAATAATAATCAGTTCCAAAATTGTGAATGTTTTTAGATCTGTAAGGAAAGTGATTTTCTTTATGAGATTGTATTGGGCTGGTTCAACTAATGGCTGCACACACTGGCCCACAGCTAATTGTGGACTGAAAAGACTGAGAAGATTTTCAGCTACTGCAGAACTCCACCCAGCTCCCTGTGCTTCAGTGGAGTTGCAAATGCTCAGCACCTGTTTCATCAGGCCAACAGATGGTCACAATTTAAGGAGACCCATCGGCAAAATAACCTTCATTTGCTTCAGGGTCTCACTATGTTCGCATTTCTGTGCTTGCCTTAAATGTCTTGTGGATGAAGAAACTATTATGTGTTACATAAAATAAGCAATGTACGCTTTGTTAACAGATCAGAACGCACAGATTCACTACACCTGTCATAGACCTAGTTAAAAACCTGTTGAAACTGACAGAGATTCCCAAGGATTTTAACCAGGATCGTGATTTATGAACAGATAAAGCTTTAATACTGGTCTAGTTGAAGATGTCCCTCTTCATTGCTGGGAGGGTGGACGAGATTATATTTAAAGGTCCCTTCCAACGCAAATTGTTTTATAATTCTATAATATTGGTCATTTTAGTCTGTGGGCATCACGAGGCTTGGGTTGTTTGTTGAAATACCAGCTGATGTCTGGGTACCATACCTCCCTCTGCTTGTTTGTGATTGTACAGTGTATACACTGCTCAGGTGATCTAACCTAAAAGCAGCAGCAATTGCTTTTTGTTTTATTTGGTTTGGTTTGGTTGGGTGCTTTTAGTTTTGTTTTTTCAAAGAAAAGCAATTTCTTGATCCACATCACGCTGCAGGTATGACAGCACTGTCCAATAAACTAGTAGGAATGAGAAAATAAATAGATAGTGCTGGGAACAGAAATCAACTGGAAACAAAACTAACTATGACATTATCTTTTACTGTGCTTCCCAGTTTCTGAATGGAACAAATTTATTCATAAGTTCGGACTTTACCAGAGAAGTGATTTTACCTGCTGACATATGGTTATCCCATAATGATAAACAAATACCATGCTTTCCATTTCTTTATTTCATGCCATGAGTAATTATCCACATTATAATATGTGAAATCTCAGTCAGGGATATCTATTGTATGATTATCTGTACAGCTTAGAAGACATAACTCTTTTTCTCTAGAATAAAAGTCCTACTTATAATTCAGCTGAAGGTGGGCCATCATGAATTGTCAAGGTTGAGTTCTTCCTCCTTCTTTCATGATGTTTAATTGACATGACTTTTGACATTGTGGTAAAATATGCTCATATTATGGGACTGAAACAAAAAGGACAGTGGATCTAGTGGGTGGAGGAAAAGCCCTCCAGTGGAGCAAGTCTCAGGATTCATTACACTCTATAAACAGTGACATTTCCGGATCAGCAGTGCAGGAATGTTAGGGCATATTGTATATGTGCCTGCTGACATGAAAATATTAGACTCAACAATCAAATTAAAGAATTGTCAGTGTCACAGTTCTCTGTTACCCTTGGATATAAGATTATAATTGTTTCTTTTCTTAAACATTTCCTCCTCAGCCATCCACCTGAACACAGCAGAAAGATTCAAACAGACATTTTCCCCACTATAATATAAACACATAAGTAAACAGTACAGTGCTCCACCTTGTTTGATATTGATATATATTGATATTACTAGGGATTCATATTTGAGAAAGGGTATTGAAAAGCTTTCTTGCACTCATGGAAGTCAAATAAAGAGTCACTTCACCTCAGGCAAAGCAGTTAGATTGGTGAAATGACATGTTATTCATCAGGACAGATCACTGTTTGCTTTACAGGGCACCCTGAGCGTCCCAGTCAAGATAAGGATCTGGATACTTGGGTGACCTGCCCTGGATCAGAGACACTAGAACACAACCTTCACAGGTCAGAACTCATGAGAAGGAGGTGTCTGAGGATGTTGCAGGATGTCTACTTGTCTTATTAGAGAGTTTCTGTCATGGTGTCCCATGGCTGTTGCAAAAGGGTAAAGAAAAGGATTTCAGTTCCACTGATGGATAGGGTAAAGGACTGGTAGGTGTGAGAAGACCTGAAAAGATGCCTGTACTGAAGGAAAATATTGAACCCAAGACCATTCAAAGGCAGAGCACCTGCACTTTCCCTTAGGGAACCAGGAAAAAACTTTGACTGATAATTCATTTTTTTTGTTTTGGTTTGGTTTTTGTTAGTTTTTGTTATGAAAGCTGTGCTTTGTGGGTTTTTTAAATTTAATTTTGGATTTCCTTAGGAGCTAGCATTTGTGAACTTTTTGGCCACTTTTGCACAGACCTGAATTAAATTTCTACATGACCTTAAGGGGAAGAGTGCCTGGAAAGGTGCCTGGTGGAAGAAGGACCTTTGAGAGTTGTGGCAGCAGCTGGACATGAGCCAGCAGTGTTCCCAAGTTGCCAAGAAGGTCAGTGGCTTCCTGTATCAAAAATAGCATGACCAGCAGCACTAGAGAAGTGATTGTCCCTCTGCACTTGGTACTAGTGAGGCTGCACCTCTAGTACTGCATCCAGTTCTGTGCCTCTCACTTTAAGAAAAATATTGAAAGGCTGGAGTGAGTCCCGTGAAAGACAATGGAGCTGGGGAAGAGTCTGGAGAGTTACTCTTAGGAAGAGTGGCTGAGGGAGTTGGGGCTGTTTATCCTGGAGAAAAGGAGGCTGAGAGGAGACCTTACTGCTGTCTACAGCTACCTGAAAGGAGATTGTGGCCAGGTGAGGATTTGCCTCTTCTCCCAGGCAGCCAGTGATGGAACATGAGGAAAAAGGCCTCAAGCTGCACAAGAGAATGTTTGGGTTGAGCTTCAGGAATAATTTCTACAATGAAAGGGAGGTTACGCACTGGAACAGACTGCCCAGGGAGGTGGTGGAGTCACCATTCCCGTAAGTGTTCAGGAAACAACTGGACACAGCACTTAGTGCTGTGGTTTAGTTGACATAGTGGTCAAAGGATGGACTCAATGATCTTGGAGGTCTTTTGCAACCTTAATGATTCTATGGTTGCCTGTTTGTTACTGTGATGACAACAGGGACATCCATCTTTTAAAAACATAGTTATCCAAAGGTGGGTACTGGTCTAGTGCTGTGTAAGACTAAAACTGACATTGTATTTTTCTTATGAGAGGCTCTTGATAAACCTCCTAATGAGAGGGTCTTAATTAGCCTCTTAATAAAAAGTTTTTAGTGAATCTTGAATCTTAGTAAGTCACCCATAGTCATTATGTATGTACGTATGTATACATAGTCGGTATGTACTCAATATCTATCTAAATTTTATCTATACTTTTCAGATAAAATTATCTTTCAGCTTTGTTCATACTCAGACTGATCAGATGTTACGCAGAAGTTAACTTCTGAACTGTTTTATATTGGCACAGAATTGGTGTAGAGTATCTGTTAGGATTTAATACATGCCCTTTCCAAAGAGATAATTGAGATACTGCATAGTCCAGGAAATCTACAACAATGTTTCCTTCCTGTCACACATGCACTCAGACAAACACTCAGTTCCTTTTATAAAAGCAATCAAACACTTTGATTCTACTCATAGTAAAATTTAAAAAGGTTGTAGAAACCTAAGGCATTAATAAACAATAAATACTATGTCTATCAGGGATTACAATATAATTGAGAAAGCTATAAATGGGTCTTTTCTCTAGGGCTGAGGTACAATATCTGTTATATAAGAAATAATGTTGACTTCAGTGGGCATGGAATCAGACTGAATATTTGAACAATGAGTCCTCAAGGGTAGAAAAACTTATAATGAGCAACTGAAACACCGATCAAGTAGTCCCTCCTGAATCTTCCTGGCACCTTTGGGACCCAAACATTTCCAGCAGATCTATTGTGATTTATAGACTGGACAATATTTCTTCTTTCCTCTAGATCTGGATTTGTCATACACTTGTCCATGAAAGAAGTTTTTTCTCATATTTGAAATGCTAGCAGTCTTCTCCTTCAAGATATTCCCAGACCTTTTCTCAGCTTGAATAGATTATTGGATAAGCATATTTCATAAGGACAAAGGGACTGTTATGACCAGCTATTGTGATGTTATGAATAATACAAGAGAAACAATATTTATTCTGCAGTTCCTGCACAGACCTTAAATATTTCTCTTGTGATCATTCTTGTGAGTATGTCTCTACTCAGTCCTTTGTGATATGTCTTTCAAGGAGAGGTAGAAGGCTTAAGTATATTTTCTATAAGTTATGTCTAGTGCATGTGGACACAATAAAAAAGTATCTCTGCTCATGTCTTGTGTGTCAAGAAGGAATTTTGAGCAGGAAAATACTTACAGCAAAATAATTCTATTTATTAAAATATGACTCCCAAGTCACTCACTTTTTTTTTCATCACTGATAACTGAAATTATTCCAATTTGCTGTACTCACTTGTGCATCAATTTAATAAAAGGGTATATTGGTTCCTGTCCTGTCTGGCCTTTTATTGAAGTAAAATTAAACAATTTCAGGACTCAATTATTAATACCTTCCATCTATAAACCATGTCTTCATCTATAAACCATATTGACATTCAGTCTAGACATCTCAAGAGGGGATTCACTTCATGAATATCAATAAACAGGTTGTAAGGAGAATGGGAATATTAAATTATTTCAAAACGTTTGACAGTTGACAATGTTAATACAATAATTAAAAGCTCACATCCCTTAAAAAAATAAAAAAAAAAAAAAAAAAGAGCTGCTCAGCATTTCCATGTAAGAAGCAGCAAAGTCTTTAGAAGGTGAAAATCAACACTGCTGTGCTGTGAGTACTGGATCTGTATGAATGGATTTCAAGCAACCACCACAGTACTGTCACAAACAAGGAAATAGTTTTGCCCCCAAGATGTCTTCAAGACCTGGCTTAACTTCAATTTATGACCAATTTGGCATTAATGTTTTAGCCAGAAGGCAGTAAAAAATCATTTGACCCTGTAAATCCAATCCCACACTAGACCACTGCTTTGAAGAGGAAGCAGCAGATAACCCAAGACAGGACAGACCTGGGTCCCCACCTGAGAAGCAGTTTGCACAGCACTGAGTTGGAGAGAAAATGGTGAAAATTCACAGTGGAGTCTTTCTGCCTTTGTCAGTGCAGCTCATGTGAAGCTTCCCTGGGTAGAAATCCATCAGCTCAGAAAAATCTAATGATGAAAGACAGCAGATTTCTGTCAGGCATTTGTCTTAGCAATGACCTTCTGCAAGAAAATAGAACAATTGGCCACTGGAACACAAATCATGTCAGGAGCTTCTTTGAAATTGCTTCTTGAGGTGGCTGGAACCTAATATCAATACTCCATGTGTGTGAAAATAGAGAAAGAAAAAAATAAATAAAGCATTTAGGGTTCTCAAAAAAAAAAAATAAAGGCCAAAAAAAAAAAGTGAATGCAAGAAATATAATGCAGTCCTGTGGGGTAGTATCACACCATCTTTTAGTTTATTCTACTAAGATACCACTGGTTTCACATACATACAGATTTGATTGTGTAATGGACTGCTGAGGTGCTCACTCACTGCATCCCCCTCCCTACAGCTAGGATTGGAGGCAAGTTAATAATTTGGCTGTAGTTTTCAGACAGGAGTTAGGCAATGTGCTGATTTTGGCTGGGGTACAGCTAGTTCTCTCCATAGTAGCTGGTATGGGACTGTGTCCTGAATTTGTGTTATTAATACAGAATTGTTTTAGTTATTGCTGAACAGAGCTTGCAGAGTCAATGCCTTTTCTCCTCCTCATATCACCCTCACCAGTGAGGAGGCTGAGGGTGCACAAGGAGGTGGAAGAGGAGCTAGAACAGCTGACCCTAACTTATATAAGGGAGTGTTGATCTGTTGCAGGGTAAGAAGGTTCTGTAGAGGGATCTGAACAGTCTAGATCGATGGACTGAGGCCAACAGTATGAAGTTCAACAAGGCGAAGTACTGGGTCCTGTACTTGTGTCACAGCAGCCCCTGAAGTGCTACAGGCTGGTGAAGAGTAGCTGAAAAGTGGCCCAGTGGAAAAGGACCTGGGGGTGCTGGCTGACAGCAGCTGAACACAAGCCAGCAGCGTGCCCAGGTGGCCAAGAAAGCCAATGGTGACATGTCTTGTATCAGAAATAATGTGGCCCGCAGGATCAGGGCAGTGACAGTCCCCTATACTCAGCACCTTGAATCTGTATTCAGTTTGGCACCCCTCACTTCAAGAAACACATGAAGATGCTGAAGCTTGTCCAGAGAAGGGCAATGGAGCCGGGGAAGGGTCTGGAGCACAGGTCTTATGAAGTATGGCTGAAGGAGCTGGAGGTGCTTAGCCCAGAGAAAAGGAGGCTTAGAAGAGATCTTATCACTCTCTACAGCTTAAAGGAGGTTGTAGCCAGGTGGGGGTTGGTTTCTTCTCCCAAGTAATAAGAAATAGAACAAGCGGAAATGGCCTCAAATTGCACCAGGGAAGGTTTAGTTTGGATACTAGGAAAAATTTCCTCATAGAAAGGATTATAAAGCACCGGAGTCACCGTCCTTGGAGGTAAAACGCGTGTAGATGTAGCACTTTGGGAGAGTGGTGGACTTGGCAGTGTTGAATTAATGGTTAGACTTGATTATATTAATGGTATTTTCCAACCTAAACAATTCTATGATTCTATGATTTTCCATATAATATGGCATCATGCTCAGCATATAAATCTGGAGAAAGAAGAAGGAGAGTGGGGATGTTTAGAGTGATGACTTTTGTCTTCTCAAGTCACTGTTACATGTGAGAGAGCCCTGCTTTCCTGGAGATGACAGAACACCTGCCTGCCCATGGGCAGTAGTGGATGAATTCTTTGTTTTGCTTTGTTTGTATGCACAACTTTTGCTTTACTTATTAAATTGTCTTTATCTCAACCCACAGTTTTCTTATTTTACCCTTCTGAGTCTCACCCCAATCCCACCAGGGAAGGGGAGTGAGAAAGCAGCTGTGTGGGACTTAGTTGCTGACTGGGGTTAAACTGCAACAGGCAATTTTATGGATAACAAAGATTCGGGAGGACTATTGTTATATTGAGTAAATCTTGGGAGAAATATTCAGCCTTAGGTAGTAGTTAAGATAGTCCTCACTTCAGTGGGATTAACATATGATGACATTTAATCTGAGTGAACTGAGCTTTTTGGCCCTTACTATTGTAACCAAACTTGCTATTGTGCAACATGTTAATTAAAACTGTCTCTAACTTTTGCCATTTGGAACATAATTAACAAATATTAGCAACAATACTACATGTGTTTATTTTGCATGTAACCCACATCTCCTACAGAAGATCACTGATAATTTTAATTGTAACCTGTGGGTGCACAGAAGTGAACTGTGTTGAATCCCTAAGCTGGTGACACTTCAATAATATATGGAAATAGCCTGCAGTGTGAACTCACCTCCACAAGGGAGGCAGCTCAAACCCAGGTCAAAAGGCTCACTTGTGCTCTGAAGTCAATGCCACTCTAGGCTCCCAGTGCTGCCTCTTCACCCTCCCACTGGCCATCCACCACTGCCACCCCTGATGCTTCCCTCCTTGTTCTCCTTTTCCACCACACTTCCTCCTCTGCATCAGCAACTGCAGGAATGCCAATACAGAGCACAACCTGATCAACTTAGCAGTTTTGCTTCTGTCCAGACCCCTGTTGATGAAGTTGCTGTATCCTGCAAATGACCACCTGCAGGACCACCCAACCTAGCAACAAAGTTATGTTCTTTCAACAGTATAACTCTAATTGCCAGTTCCTCGAAGGACCAGCAGGAGAGTAGTCCTGTGATGTTAGTGGTACCACTAGATTTTGTCCGGGATGCTGGTCTATCCTGCCTCTTTCCTTTCTGTAGCAATGGGATGCCAAGGATGCACCATGTGCCCTAAAGTTGTTTTCAGATGAAGGACTATATATATATATCCCTGTTTTCGCAAACTCTTCAGAGGATTGATTCAGATTTCTGTCTTATCAGGGGTGATTTTGAAGAATTATTGGTCCTCTATAGTCGAAACAAACTAATTACTCTTCTGGCATCTGTCTTCACTGGAGACAAATTGTTTTTCATTGTGAGAGAAATGCTGCCCTCCAGTTGTCAGGGCAAGTTATTTGTAATCTTGACCAATTTTATGCTTTAATAAATGCACTTTATAAAACGAAAAAAGAAAGTATCAGTAAGAATAATGAACACTGCTCATAATATGTAATTAATCAGGATTAAAAATTATTTTCACTAAAACATTCAAGGGAGTGATATTGGCTTTCATGGTGACTGCAAGACACCATTTCTGGGTACACTGGTTTTCCAGTAGACAATGAATGTAAAAGACTCTTGAAAATGTAATTGCAGAAAGGAGCTAAAGTGTATTTAAGATGAATATTATGGTAGTTGGACAGGGCACATTTCCATTTTATTCTGGCTGGGACTGTTTCTTATTCTAGTTTTATCAGAATTCAAGTGAAAGCTCATCTTAGAAACAAGGATATTTTCTTTTATGGAACAGTATCCAGTGGAGCATCGACATAACAAATTGGTATATGCTTGTTGCAAATATGTCTGTATCTGCACATTTATTTCAGATCTGACAGACTAATAAGTGACCCTTTTGTCTGGTGCTGCTAAATGCAGGTATGGGCATAGGTGATGTTGAACAAGGACATGGGTTACTAAAATGCAGAACTGCATCAGAAATATGTGCAGAGTGCTTGCTGGCTCCTTACTATTCCTCCTACACCACTCTCCTTCCTTTTGCATGTACTCATTGAAATAAGCACGGAAAAGCATGTCCTGGGAGGTATTTTGATGATTTACGAACTGTAATACTACCCTGTAATTTTTAGCCATGTTTTTCCTACTTTGCATTTCCATATAGGACAATAATTTTAAGAATAATTTGTGCACTTAAATCCTTTCCCCTCTAATTTACATTTCCACTTAAACAATGCTGATAAATCACTCTGTAACCAGTAGTCAGAGTGGGTATCTTCTGCCATCAGGCTCTCATGTAACTCTCCTGCACTAACAAAACCAATATGTCAAGGTGCCTGTCACTCTTCTTGGCTGTTGTAGTGTATTGACAGCATCTAAATGTCTCCTTGGATTGATGGCTGTCACACATGGGGCTGGTGAAGGGCTTTGCTCAGAGTGATGGGGCTGTTCAGAAACCTTTTCACAAGCCTTTTACATTCTCACCTTTTGCAGTATAGAGAAAATCCTCTTACAGTCAGTAAAAAGCTGACCCCAGATTTGGATCTGAACTGTGGTGTTTATAAGTTTTTCTGGAAGGAGGACGGATGATGCTCAGTGGTATTGGAGATTGTGAAATTCCCAGGTTTTGTGCTGCTGCACTTGAGCAGGGGAGAATTTATGCTGTCTTTCTTCTCCACTCCTTCTTAGGAGACACAGTTCTATTTGATGCTGATACTTTGAAGGATATTGCTGGAATATCAGAAGATTAGTTCCACCTTTATTTCTGATAATTTTATACCAACAGGTAAAGCCCCAAACAGGTAGAAATTCCCTGTTAGTTTACATATCTTGTACTCCCTGATTTGATGTATTTGCTTTGACTAGTACATAAGATGGATACAAATGACTTACATATTATTAATCCAAAACATTATTTTTATTAACAGGTACCTGGTTTCTTCCTTGTTAAACACCTCTGAAACTAATATTGGTTGATGTTAGAGAGAAAGCATCATTTTGGGAATGTTAAACTCTCTTAGTCATGAAACTAGCACCCAATACCTTAAAATTAGGAATTAGTAAGGGAAGCACATTCTCTTGGTATTAAGTAGCAATTTTTTAAAGTGTCTCAACTCCCAGTGCCCTTCAGAAAACTGAGTTATATCCAAATGCCAGCTCCACAGGGACAAGATGGGCCAGCAGACTTTGTATGTGACTACATTTTCTTGAACCCATAAAATCTTCAAGACAGTTTTAATTGCTCAGAGAAGGAAGTGCAGTAATTGGGAGAGGGAAAGCTGGCTCATATTTTCTGGAGTGTTTTCTCTCTGTCTCAGCAAATCAGAGCCTTTTTTTGTTTGTCTGTTCAAACACTCTGCCTTGGTTGGGAACAAGACAGTCAATTAGGGTAGGTAGGTAATCACCAGGGATTAGATCCACTTGTAATTGGGAACGTTATTTTGACAGTGAACACTTTCTTTAGGGGGGG
>JAWWEU010000081.1:142872781-142911282 GCA_035583155.1 Acropternis orthonyx | reverse complement strand
GGGTGGGGGGGTGGGGGTGGTGGGAAAAGAGAAAGGAAAAAAAGAGAGAGCTGTGCTGAGCTTTCCAGCGCCTGGAGCAGAACATGTCAGTGTCTCGGTTCCAAGGGTGGGGAAGTCCGTAAATCAGAGGGATCACTGCTTTTTGTGGGAATACTGAACCTGTGCTTCGCTGACGCATATGAGAATTAAAGAATCCCAGAAGACTCAAAACTGTTTTTAAAAGGTGCACAGATTTAATTACTAGAGGGGTTGTTCATTATCAACCCTGAAAAGCTCTGTGTTGATCTTTTTGCAGGCTATGATGTGAATATTAAGTGTCAGACATCCTGAATATCAGACTGCCAGACCTCCTGGGCAAAACATGTTGCTTTTCAGCAAGATGTCTCATTGGAGGCAAGTTCTACCTCGCAGTTTACACTTACTGGGGGTACCTGCTACCAACTGAACTTTCACTCTGTTCATGTGAGTGCAGTGTGGTGAATTTTCACTCCAGGGCTCATCTCTTGGAGAAGTTAATGTGCTGAAGGGTAGGATGAGCATCTATAAGCCACAGTTTGGAAGAGGAGTAAAAGCACACTTTCTCCACACTAAGAGCATCTACAAAGACTGTAAGTGCACTGTAACTGGCATGTGGCAAATCCCAGCCCCAAAGTACTGCACCAACTCTGAAAGAGCTCTTCATGAGGATAGGTTTGCAATGATGTATTCATACAAAGTCTTGAGATGAAATGATGCAAACTTTGTCTCTCGGCTACAGTTCATAGGCACTTGGCAACAAAAAGAGTGGGCAGAAAGCACAAAACTCCTCAAATGCAGTGACCTTCTCATTTAAAGATACCCTGTTTTCTCTGCCTATGAAGCCACAGGGAGCTCAAAAGCACCGCTCAGTGCCTGTACTCCTGGGCTGCATTAGGCGGAGCATTGCCAGCAGGTTGAGGGAGGTGATCCTGCTCCTCTGCTCTGCTCTAGTGAAGCACCTCTGGGTGTTATGTGCAGAGCTTGGCTACCCACAAGAGAAGATATATGGATATATCAGAGATCAGACATGATTTATAGAATCGTAGAACCATAGAATATCTCAAGTTGAAAGGAACTCTTAAGAATCATCCAGTCCAACTCCTTGCAGGATCACCTAAACCTAAACCAGATGACTAGGAGCATCATTCAGGCACTCCTTGAACTCTGGCAGGCTTGGTGCCCTGACCACTACCCTGGTGAGCCTATTCCAGTGGCCCCCTCAGCAAAGAACCTTTTCCCAGTTTCCAAGATGAACTTCTTCTGATGCAGCTTCATTCCATTTCCTCATGCCTTATCACTGGTCACCACAGAGGGGAGATCAACACCTCCCTCTCTGCTGCTCCCCTTGAGGAAGGTGGAGACTGTAATGAGGGCACCCCTCAGCCTTCTCTCCTCCAAGATGAGCAAGTGAAGTGACCTCACTTACTCCTCATAAGTCTTTCCCTTGACACCTTTTACCCTGTTGGTTATCCTCGTCTGGATATGATAATTTGGTGTCCTTCTTACATTGAGGTACCAAAAACTGCACACAGGACTTGAGCGGGGGCTTCACCAGTGCAGTGTAGAGTGCAAATCACCTCCCTTGACCAGCCAGCGATGTGGAGCTTGATGCATTGCAGCACATGGTTGGCCTTTTTAGCTGCCAGGGGACACTGCTGATTTCTCTTCATCTTGTGATCAATCTCCAGATCTCTTTTCAGGAACTGCTGCCTGGTCTCTAGTTCCCCAGTTTTTAATATAACCCAGATTGTTTTGTCCCAGGTGCAGAATCCATCACTTGCTCATGTTAAATTTCATACTGTTAGTGGTTACCCAGGTCTCTAGTCTACCCAGATCTCTCTGTAAGACCTCTTCTGTAAGACCCTTGAGGGAGTCCACAGCTCCTCCTAGTTTAGTATCATTAGATACTAAAATGTACATTTGGTTCTGTAGCCAGATAATTTATAAAAACACGAAAGACTTCTGGCCCTAAAAGTGAGTCCTGTGGAACCCCACTGGTGATTGGCTACCAGCCTGATGTAACCTCATTTACTAAAACTCTTTGAGCCCAACCTGCAAGACAATTGTTCACCTAAACTATTATGGATTTGTCTAGTGTGCTGGACGTTTTTTTTTCAGAAGGTTACTGTGAGATACAGCATCAAAAGCTTTGCTAAAATCCCCATCTCCATTGGCTTCTCTTGATTAACTAGTTGGATGAACTTCTCATAGCAGGAAATTAAGTTGGTTAACCAGGACTTTCCCCTCATGAACCCGTGCTGGCTATGACCAATGACGGTGTTGTCTCAATAACTCCCAGAACAGCCTTCTCCATAATTTTACCAGGTACAGAAGTAAGACTGACAGGCCTATTATTATCAGAGTCTTTTCCTTCTTACCATTCTTGAAAACTGGATAAGAAAATTTGCCAGCTTCCAGACAACAGGGACCTCTCCAGACTCCCAAGACCATTAAAAAATAATGGAGAGATGTCCTGCAATGACATTGACCAGCTCTTTCAGTAACCTGGGTTGAATTCGATTGGGTCCCATAAACTTAAGCACATCCAGATGGAGGGAAAAGTCTTGAATAAGTTCATCCAGCTGGGAGTTTATGATGCCCCAGTCATGACCTTCCAAGAGAGGGTTATAGGTGTACCAGGGTCCATCATTGGTGCTAAGGCAATAAACGTCTCCATGTTGTCTACATCGCTATTTTTGAGATGATTTACCCCATCAGATAGCAAATCAATATTATCAGTGTCCTTCTTTTGCTGTTAACATGTTTTAAAAACTGCTCTTTTTGTTGTCCTTCACAGTAATGACCAGCTTGAGCTGTAGCTGAGCTGTGTCTCCAAGGGTTTTCTCTCTACTGGGACTAACACCATCCAGTATCCCTGAGTCGCCTGTCCTTGCTTACAATACCCACACAATTTTCTTTCCTGTTTCAGTTCTAGAAGAAGATCCCTGCTCTGCCAAGGTGGCCTTCTGGATGACTTGGGGCATCACTCATACAAAAAGAACTCAAGAAAGCTGTTCAGTCTGGAGAAGAGAAGGCACCAGGGGAATATTTTCTATGTGGACAAATACCTGACAGGAGGGAATAAAAACAAGATATCAAGACTCTTCTTACTGGTGTCCACTGATAGGAGAACAAGTCATGGACACAAAAAAATAGGAAATAATATTTAAAAATAAGAAAAAAAAATTTCACAGTGAGTGTACTCACTGGTACAAGTTGCCCAGAGAGGTTGTAGAGTCCCCATCCTTGGAGATATTCAAACTCAACTGGACATGGTCCTGGACAAACAGCTCTAGGTCACCCTGCCTGAGAAGAAGGGTTAGACAAGTTGACTTCCAGAGGTCCCTGCTAACCTCAGCTGTTGATTTTGTGATTGTGAATCATGATCAAAGGGAAACCCTGCACCTTCTGTTCCCAGATGTCAAGGGCTGGTTTCCTCCTGACTTTTCTCACCTTTCACTACTGCAGGCCCTGTTGATATTGTGCTTCCACAATGTCACTACTACGATGACCTCACAGGTGCTGCCACATGCTATCAAGCGTGATAATATGCTCTGGCATGCTCTGTCCTAACAACTCACCTCACTTTTAAGCCCTTTATATGCTCCTACAGGGTCTCAATGAGCTGAGTAAAATGAAAAGAATGTCCCAGGCCCAGCCTGCTCTTATAATCCTTTGCTTTATATTAACTGAACCTAAAAGATTCAATAATGAAATGAGGAGGAGGTACTCGTTCCCCCTGCTGCCTATAATGAGGGGGAAAGACATCATTTTCCCTAAACATAAATTAGGTAGTTGTGTATTACGCTGATGCAATGCTGAAATTACCACATTTCCTTGGGCTGGAGGTGGAGGATGTGAAGATGGGAGTGTTTAACTTCTTGAGTTAAAAAATATCCATCTCTGCAGGTGATAGTTACCTGTCTTGTGTGCCTGCTTGATCTGTGCATATGGCTGGTTGCCACTTGCTTACTGAGGAGCTGTGACTCAGAGCTGGGAGTGACAGGAAAGTAGTGGACCTCTGGAGGAGAAAGGTGCTACCACTGGGAGGGTGGCAGGAGATCTAGTCTGACCAAAGGAAAAGATGGCACATGGCAAGTGAGGGCACAACAACCATAGGGGACACAGTAGGTGATCCAAACAACAGAGAAGGAGACCATCCTGTTAATTCCAAAAGGATGTCAGTGAGGGTCTTGCATTCCTCCGAGGCTCATATTGAAGTTAAGGGATTTTGCCTTCAGCAGCCCTTTGATGAGAATTCTTGTGCAAAAACACTCTCAGGCAGGTTCAACAGCACAGAGGTATATATTTCACTCAGTCTATTTCTGTTAGCTGTGTGCAATGCTGGAAGTTTCTTCATTTCTACTTCAGTCCCGTAGCTGCCCAGTAAACAATGAGTACAAGATGTGCAGACACGAAACCGGCATTCGCAAGAGTTGTCCTAAAGGTACCCAGCGCAGGGATCATGATGTTCAAACACCCCCACAGCCTGGAGCATGAGTGAGCATGTGGATCTGTGAACCTGAGCTTTCAAAAAAACATTTTTGGGGAGCACTGATGACAGGAGGTATGTTCTAAGACAGGATTACTGTTCCTGCTTGCTTCACATTGATTTAAAGCATTTGGCAGGAAACACAGTGAATCATTAAGCTTGTTGCTGCATAAGAATTACACTAGCGTGATTATGCCTGATGGTTCTTGATGCTATTGTTCCTATACAAAAAGTCTCCTCCCCATATCAAATGGAAAGAAACTCAAATCCATGGTATACCAAATGCAATGAAAGTGAGGATTGGAAAACAGTGCCTTAACAAGAATGAAAAAAGGTTTGTTGAGCAGTGGAGTCTGTTCCCTCAGGACAACCTTGTGTTACAACACGGGTTTATCTCCCGCTCCAGATGCTACTCCGCACAAAACACAACATGTCTCTAGTGTGCATAACATTTGCTTAGCTGGGTGCAAACTATTCCAGAGGTGTAGTCAAAGTCTGTGGAAGAGGAAATGTGGTTTAAACCCTGAAGCCAGAGGACTCAGAGTCCAGATTCTTTGGCTTTACAAGGAACAATCTACCAGTTTCTATAAAAGAGGATAATTTCCTCTGGAAACTTCAGTAATTCAAGCCCTATCTAGTAAAATAAAACATTTCCAGGAAGATTTCCCCCAGTAATCTAGTAAAATTAAAATATTATAAATAAATTATTTAATCTGAATCAGAAGTTTTCTTTTTCTTAAATAAACTAAATATTTTGTTTTGTTTTAGTGCCATAAGTCATCATCCTTCATTTTCTCTATTTGCATACTGATTTATGTGAAGTGTAATCTAGGTTCCCTTTCAATCCTACTGTTTGGGCTCCCAGGAGCCCTGTATTTCCCACAACAGGCTGTGGATTTCATGTGACTCATTGGTGTTTACTCAGATTTCGAAGGAGAATGAAAAATTAAGATTCCCAAGTACTAGATTCTTCAAGCATCTTACCACTATGGGAAAAGATAGTGGTGAACATAGCTGAAAAAAAATAAATAAAGCATTTAATGTTCAGTAGGTAAGGGAAGACATTTTATGAACATTAAAAGATTTCATCTAACCCAAAATATTACAACAAAAGAGCTGAGGTTGTCAATAGAAATTCTAAAAAGATACAGCCACAAAAATTTTGCATATTTCAAAGTTTTGCTCTGATTGGAAACAAAAGCAAATGGGATGTTTGTGTCCCAAAGGACCAGTCCAGTGTTCAGTTGCTCCTTACTTTATTTGCTGATTTAAATGTGTGTTCAGTCACAGAAAGATCATTGGGAACTCAAGAAAGAGAAGCATTGCAAAACATATGTGTCTAAAATAAAATGCATTTAAACTTGATATATTTTCAATGAGTTTATAATCTTGATTTAACACATTTACTACTAATTAGATAATTCATTGTCTTCAGGATATTTGGATGAAAAATATAGATATTAGCTTAAACATACGATATTCTGTCTTATAGTCCCAAATCTTACTAGATGTTTTTTTAGCAGTAAAACCACTTGCCTTTTTAAAGTTTTACGCTTGATCTTGAATGGTTCTTCCCAAGTGCTTTACTGGAGAGAATATGACCTGCTTTGCTAAACCCTACTATCTGCCATATTTACAAATAATTTTAATTTGTCGAGGGTATAGTTATACTAACAGATATAAGTTTGGTTTTGCCTCTGTAAACCAGATCAAAATAATTTCATAACTCATTAGGGAAGCATATGACAGCTTTAAACAATTGCTATTGTAGAATAGTTCCTTTGGACATGATGTTAATATGATCTGGTCTGCTACACACAACAGAAAAAAAAAGAAAACAGCTGAAGAGGGTGCATTGTAATTTGGTTTGTAATTATGGTATAGGCAAAGTCAAGAGGAGCAGAGCAGGAGAGGTGTTCGTGCTGGTTATGGGGTGCCATCCACCACAGAGGAAATTCTAGGTGAGGCTAAGGTGAACTTAGGACACCTTCAAGTATCCATTTTACATGTTGCTACTTGTATTTGTTATATGAGAACACTCAGTTCCTAACTCTGGTGCTCTTTGTGTGAGTGAACAGAGCCACTGCAGCAAAAAGCATCCTGAATACAAAGAACATAGAATTGCTTTTTCCAGACATTCAACAAGTCATTGTCCTGTCTTGTAGAACTAGAAAGTCATCTTGTAACAGGACCAGAATAGTAAATCAAATTGAAACTATCTTAAGATAATTGTTGAATTATGAAATTAAGGATCAACTCTACCTAGTATGTGATGTTTTTTTGTCTGACCAAGAGAAAATGCCAAAGCTACACACACTTTTAGAAAAATAAGAACAAATTCTGAATGGATCTGAATTGTGTTCATCCTTGTCAAGGTCTAACATTAAAAGCACAGGCTGACAAGATTGGTATTGTCAGTGTAGAAATGTTATAGGAACAACTTGAGATAAATGCAGAAGGGACAAGAAAATTGTTGCTGAGTTCATTTTCTGTCTCATTTACTGTATGAATGCATTATGATGAAAGCTCGCTTGGTCTGTCCAAGAAATTAGTATATCTTATATGGACAACTAACCAGGTTGCATGTTGCCTCCTAAAAATCAAATAATCTTGGGGAAGAATACGCTAACTTCAACAAGAAGAATGTGCTAATTTAAAAAGCATGTGTTTTTCTTTACATGGACTTGCTGTCATAAGACTTACTCTTTTCAGTACCTCACTTGGCTTCATTATAGTATTCTTGATAGTATATTGTGATTAAACTGCATGATCCACAAGTGGTTCAACAGCAGGGTTATAGAGTACTAAATTATGAAGGACACAGTGTTAAATCTATCAGAAGATAAAGGAGTAAAAATATCCCTTCACTATAAATTAACAATGAGATGTTAAACATTAGAACTGCCTAGAAAAGCAAATCAGGCACTCTGGGAAGCATATTAAATAGATGTAGCCCACTTTTATGCAGCCCTGAAACGTGGCCACTCTTTGTGCATTCTTTGCCTGGTAGGGGATCTGAATAACAAATGCAAATAGGGAAAATGCTAAATTTGCTGTAGTACTGAAAGCTAGTTTTTTTAATGAGCTTTAAAACAGATAACATTATTTCTAAACTAGGAAATATTTAATTTAAATTTCCAACAACAGGTACTGATTACAGGCTCTAGGTGTCCTGTCAGCATCAACTACAAATTCAAAGCAAGATGAAACAGTTATGTCTCTCGCTCTGCAAATACTCATATACATGACTAAGCCCGCAGATAGTCCTATTCATGTCAGGGAAATTCTCAATCACATTGGTTTGATAATGAGTAAGATCTTCATGAAAGAGATAAAATGTCATGCATTCTGATCTTTAAAAACAAAGACTGTAGGTACATCATTCATAGCCATCCTCTGAAATGTGTGATGCTAAGGTCAGAGAGTTTAGAGAGTTTCCACCCTGAAAGATCAAGGCTTTCTTCAAAATCGGGATAAAGATGTTATATATGTTTCATTCAAGAAGTTTTGTTTTATAAGAGCTTTTGTTTTATAAGAGCTTTTGTTTTATGAGAGTTAATCTACATATGTCATATAATGAAAAAAATGTCAAGCAATCCAACGGGATACAGCCTTGGACAGTTTGTGTTCAAAACCAAATGTTATCTATGGGTAAGAAATTTCCTGTCACAGTATTTCTCACTTCATTATCTGACCATTTCATTGTCATAAGAATTGTATGAAGAAAAACAATCGCATATTTTAAAAAATATGTTATTATAGCTTCACCCACACACATAATTAGACCTCACTTTATAGAGATAGACAATTTGGCTACTCCAAACAGATTGCATTTTTCCCAAGGGAAATGAAGTTTCTATAAATTTATATAATTGTTTCTAAATTAACTTAGTCATTTTGAAGTCTATAGCATTAAGATTCTCGGGATAAGGTGTTTTGACTTACAGTTGCCAGAATACTTCTAGGGGTACAAATAGTATAGTGTGCTTAGTAAAAAAGTAAAAAATGTTTGTTTCTTAACTATTTAACATTTCTGAAAGCTCTATTTCCAGACCTGCTTAAAGTGTGGTTTCTTGTGGTGCTGAAAAAATCCCAGCCTGATACCCACCTGTTTTAAATGGACTTGAAAAGGGCCCAAGAAAACTTTGGAACATCAAATGCAATCCTTTGAAGTGACCTGTTCATTTATCTCTTCCACATCAACAGTCCTGAGGATTAACCGGACACACATGCAGTTGTATTAGTGGTGGGTTATACAGAAAAAGGCCCAAAATGTTTTTAATTTGCAAGCAATTTGTGTAATTTGTAATTCAGACCTTGCACAGGTGATTTGTTTTGGTGACATCAAATTCACCATTGCACTTACGACTTATCAAAGTAAGATCTCATTAGAGTTTAAATCATGATAGTTCACACTGGAAACCCACTGGAAAATAGCAGACAGAACCATCTCAACAAGCAAACAAATCAAAGAAAATTAAGAAATGAAATTCAGTTTTGTAATAAAAAAGGTTGGGGTTTTCTGTGTGGTTTTATTGTTTGGGTGGGGGGTTTTTGTTTTATTTTGTTTTTTGTTTTGGTTTGGGGTTTTTGTTTGTTTGTTTGTTTGTTTGTTTGTTTGTTTGTTTCAGGAAAATGAACATTTCAACCAAATGTTTCAACACAGAAAACAAAACCAAAGTAATTTCCATATGGAAGTGGCCCCTGAAGGATGTTTTTTTTAGTGTTACTTTCTTTCTAGTGAAAAAGAGAAAAAAAAACCCAAAGAGCTCATCCATATCAGTGTCGCAGAAACAGAATCTTTGGGGTGGGTTTCTACAACTTCAATACTAAAGGACCAGGCTTTCAAACCGAGGGCTGTAACATGTCAGATTTCTCAAGTACAGGAAGAAGAAGACAAGCAACCCAAATGGGTTACACAGGAAAAACCTCCTTATTTAAACAAGACAGTTAGTGTACATGAGGAGTGTAAGCAAATGAAGGGTATTGTGGGACCAGGAGAACTAAAATTACTGAGGAGTAATTTTGCTAATCTTTTCAGTACCAAAACTTTACAAGGATCCTAATAAATATGTTTAGAAATTGACCATCAGCCTCTAATGCTAACATAATCAGACGTTCTATTATTATCTTGAGTTCTAAACAAATAATATTCTTAGTACCTTCTTTGGCTAACAGTCTCTAAGAGAGGAGGATTTCAAAGGTAAAAATAAAAATTAAATTGTGTTAAGAACTTAACACACCAGCAGATCCACTCCCCATGTTTGGCAATAAGTGCAAAGAGATGCAGAGGTAACTTGTTTCCCTGAATGGGAGAGTGACTGAGTAACTCTGGCATGCTGAGCTTTGGTTCATGTCAGACTGAAATTGTAGGGCTTTAATATTTCTGAACAAACTTCTGTTCACACTAGTGACTAACATTTTTTTCAGACATGCTCTGTTGGATGTTCTTGTATTTTCAGTTTTGGGTGAAAGGTAAAGGATTAAATCTCTGTGGAAAATACTGTAACTATTTCTCATGCATAATTGCATATGCATAGAGTGAACAGGAATCCCTCTTGTAGAGCAGAAATTGAGTTGAGAGGGCCACCTAATAAAATTACATGTGATTATTGCAATCTTGAGTATTTAATTACAATTTTTAACACATGGGCTCTCAGACTCCCCCAATGGAGCTATAATCAAACTGTGTCCCTGCTGGGGGTGAGTGGAAATCCAGCATTCATAACAAAAAAGATAACTGCAGCAAATGACAGAGGTTTTTACAAGAAATGCCAACATGAAAGTGCTTGAGGCTCCTATGGCAAGAGATAAATAACTTACAAAATCAGGATGACTAAATGCTTTAACTGTTTCTTTCCCGCAATGCATGTTACTTCGTCACACTCTTTGGTTAAATTTCATTCTGACACAATTCAGATGGCAGGGTTGTTAGAGCTGCAGTCTGATACCAAGGTCTCAGCCAGGCTACCTTGTCTTTTTTAGTTTCAGATGGTGTGACTCAGATACTCTGGAAATTCTCCTGGGGTGTGGAGCCAAGCTGTTCTTTCAGTCTTCAGGCTGATACCACACAGGCTCTGTGGGTACTGAAGCAGGAGAAAAGATCGACCATTTTTTCTGTTCTTTCCAAAAGACTGGAAAGAGGTGAATGTCCCTACTGAAAGAGCAGCACCTGCAAAGGGAAATGGAACAGTTAGTCTTACATTGAGAAAGGCAGAGAGGAAGAAACAGCTTCAGGCAAGTGTTAGGAATACAGAAGGGACATCAAACAGAGACACTTGAAGGTAAATCAGAAATCCAATTCTCAGTTGTGGGGTATTTTGCAGTAGGGGAATGGGGAAAAAAAATACTGCATCTTCACATGCCTGAACTCCTCTGGTAGAAAAGCTTTTGTGTTGTTGAGCTATCGATTGGCTTCAACAGCTTCTCATTTCCAATTTTGTTCTCTGCCACTGTGTAGGATATGATGATGCACAAAATACACTTTCAGTACAAAAGTGGGGAGGATACCAATCACACAGCAAAGACTTCACCTCCAGCTGCACAGACATTCTGGGAACCCCTTTGCTTTGTTCTTAAAAATAAAAGAACAGCTAACAGAAGTCAGCCCAAGGGGCTGCCTGGCTCCTTCTCCTGGCTCTGCCAGTAGGCAGTGGCAGATACCTCAGAAAGAATATAAAAAGCATAAATTCTCCAGAAATACTTCACCTCACATGTTCTAGCATTGAGTAATCTGCTGCTCAGGCATTTGCTGAAGCAGTGCTGATCACTCTACATGTAACAGTCCTTGTTGAATTTTCCAGCTAAGAAATCTCCACTATCTTCATGAACCCTCTTTTCTCCTGACACTATCTCCTTTCAGCTGGAAAGTACAATATTGTTCAAAAACTGCCACTTAGGGTGACATATCCAGAGGATAAAACCAGCCTTATTTCCATCCTTGAGGCCAATTAAATTACAATAATTTATTGCCTTCTAGACTCTAAACACTCTTTTAGTTGCCTGAAGCAGCCAGTGTATTCAGTCCATGAAGAAAAACTTCAAGGAGAGCATCTGAGGCAATCTCAATAGAAAAATCGTCACTAAAATAAAATCTAAAGAAACAACATGCCTCACACAAAGATGTTTCAATGAATTCTTTTGCAAAAATATTTATTATTTCTAAACTATCATAGGTTGTCTGATGAAAGTGGGATTGTGCAAAAGGGACAAAAAAACCCCTCAGTTTGATGTTGATACACTAAAACCATGCAGAGATAGGGACTTAAACAGAGTTAGGATTGTTTCATGCACCAAGGATATCTATGTTGGTAGTAATCTTCCTAGGCATCTGAAAGTTAGAATATTTTACTAGCTACCTTCTTTACTTACATCACTTAAGCCATAAAAGTTGTGTTTGCTCTTTTCTTTAAAATGTACACTTGCTTTCCTTTCTCTCCTTCCATCTGACAAGAAAAAAGAACTAGTTGGGGAACTGAACTCTTTGTACTTAAAGTACACAAAGACCTTTCCTGATCAATATTTGACATTTCTACAGTCACTAACATTTTGTGTTTGTTGTTCTCATACTCTTCACTTGTTTGCATGTGAAGTAAAGCATATTTTGCCCATAGGACTGATAAGTTACGTTTGAGCAGTGTGTCTTATAGACTGGTACCAACTGCCTTCAACTCAGACTGTGACATTAGATGATCACCAGATAAAATGTAATCTTCTGTGTTGTGTGTGTGTGTATGTTTTCATTTTATAAAAAACAGCAGTCAAAATATTTGCTAGACAGTAAAGGGACTGTTTCAGCACATGGAGACACTCTGAGAGTCTTTTCAAGCAGAGGGGAGTGCACAAATTGGAAAGAAAGAAATTATTAAAGCAAAATCAAAAAGGATTGGCAGTTTGAAATCCATGTTAAACCTAATTTACCCTTGTATCTGCTTCTGAACTGAGGAATAACAATAATGCAGCTTTTTGACACCGGAAAATTATTCCTCTTCATATTTTGCACACTATAATAATAATAATAATGGCCAGACTTCATGAACGAAGATCTGGGGAAGGGCTCTCCCCACGTGGGTGTGCCCTTCCAGCTTGCGCAGTGGATTTTTTAGGTGAGGCACAGCGTGCGCAGAACTGCCCCCACTGTTTAAGTCCTAAAGTTCATTTGCCACGGCCGAGAGAGCTTGGACAGTGACAGTGAAATCCTTGGGACTGTCTACAGCACCCGGTACTAACACCAGGGCTGACCCTGCGCTCAGCATCTGAGATCGGATGGGATCAGATGGCAGGGAGGCATTTAACTGCCCAGGGGATGGTCCCTACTGAGACTCGAACTCAGTAGTTGTGCCCTTGGGATTCAGAGTTCAGAGTTTGCACACTAATACAATGGATGTTGACATGTTACTGTTACTTGTAACACCTGCCTGTGTGGCACTTAAAGAAAAGCACTATGAAATGGGAAAAAAACCAAAAATCCACTGTACACTACCTGTTAACATGAAAGCTTTTAGTTTTCTTTAAAACTAAGACTCCTTCCTGAACAGATTACTTTAAACTTGTGGTTTACTTACAATGCTTTCAATTACCCTTCAACTCCACTGTCTTATATACTCCTATATATCTGTATATACTCCCCACTTGGAATACTGTGCTCAGCTCTGGGGTCTCCAGCATAAGAAGGACATGGACCCCGAGGAGGGTCACAAAGATGATCAGGGGCTGGAGCACCTCTCCTGTAAAGACAGACTGAGAGAGTTGTGGCTGTTCATCCTGGAAAAGGGAAGGCTCTGGGGAGACCTTACAGCACCTTCCTGTATCTAAAGGGGACTACAGGAAAGCTAGAGGGACTGTTCACAAGGACATGTAGTGACAGGACAAGGGGGAATGGCTTTAAAATGAAAGAGGGTAGGATTAGATTAGATATGAGAAAGACATTCTTTACTGTGAGGATGTTGAGGCACTGGAGTAGGTTGCCCAGAGAAGTTGTGGATGACCCACCCCTGGAAGTGTTCAAGGCAAAGCTGGATAGGTCTTTGGGCAGCCTGGTCTGGTGGAAGGTGTCCCTGCCCATGGCAGGGGAATGGGAACAACATGGTCTTTAAGGTCCCTTCCAACACAAACTATTCTATGAGTCTACATAGAGCTATGAACATGAGATGGTACCTTCTGTGTGAGAGCAACTAGAGCTTAAATTTGGTCAGGGACAAATGTTTCAGAATGGCTATTAAGAACATTAAAATGGTCTTTTCTTCAATATGCATCCGTCTGCTAAAATAAACCAAACCAAAAGGGTGATATATTGTGCTTGCTAGATCCTTATGTTCATGCACTTACATCAAAATTTATTGGTTTAACAAAATGGAAACCATCTTAAAAAGAAGCAACAGATTTGATTATTTTCTTTGGGTAATTACTTAGAATTAGTAGGATTGTTTCTCAGCCTTATTGGGAGCCTTCCAGACTCACACACAGGACAACAAAGTCTGATTTGCAACCTGTTTACAGTACACAGACAATATAGTGCATTAATCAGAACGAAGCAAACCACTGTAGCTGATTAACAAAAGGTAACAGAGGATGACCTGAAATTATTGTTGGATGCTCCTATTCTATGTTTTTGCTCTTCTTTTTCTGATTTGCCACACAACAACAAGAGCAATAAGTAACTTTACATTTCCATAATATTGTTCTTCCTTAGCTCAGAATGGTTCTTTTCTGGTTTACTTCAGATAAAACAGGTCAATACCCAGCAGACTGAGGGCAATCAGGTCAGAACTACTCATTCAAGACTTCACTTTCAACTGTGTTCTTGATGTTATCAGTTGCACACAACCCTACCTTCACCTGGTCTTAATTCCTCTGAGTAAATGGAGCAAGAGGAAGTCTCTGGATTGGATATGAAATAGCTCTGGGAAAATACACTCCTGACCTTTTGTTGGTGTTGTCTTTAATTTACTCTTTGTTAATAGCTGATCCTGTAAGTTAGCAATCAAGGAAAGAGAAAGCCAGTTAAGAAGTAGAATGTGAAGATAAACTAGGTTTTAGAAAATATAAACCATTGTTTGCCCATACAAATAATGTGTGTGCATTGACCACCTTACTCTTAGGCTGAAAAACCTTCTGCAGCACGAGTGCAAATCACATCAAGTTATTCAAAATATGTGTGATTTAACTGTTTTCATGGATTCAAAGTGCTTGTAATGTAATTTTGTGTTACTATGATCTCTGCCTCACAAGCTGCTGTTGAATTTACTGATAAAAATTTCCTTTGGCCCTCTTGGAAGAGGACTGAGACCTATACTGAAGGTTTTGGAAAACCTGGGAATCTGGGGATTGCATACAAGTTTTTTATAAGCATGCAATTAAGCCTGTGAGCACTGGAACAAATAAGGTTGAGCTTACAGTGAATTTGTGCCATGGTCAGATGAATCCTCAGGGGTTCTTGGCAGTGTGAGCTCAGACTGAAACTTTTGGCAGAGAAGTTAATGTTGCAGCATTTTCCTTAGCTGTCATGTCAACAGGCTCTCTTCTATATGGCTTCACATCCTCCCATTGTTATTAATCCTGTGGGGACACAACACATCTCAGAGTGGTAACTTGGTTTTACAGGAGAAGCAGTGGGGCCTCTACAACAAAAAGCTTTGTTTCTTTAGGAAAAGAGGGGTTAAAAGCATGTCTACTGAACTCGTTTACTTCTTGATTTCCTGGGTCTAACTCTTGTCAGTAGGTTCAGGACAAAATAGACAATCCAGCTAACGTTGCATTCTCTTGATTGAATTGCTATTCCCGACCTAGCAATTCTTGGTTAGAGACTCAAACTTCTGATTCCTCAGCTGAAAAATTCCCACTTCATTGTACATTGCAACATAAGTTCTTAGGACACAGTTGATGCTTTTGGATTTACCTTCAGATGTAGAAAATTATCTGAAAGAGTTCTATAGTCAAAAAGGCAGCCTGTAGAACACAGCCTTTGCAGGAGCTGTGAGGGAGGGGAAGAGCTCGCAGGGAAAGACAGCAGAGCAGGAAAGAGATTTGGAAGGAAATCTGGAGTTGAGACACATCTCTTGCTTTAGCAGGTCGAACACATAGAAATTTCAATAGAGCGGCAAAACCTGTTGCCCACAGCAAGATAACTTTGAAGAAACAGTTGTGAATGGAAACCCATGGGAATTTCCTGTCCTTTAAGCAGGTTTTTCCTGTATAGGGAATAACTTGGCCCCTTATTACTACTCTCTTTCTTACTCTCTCCCATACACTCAGAGGACATAAATATGTTGAAATGTCAGTCTTGATCATCATCAGCTGTTCACACTCTCAGAGTTACAGACTGCATTTTCACATGCAACCCCTTCTGATATCATCCCAGGACATTTCACTGAACTCAGATGTGTGTCATCTAGTAACATCACAGAACAGACAGAATAAAAGAACTGCTGAATAAATTGTATTTTCTATTAAAAAAAAAAGAGTAAAGAGAAATCTGTATCTCCATTGATTTGAATTTGAATCTCATTTAGGTCCCAAATAGAAATAAGTTGCTACTAAAAAAAAATTGCTATTTCTACTGAGCTGGACAAGAAATAAAGTTTATAGTATTCTCAAAAATACCCCAACCAACCAACCAACCAAACAAACAAACAAAAAAACAAACAAAAAACCAAACCAAACCAAACCAAACCAAACCAAAACAAAACAAAACAAAAAAAAGAGAAAGTTGCAGCATCTCTTTTTGTGTTATTATTCTAAGTCATGAGTTCAATACAAATCTTTCTGGTGTTTTCCACTGGAAATCCCTCTTTCTATCAATGACACTTGGAAATTTTGAAATAAAATAACACAGCTACCACCTTTTTCCTCAATATTTTCATATTGAAACATTTATCAGTGTTACCTTTACCTGTTGCTCAATCTAGTACTAGATTCTAGAAATTGGCATTTTCTAATAAAAAACAAAACACCAGTCATCATTTCATTGTCTTCAAATGATGACACTTTGCATTTAAGATCAATTGGCCTCAATTTAGACCAACCCAGCATCAAGAGCTTAACTGACTCTAATGTTAATTTTCTCCATATTACTGGCTACCAATGGACCAGTGTTTTGGATTTGTGCAGGAAACAACATAGATAACACAGAGATGTTTTAGTGGTTACTGAGCAGTGCTTGCACAGAGTGAGGGCTTTCTACTCACCTCACCAGCAAGGAGACTGGAGGTACACAAGGAGTTGAGAGGGGATAGAGAGGGGACACAGAGGTGACAACTGACTCCAACTGACCGAAGGAACATTCCATACCGTATGGCATCAAGCTCAGTGTATCAAACTGGAGTGAGAATAAGGAAGCTCAGGACATTCTGAGTGCTAGAATTTGTCTTCCCAAGTCACTGTTGCATGTGACGGAGCCCTGCTTTCCTGGAGATGGCTGAACACCTGGCTGCCCATGGGAAGGGGTGAATGAATTCCTTCTTTTACTTTGCTTGCATGTGCAGCTCTTGCTTTACCTGTTTAATTTTCTTTATCTCAAAGCACAAATTTTATCAGTGTTACCCTTATGATTTGCTCCCCCATCCCACCAAGGCAGAGTGAGTGAGCAGCTCTGTGGGGCTGAGTTGCCCGCTGGGGTTAAACTACAACAATCTTGAATATTCAAAATTAACACCCATCATCGTCATATAGATACTTACATACCCAGCCACAGTTTAAAAGACTTTTTTTTCCAAGTAGTCATATGGAGGTACTGAACCAAAATTCTGCCAAGAGAAGGACTGGAAGGAGAGTTTTTTGGTCTTCAGGTTCAATCATACTTGAGTGGACTTAAGAAAATGATAGAGGACTTTTCACTGTGGATTCAATTGATGACTCTTATTAAAAGAGTTCCAGTGTCTTAGTTTACTTATGTTTAGGAACTGTTTTATTTCTAATTTTCTTGTTTTTAAGGATAACATCAATTTATTCTGATGCTACTATTTCTTTTAGAACAAAAAGCTCTTCACAACCCACAGGGTGACCCCTAACACATACTTATAGCCTCCCATCTCATCTCATCATAGTGTTTATTTTGCTAAAAAAATAATCTTCACTAAGTATCACCAAGATTTGTCCCTACAAGACTTAAGTTAAAAAGTCTGCTCCCCGTATGAGCTGTGACTTGGTTTGATAGTTGAATTGCTCTATCATTAGCATGTGATAATTTAAGAATAAATAAATCTTTATATCAGTGTGAGCTTTGTGCTATGTCCCTCTGGTGGAATGTGTCACGTTGTTCCCGGAATAAGTACTGCACGTCCTACTCAAATATGATCCCAACAGCCATCTCAGTACATTGCCCTGCTGCTTGACTCAATGAAAGTCATGTCAGGAAAGGGGCTAGATTCCTTGCTAGCTAAGTAGGACCCAAAGAGATGGTCATAAATCCTATTATAATAGTTTATAAGTCTACCTCATGGGCACACTGAGACTGCGTCTTGAAAGTCTTATGCCTGAGACAGAACTTTCCCATAGTATTAATGTTTATCCAGCTGACTGAAATGTCTGTAAGAACATCCACAGCTTTCAGAGAAGGGAGTGAGAAATGAAATTCAAAGGCTTTCTACATCCCTGTGTATTCATGTGTGCCTTGGAATCCAGGCCAAGGATTTGGCTCATTATTGGCTATAGCCCTATTAGTGATTTCTTCTGCAGAGAATGACACACATTCTGAGCACACCTAAATCCATTCTGCCTTTGCCCTGAAGGTAGCTTATTCTCTTCTTAAACCTGCCTTTGGTTAGTTTGAACGAACAGTAGTTCAGACTAGTTGTGACCTGCTTTTGCCCTGTTTTAATTGTATTGCCTGTTATCTGGGCTTCTAAAATTTTTCTCACATGATTCACACATGTCTTTCTTCTGCTCAGCATGCCAATTTTATGTGTGTGAAAGGAAATGCATGGCAGGATTTAGCCATGTTCTTTCCCTTAAGAGAAAATTATAATATTTCAAAGTTATATTGACACTTGTCTTTACTACACAGTATGCAGCTGGTTTCCTTCTCATTTCATATTTATATTAGGTCTTTTGCATCAAGTGTAGCTGTGCAGTTATTTGTGGGGAATTCAGTAGTATGACAGTTTCAGACGGCATATCTTCTTCACCCAGGGCAGTTGGTATCTTACTGATAATAATTGGTAATTTTCAAAAGGGAACATTTTACTGAGTAAAAAGCAATAAGTATGAAACAATATCTCTAAAAGAAATCTAAGTCTAAAATTCAACAGTAATAATGACTACGATGATAATAGCGTAGGAAACTCAAGAAATGAGCAATCAGTGTGACTATGGACCCAAAAGAGGCTTTTATTAGTAATACCATGTATGGAGGACCATTCTGAAAAGGTGATACATCATTTTAAGTACTGTGCTAAGTATCAGAGTTCTTAAGCCAACCTACAGCCTAAACAGAACAGTCAGAGGCTGATAAGTGAGGTGACTTCTCTGATTAAAGTCATATGAGAGGTTTGTGGCCGACCCAATAATAAAAGCCATGTCTCCTAGATACTACACCAGGGGTTCACACATTGTGCTGCACTGCCTTTTTGTGCCTTTTAAGATGGTTTTCAGACCCCAATGTGCCATGTACACAGCTGCATCTATGCTGCAACCACTTCAGGTTGTCATCCCTGAAATGCAGCATGGCTGCACAAAGCAGCATCAAGCCAACATGCTGGGTAGATTGTTAGGAATGAAGGACAGTTTCTGCAGCTGGCATTGGAAAGTCCTCAGCTTTTTTAAATAGTAAACTAAAAAAAAAAGAAAAAGGGGAAAATATAGGATTCCCAGTCCATCATTCTTCCTCTGCAGAATATCAGTCATAAAGATCTCAGTATGGACTATTGCTGTTACACAGACACATTAGAATGAATGCAGCATCAGTTACATCAGTCCATCACCTGCTTAAAAATTTGAACTATTAAGGGAAGAATCAGTGGGGTAGTGTCAGGTTTTCAGAATTTGTAAATATCTTTTCCTGGCCTGTTTCTCAGTAAAAAAATAAGGTATCTTATCTGCACAATCCTAGCTCAAGAATGGAGTTGCCATTAACTTAATGAACATTAACCTTGTTCAAAGGCAACAGTCAACCCTACAGGACAGCTCCAAGAAAAGTAATAAGGATCTGATATGGCTATATATATGTCTGGAGCTCACATAAAAACAGTCTGTGTATCAGCTGACAATTATTTTGTATGAGTTCTGGATGTTGGCCCAGATAAACAAAGAGATGTAGCAGTTGAAGCTATAGTTGTTTAATGTTGAAATGTTTTCCAAAGCCTTTCCAAGAGCTGTCATCTCTTTCAGGCTGACCTGTGCAAGCTGAAATAAGATGGTACGTGTTTTATTTATGGTGTTTCATTTTATCTGTTCACATATTCATTGTTTTGATAGACAGTGCAATCTTTGAAGGATTTTTGTGGAAAGATGCCTTTCCATTAGTAAATTGCTTTTTGAGATGCAGTCTGTAGTGACAGTCAGATACTGAGCCCACTCAGGACAGTACCCAAGGAGTGAAAAGGCCTCACTAATAAAAAAATCCCTGCTGTCTATAACATTTGGATATGACTGTCTTTTAACCACTCCTTGCTATCTCAGGAAAAGGGTGGAGATTTGCTATAATGAAGGTTGTGTAACACTAATCAAGATGGGGAAAGGAATGAAAACCCATTTTGTCACAGAGAAGTAGGACAGAGAATCCAAGAGAGGACTCTGTGTTAGAGTTAGTCTATATGGGGAACCATATCTGATAAAGAGGGAAAGGTACTGCAGAACTCAGAGCCTGGAAAGAAATACAGCCCCTCTGTGTGACCACCCTGACATGATAGCAATCTGACATCACGTCCACAAAGAGCTTGACAATTCTGAAAACTATCTAGGGTAGTATGTCACTGAAAGAGATTTCAGGCACCTTTAAGAGATTTGTCTTCTGCACTGTAATCTCCAACGCGTTCATGGTACTGCCAACATAGATCTGCTAACTCCAGCCAAGCCCTTTAGAGCTGGGAGCCCTTCATTTCACTACTTAGGGGTGAAACAGAATTGCTTCATTCTTTCCCATCTGGTAGACACATGGGGCAGGTCTGGGTGCAGTAGGCAGGATCAGGTAAATAGAACACAGCACATGGCAAGAAGAACACATCTTTCCTTATGTGGAGAGGAGTAGCAAGGATTCAGGCTGTCTCCTTTCAGCTAAAAGTCAGATGGACCTGTCTCCTTAGCAATGAAATTCCTACTATTCGTAGTACAAAAACCATCCTTTAAGGAATTACTCAGTCTTTAATGTAGAGAATTGCAGTCATTTGGGCAGAGCCACAATGAGTTTTCAGCTAGTTCATGTTTTAGCTCGTGCAGCAGACTCAAAAATAACTGGGGTTTATGCCTTTTGCCAGTTCAGCATTTAGAGGGTCAGAGATGAGATATGACCTCAGGTTTCCTGTCATGCATGCCAATACTCAGGCCTTAGGCCTTAGGCGAAGGAGGCCAAGTGGTACTGACGGAGACACCTTAACTTGGATGTCTTCAGGACAGTCAGAGTGATAAGTAACTGCCAGGTAAAAGTTAATGTGGAAATCTACAACTTCATCATGCAATCTGCTTCATGGCTTCTCCTCTGCCCTGTGTCAAGCCATACTCACTTCTCAGTTATCATGGTGGAACTCCAGTGTAACATTACTGAAGTCCTTCATATTAATTCATATGTGCTTTTGTAAGAACTAAATTTGAATACAGCTCTCAAAAATTAGCATTTGCATATCTCACTAGAGCAAATGAATTGCACTGAGTCACCATGAAAATTGACTGGGTAAGCTAAATGCATAGTTTGGCTAGAGTCAGCAAGCAGGATACTTTGTCTCCACTCCCACAGACAGAAATCCACACCAAGATTTTTTGGTGTGCAAATGAGCCTGATTTACTTTGATTATAAAACAGACTCATAGCTTAATAAAAGAAACCTAATTCCCTTAACTTGCATGTGCATGTGGAAGGTCCATAAATTATGGTCATATATAATGAATGGACTAAAGCCACAAAAGTTACATGAAAGCAAATGTTCCAATCAAACTTATGCTATCATGCAAATCCGAAGTGACTTCACCAATCCCAGTGAAGTTTCCCTGAGTTTACACTGGCTTAGCTGAAAACAGATTTTCCTCATTAGCATTCAGCTGAAACTTTCACATGACAAGCAGCATCATGAGGCTGATTTTTAAATGTGCAGCTTTCTTCACATTACATTTAAGATTCCTGCTCCTTGTGCAGCCTGAAAATAACACCCTGAGAAAATATTACCTCCAAAGAAGACTCATGAGTCTTTAACATTTTGTGTTATCATATACTTCTACATGTGTCCTTGACATATCTAACAGTCCCCTTTTCCTGGGTACAACATACCCAATTCCAAGCATTGGTGAAGATCAGATTCCACCTGGATTTCTTCACCCAATATTTGTTTCAGGGAAGGTATGTAGTATCTCCACCAAATTATGAGTGTTGACTTTTTCTACCAAGAGTTGAGAGCATCTCTTTCCAACTTCCTAAGGTGATGTGTTCGGAGTGAAAGCATAACCCTGTTTTAAAATTCAGCATTCATCACAACCATTGCTCAAAGCCTCAGACTGACAAAAATGACAGAAAACCTGTGAAACTGCAGCCACCATATATTTAACATGCCAAGGGGCTGGCACTGCAGCCATGTGCTAGAGGTTTGCTTCCCAAAGAGAGAGTGAGCGTTTACAGGCAGGCCGGCGGATGTTCTGGCACAAGTGCATGAAGCAGGAGGCTGGTGTGAGCCCACCCCTCCAGCAAGCAGAGCAGAGAAATAACCCTGGAGATCATCACCTGAGCTGATGCCTCTTTCAGTGACTGTAACACTGCAACAGCTCCAGCTGTGACTGACACGTTCTTCAATGTATGAATCACTGGGATGGTTTACAAAAGGTGTTTATGGGCCTGGCACAGAAATGATTTCTGCTGTTGACTTGTGAATTAAGTGAACTCACCAGCACACACCATGTTCCTCTCTTACCCGTAGTTTTTGTTTCTGACGTTTTGAGCCCTTTTGACAGGAGATGATAAATCTTAACTTCAGTTTCATGTCTACCTTTGAGCAATGGCTATGTGTGGGAGTAACTGATGGCAGAAATTTTGACCGGGTTAGACCAAGTAAAGGCACTTCAGATTCACTTTTCTCTTTCTCAAGCACAGGAATGCTTCTATAGAAGGATGTTGTAATGAGGGTGTGACACACAGGAATGTCAGGAAAAAAATTAACTGGGTTGTTTTATTTTTCTTTATTTCCCCCTTAACATATAGGGATCTGGAGTAAGGGTTTAAAAAGTTATTGCTTTCCTGGTGCTAGAAGGGGAGAAAACTACTTTTGAGGACCACACTAACCTCAGAAGAAGCCCCTGGCTCTCATACCTCTTCGGAAATTTTAATAGCTGCCCTGAAAGCTTGTCCTGGATCACAGCAGCTGCCTTTTCGAGAGGTGAAATTCCCACCCCACATAGAACTGGAAACTTCAACAGGAGGCGGGAGCATAGCAGGAACTTGACAGACTCAGTCTCTTAAATAACCAAGATGCTCTAACCACAAGATCCGTGAGCCAGAAACACCTGCCCACTTTTGCCAAAGAGGGCTGCCACATCCCCTCTGTGCCAGGGTCTGCAGTGGGCAGTCAAAACCAGGAGCAGCTGTCTGCCCTTGAGGGAAAGCATTGTGAATGGTGCCTGTTCACACTCCTTTCTATTCTTAAAATCATTTATTTACTGAAGTTTAAAAATACACAGTTGAAGGAATGAGTGACTGCCACATTCTGCTCCTCTCTGAGCACTGCTTTTATCACAGCAGGGGCTGGGTTAAGGTTGCAATTGCACGATGAGGAATGCAGGGCTCCATTCTTTAGAATAACTTCATTAAGGAAAAACATAAACAAACACCTCCCTAAAAAGCAGCAGACTTTCTGTTTACTGTCTTTCCAGAGTTTATAGCTGAGAAGCAACTTGAACCTTACTCTGTTTTGTGGTTTAATGCTGTTTTCAGTGAGCTTAGCATCACCAAGGCAGGTTTGAAGCTGTTCTCCTCTCCCCTGAAGTCATGACTGAGACCTTTTTCCAGTGCTGAGGATGGGACTGAAGTAATCAATCCAATTTCAAGGTGAGCATGTGCTGGGGACTATCATTTTAATCTGGTCACCAGCTGCCAGAGTGCACACATGAAGCAGCAACAAAGAAGAGTGGCCAGGAGGACTGACTGTCCTTAGAGGTTGAAAATCATTCTTCCTGAGAAAAAGAGAAGGAACAAAAGTCAGGGTTTTGAATATCATTATACTTCCCTTCTCCTCTCCCACAGGACCTTAGCTTAGGCTGTATTGTGGGTGTTATACTCAGGAGGCAAGATGAGGGCAGACAGCAACGGCACATCTAACTCCCAGCTAATGACAAGACTGTGACCTCCTTCTATGCCCACTCACTGGGAGAAGACACGCAGTGAAATAACACCATCTCCAACTGGAAAACAAGCCCAAACATCTGGTGTGCAAACTGGTTAGGAAGAGGCAGGAGGACAGGTGAGCTAAGCAGTGTGTGTTTTGAGCTGAGACAGTTGAAGTAGATTTTATAAATGAATTTTGGATGTCAGGCTGAAATATGAGCCAAGTAAGGTTAACTTGAGGGACAACTTGCAGCAGCTTCTGGAATTTCTTGATACTGAGCCAGGGAAGAGTTTGGAGCTCTGAAGCCAGCTCTACCCTCTTCTTAACGGAGGGCAGCAATACTCTGTGAACTGGTCAAGTGATCATATCCCACTCTCTTTCATAGTATGAAGCATTTGGGAGTTGCCAAATCTGGCCAAAATAAGAGCACAGATGCAATGGGGAGTTTTTATGAGACATGCATACTAATGCTGCAGTTTTACTCCAGCAAAAATATCTCACCCACAAGTACAAGGAGAACAGGCCATCATAGCAGCCTTTTACACCTCCTGAAAAGTCATCTCAAGTGATTCCTGATGATAAAACATTTCATTTGCTCCACTTAGGGTCCTTAGATGATCAGATAAGATTTCATACAGATAAATTGCAGCCAGGTAGATAGAAAACAGTAAAATACTTCACTTGACACTTCCAATTTCAAGTTCAACTCAATGTCACAGAAATAGTCTTGCTTAGAAAATATCTTTGAATCAAGATGCTTAGTGCTTCAAGTACATCCAACAAGATCTATCTAAATAGCAGCATTAACAAAATGATAGTGTGTCCAGCCTCTGCATGCAATAAAGAAGAAAGCACAGAGATTTTCTGTGTGGCTGTGTTTAACTCTTTGATGAAATTTTTCATCTGCAATTCTAGACTTTAGGATTTTTCCCCAGAAGTGGGCAGCAAACTCTGCCATGCAATGTATAAGTTCCTGCAGCATTTTCAGTGTGCTGCAATAACTGAGCTTTAAAACACAACGAAGAAAAGCAGTCAGTTCCAGTGGACAGGATCCAAACTATCTGTTTATGGCCAAGTAGAGAAAGCCTCTCATGATGGAAAAGATACAGCACCAACCAAACTTTCATTTAAACAAACACTAGATACCAACCAGCTTACTCTTCCAGATAACATCCATGACTTACTGAACTGTTGCAAAAACATAGTCATTGTGTTGCTAAAAGAAAGTGAATGTTTGGTTTAAACACAGCTGCAAAAATACCTGGGAAGAAATGAAGTGAAATGACAAGGAGGACCTACCACATGAAATACTTTCACATTCTTCTCAATCACAATTTACATTGTACATGTAAACAATCATGAGACTTCTTATTTCATAGCTAAGTCTTGCCAAACTAACTGTCCATAATTTTACAATGTTTCTACCATTCAAATGAACTTCTGAATCAAGTTGCTAGTGAAGTTTGCACTTCTGCAAAACAAAGCCCCCAAATGTGCATAGTCATTCTCAGATTTCAACTGGGAGTCTGAGGCACCCTTGTTCAGTAAGTTATTACACTTTTCTCTCTTTTTCATTCAAAGGTAAACAGACTTTCTGCACCTGAGACTATGCAGAACCCTCTGAAATGGAGGGAAAAACTCTCCATCTGAGATTAACTTGATCAAAACTTGGTGCTAATAATGCTGAGGTCATGGGTTCAATCTCCTGTATGGGCCATTCACTTAAGAGTTGGACTCAATGGTCTGTGATTCACTTCCAGCTCAGAAGATTCTGTGATTCTGTGATCTGTATCTCTTCTAACCAATGAATTTAGAAAAAGTGAAAGTATAACAAACCTTTTCACTCATTTGCACTCTATCCACATTGGTGGCTTGGCATTGAATACTTGTGGCATACTTTCGCGTGAGGGATATATGTGACTAACTGTAGGTGTCTCAAGTGAAAGCATCTACATCTGCACAAGTCACCTTGCTCTGCTGTCTCAGAGAACAGATAATTAACCCAGTGCAATTCCTACTGACTGTATGTGATGCAGCTCAACGAGATGACTATGTTTGGTCACGTGAACTCAACTGTATTGACACAGTCCCTGATGAAAGGCTAGCAAGTACACTGGATAGGCTGAGGTGAAAGGATACCATCCAGAGGGACCTGCACAGGCTTGAGAGGTGGTCCCATGCAAACCTCATGAAGGTCAGCAAGGCCAAGTTCAAGGTCCTGCACCTGGATCAGGGAAATCCTCAATACTATACAGGCAGGGTCATCGATGAACCGAGTAGCACTTGGGGATATAAGTAGACAAAAAGTAGATATGAACTGCCAATGTGCATTCACATCCCAGAAAGCCAAACGCATCCTGGGCTGCATGAAAAAGCAGCATGGGCAGCAGGTCAAGGGAGGGGATTCTGCCTCTCTACTCCACTCTCATGAGACCCACACCTCAAGTACTGCATCCAGCTCACATTTCCAGTACAAGAGAGACATGGATCTGTTAGAGAGGGTTCAGGGGAGGGCCACAAAAACTGTGAGAGGGATGGAACACCTTCCTATGAAGAAAGGCTGAGAGAGTTGGTGTTGTTCAGCCTAGGGAAGGGAAGGCTTTGGGGAGACCACCTTGCAGACTTTTAATGTATAAAGGAGCCTTATAAGAAAGATGGAGAGAAATTTTTGACTGGAGCTTTCACTAAAAAGACAAAGAATAATGAATTTAAACTAAAAGAATGTGAAAAGGACATAGATAATTTTTTTAAATGAGGGTAATGAGATGGTGAAACAGGTTTCCCAGAGAAGTTGTGAATGCCTCCTCCCTGCAAGTGTTCAAAGTCAGGTTGGACAGAACTTTGAGTAGCTTGATCTAGTGAAAGATGTCACTGTCCATGGCAGGATGGGGTTGGCTAGATGATCTTTGAAGGTCTCTTCCAACCCAAACCACTCTGTGATTCTATAATAAGTAGCTTAGATGTAGGAACTACAGTGTTGTCACCTACTGCTAGGAGAGACAGATTCCTTCCACAATGTCTGTGCCAGCTGCAAAGTGTCAAGACTGAGGCACCAGATAGTGTGTGGGTCTATAATGGTCAAGACGGTTTAAGTCCAGGTTGTGTGAAAAAGAAGCTTGAACTCATGTTAAGGTATTCAATATGCTTTGAATTTGCTGCTACAAAAGGCAGGTTTGGTTTGACAAAGGCTTAGCAGGGTGGGTAGGTCCTACAACTTCCTCCTGAGTGCAAGAGAGGGGTAGACACTGACTTATTCTCTGTGGTGACCAGTGACAGGACCTGAGAGAATGACCTGAAGTTGTGCTGCAGAAGGTTTAGGTTGGATATTAGAAATAGGTTCTTCACTCAGTGGATAGCTAGGTGCTGGAACAGGCTCCCCAGGGAAGTGGTCACAGCACCAAGCATGACAGAGTTCAAGAAGCATTTGGACAATACTCTGAGGCACATGGTGTGACTCTTGGGGATGGTTCTGTGCAGGGCTAGGAGTTGGACAACAACTAGGAGTTGGACCCTTGTGAATCCCTTTCAACTTGGCATATCCTGTGATTGTGTAAAAGACTTGTTAGCCCAGTGAAGCTACGAAGTACACGTGGCCTCATTATCTTCAGTACACTTCTGAGCAGGTACTAAGTGCACACAACCAGTCAAAATAAAATTACCTTCTTCCTTTTTGGCATTCCCTAATTAGATGTTTGCTGTTCTATCTCTATTGTCTATACCTGCATTAACCTTAAACCGTCTATCCTGATTCCTGTACATGTGAAGACAACTACATTTTGAACACAGCAGCACTATACATGATGTCCTTGGTTCCTAATGCCAAGAAATAGTAAAGCTTTGAGGAACGCTTGTTAACACGTCTATTCTACTTCTGTGAACATAATCACCATCCACCTTTACATCAGAATTAAATGACAAAATTGCATTCATTGGGAAAGGAAGTGAGTGGGTAACTACTGAAGTAGCTTCTGGTTATAGTGGGCAGGACAAGAATAATGAGTTCGGCTTGTGCGAGATTTACATCAGATATTAGGAAATACTTTCTAATGATAAGAACTGCAAAGAACAGGAACTGCCTGAGGATGCAGTGACACCTCTACACTGGGAGTCTTTAAAAACAAGTCAGACACACATTTATCAGGAGTGGCCTGGGTGTAGGAGATCCTGCCTTGGGTATCTGTACCTACCAGATAACCTCCTTTCAGCTCTGTGATGATACCATTCGTGCTTGTTCCCTATAACCTTGTTTTGGGGATGTGGAACTGAGTGGAGAAATAAACTAATGAGACTTTTTTGATATTATTCTTAGAAAGAAGCTTAACAGAAAACAGGGAAGTCTCTAGAAGGATATCAGGATCCTGAAACCCTCATCAGGCCACTCCAGTCAGCAGAAAATTATAATCATATTCCCTTGCTTCACTCAGGTGAGAACAATGAGGTGGTGGCCTTGACCCTCAGGGCCATTCAGTTACCTGATGTTTGAGTTCTAGGGGATTATGAAGCAGCATGCAATGGAAAAGAGTGGAAAAATCTCACAGGTATGTTTCAGATAACACGTAGGGAGTGCAGTGATCTCTCATGGGCCAGTACTATACCAAACCTGATACTGCCTGGGAAAATGAAATTCCACAAAGTTAACTTTCAGTGTTTTCACCTATGCATGGGTGACAGTTATACAAGATAAAATGCATTATAAGCAGTGCTGCACTTAGACATGCAGAGCCAACTATGGGAAAATTTTATGTTATAAAAAATATACATATATAAAATATGGTCAGCAGTAAATAATGTTTGGAGTGCTTTAGCTTTTCACCTGTCATACCTCTGCCAGGCCGGAAGGATTTCTGGAACCGATACAACTCAACCAGACACAGACTTTATCTCTAGATTCTCTATTTCCTTTTGCAAAGGGATAAAGAAAAAGGCTTACATATCTTCTAATTTTTCAGTCTTGGTTATTTCCTACACACATATGCTTCCACTTCCTCCTTCATCAGTAGATAATTTATTGCATCAAGTTGCTGGTGGGCTCTGTCAATTTATAAAATTTTACACTATTTTAAAAATTAAAAAAAAAATAAGAAGAAAATTATATGCAGTTCCAATGGCCAGGAAAAACAATATACACACTGACTTCTGATTATCAGTGTCTTTGGTGAGTATGTGTCATATGTAATTGATATACAGCCTTTGGTCTGGCATTCACTCGCACAGTAAAAGAGTATTTTGATTAAATTCAAATAGCAAATAAAGACCTAAATACCCACTTGTTCCCAAACAAGCCAAGGGAAAAGGGAAATGGTCTCAGTTCTCTACATAATTCATCATCATGTCTAAAGCCAAGTTTTAACTTGCTTTAAAATCTGGAAAAATCCTATTAATGCTACACACAGTGAAGAAATTCACAAAAACTCTTGAATCCCTCTCAGAGGCATTTAGAAGGGAATTACCAGAAGCACTCAGCATTGGCCAAACACTGTTCTACTGTAGTTACCAGAGCAAAAATTCCCTATATCAAGGTCTGAAAAGTCTAATATAATAGTTATGTGAAGGAGAATTAAGCTTAAGTGACATTTTCCCTATCACAGTTTCATAGAGTTTCATCACAGTGACATAGAGTTGTTTCCAGTGAAGCCCCCAGTCCAGTTTAGTGTCATAGGGAATAACAGAATAGGATCTTTTCCCTCATACCATACATAGTGCTTACAATAAGAATTACCTGTGTTTCTCCTTTGCCCCGTACTTAACTTCTAACACACACTACACAAACATGGGTGTAACATTTTCTGAATAAAAGGTTGTTCAAAGGAAAATGGGCATAAGCAATAACTGAGAACCCAGAAGAATTGTCCATACTAGAGATCCATCTAGCTATTAACTCATCTTCTCTCCAAACACTAGACGCAGCCTTGCAGTTTACTCACCTTGAAAATGCATGTGGTTATCATCCAGCTGGACCAAAAGGAAACATATTCTCCTATTAATGTGCAAATGAGCAGTGTCTAATAGTGCTAATCAATGTTGCACAGGAAAAAAAAAAAGTGTCCTTAAAAAGATAATAGTAAGTAGCTGATGAGCAGAAGGATTTTGTATTGACTAGTTAGCCACCCCTGTGCTGCCCACTGATGCCTCTGGACAGTTGTTTCATTAGGAGAAGCTCCACATTAAGTCATACTGCTTTTTTCAAATAGAAAACTATCCAATTAAGAATCTTATTTCTTTTGAGCAGTCAACTATGTAGGCTTAACTGAACTCATGATGATGACTAAATCTTTTGAGCCTTTGTAATGTATTTTTACTGTGTGCCCCTGTGCGAGACGGAAATACTTAAACTGATAATGACAACAGGGTGGGAAGGTATGTGTCAGGCAAAATGCTGTGACTAAATTCCCATTTGCAGTGAGGCAGCAAGCTCAGGCACTGGCAGGAAAAACATCTCATTGAATCAGCACTTCCCAAACCAGTGTGTGAAACTGAAACATGCAGCAGTATTGCCAAGTTTTGCAGCAGAGAACAAAGCATGCCTGGGAGTTGAATCTGATCCTAGTGCTTAAAATCTTTCAGTATAGGATGCTGCCCTACTTCTGATTCTTTGGTTAGCTTATATTACATTGGCTTGGGTATCTCTCCACAAGCACTGCTCTACACAGTGCAGACAGGCAGACTCCTACTTCTTTTATTCATCAATTCTCCCCACATTTTGTTATTCCTGCACTCTTTTATCCATTTTTAGGATAAGTAAATACACTCTGCTTAGATCCTATTGAGCAGAAATAATAGTCTAAGCCATGGGAGTGGGAACATTTCCCCATTTGTCTTTCCATGTTTTGCAAGGCATGCTGCTGAAGGGGAGAGTGCTTGCAGGGAACTCAGTGATCTTGGCTTTACCCAGAGAAAATTCCTTGCTCACTGGGGAGGTTCTGAGAAAAGAAATAATTCTGTGACTCTGTTACTGAGAAGCTTCAGGCTGGTGTAAAACTATACCTGCCAATCCTTTGCAAATGGCAGCCACTTTAATGCCATTTGAGAATATGCTTTAGACGTTCCTCTAGGACACTGCACATGTCCTGACTGGTGAAGCAATGCAGTTATTACAATTGACCTAGACTTAACCTTTGATCCTTGGCAAAGAGCTCTTAAGTCATTTTTTATTAGTCATCTCTTCTGGGTCATGCCTCTGCATCTTCCTCTGTCACAAGCCTTTTCTAACTCACCTCCAGGACAGATGCTGGTTGGCTTCTAGCTGTATATGCCAAGGTAGAAATACACTCTACCTACATGTGCTAATACCCCAAGGGCCCCACTTATCTTCCTGAAGGAAGCCTGGGAAAGTCTAGCAAAAGCAGGCAGGGCTGTTTTATACCTCTGAAGCCTTTGATGAGAATATGGATTGCAGCATGCAGCACAAAGTTGACTTAAGGAATGCCACCAGGCAGCCGACTCTGAGGGCAATCCAAGGGAGTAAAGCACTGCCTTGCTTGTCTGCTTAGACACACAGCTACTGCAGCAATCTCCTGGTTTGGGGACAACCCCGTGTTTGCACAGCACCCTGTGGTCTGGGGTCCTTCCAGTCTGTGCTTGGAGATGCAGGTGATAAACCAGTCAAACAAGGATGGCAAAGCTACATTCATTGCCATGTTCTGCAGGGGATACAGACAGAACTACCCAGGTCCTGAGTCTGTCATCAGGGGAGTTCAGTCTCCTGTGTCTTCACCTGTGCTACCACCAGCATTTCTTTACAAATCACAGCCTCAGGTATTGTTACTTTCTTTTTGATTACAGTAATTATCCTACTGGCTTCCCCAAGGTGTTTTCTTCCAAAAATACTTTTGACATGGTACAGGGGTGTACAAGGGTGAACAGCCTTCACAAACCTGTGATGCACCTACACCTGTCACGAGGTGCCCACCAAAGCTGCTTTTCCCCCCCTTCTTAAATCTGTTATCCCAGAGGCACTACTATCATTACTGATGGGTCCAGCCTTGGCCAGCACTGGGTCCATCCTGGACATGGGGGAAGCTTCTGACAGCTTTTCCCAGAAGCCACCCCTGTAGGTCCCTGCTACCAAAACCATGCCACGCAAACCCAATGCAACAGCAAAGGGCTCAGGCATAGACACAGGAGCTCATAGGGCTGAGGACAATGGGAAGTCTGGGAATATCCCATGGGGTGTGACATCTCCTGAGAAGATAGGACCATGCTGAAGTGCTGTGGAGAGCTGCAAGTTCCAGTAGATTTTATTAGTTTGCATCCTCCTGTGTTTTGGGATTGAACACAATTCCCTGTCAGCCTCTTGATGGTAGGCCCAGCTCAGGAGCTGGAACATGCTTCCTGACAACAGGCCGTTCTCCCTCACTGCCATGGCATGATGTAGGCAGGCATCACCCTGTTCATGTTCACTTTCAGAGATGAAATTTTCTCCAGGCTTTTTGACTGCCTTACCCCAGTGGTTTGCTAGTGAGACTGGTCCATTGCTGGTCTTCCTGCCTTGGAAATGTCCTCTGGGGAAAATTAAGAACATTTGGCTTTCTACAATTTTCAAATCAAATGCATAAAGCCCAATCAACCCCTAGGAGTGACTCTGCTCGTTTTCAGGACTTGGAGATCTCAGGCTTTCAAGAGTGTATTTTTTAACAGAAGCATTATCCTGACTACCACAGCACACAGTGGGGCAAAAATACAGAAAACACAGCAGGCATACAGATGGATATAGTCACAACTGTAGCATCATGGACTGTGATAGACCTAATACATAAACCATGCATCATTAAAGCACACATCACCTTGACCCAGCTGTTAATGGGATCCTCAACATTTGTGACACGGGTTGTTAGTCCAAAACCAATGAAATAATTCATCACTGACTGCATGTTACTGGCCTTTTGTTTACATAAAAGGGATGAGAAGCACTGTTAGGTAAATTCTACTGTCTTGTCTCAATTTTAACACAGTGGACTCCAACCCAGATCTGCTCAAGATGTTTCAGAGGCAGAACAGAGTTGTGTGCCCCATTAGAGACATGTGAGAGGTGCCTTCTCTGGTTGCAGGCAATGGATGTCTTAGGGAAGAGTCTGAGCAGGGGTGCAGGGCTATGACAGGGGGATGCAGCTGAGGTGATGAGATGCATCAGGTAGCAGTGTTACTTTTCCTTCCCCTTTCACAAGCATCCCAATTCCTTCCATGACTCCAGCCTGCCTGTCCTGTGTCCTGATGTACATTGACTAAACACCAGCATCATAATCATTTTTGCACCCAGCAGTCACTGCTTTGCTGACTGCCTGACACTGTCACTGATTCTGACTCACAAACTGTAGTGGGAAAAGCAACTTCACCAGGTGAGCCAAAGCACAGAGTCTGAGAAGCAGAGGTTTGATCTAATGCTTGTTGAAATAATAACAAGGATTCACATGGGTCTCGGTGGATCAGTGAACCAATCCCCAAGCAGAAAGCCTGCTTGTTTTGAGTCCATACCAGTAAGGTTAAATGATAATATCAGCTGCTCTGGGGTTTTTGCTTACTGTTTTGTTTGGGTTATTGGCCATTAGAAACAATCTCTTTCACATCACAAATATATGCATCAGACTGCCAACACACTTGCATAATTTGTTTATTTTTCTCAAAAACAACAGACGGCAAAGAGCTGCTAGGTCATAGTTAGAAGACTCAACTAATATTTCCCTGTAAGGGCTAGTATTTATTATATGAACTAACTCTCAAATTAATCTGACAAGTTAATCCATTAACCTAACCTTCGTCTAATAAATACCAAGGAGAGAAGATTCCTATTGATCTTAGCTGTCACAGGGACTTCGGACTCTTTAAACACAGTACTGCCTGTAGCTAATGGGACCATCAGAGTTAAACCCATCACATATGCTGTCTGCTTTCTCATGTCTTATAAGTAATTCCCTGAGCTGTTCCTCTTATCTGCTCCAGCTACCTCTTCATTTACTTATTTGCTTATACTTATCCTGTGCTCTCACACTGAGTTCATCCCTGAAAAACTTTGTCGAGCTGTTTTATTCTTCACCAGGATTTATCCCATCTAATCTGATGGTACATTCTTAAAGAAGCCGTACCACAAAACAGGTCTACCTGTCTCCTGTGGTCACCATTTCTCGGCTGTTAATGGCACAAGGGCCAGATCCAACCCCCCAACATTATTTGTGGAAACCCTCTTACTCATTTCACTGGGAATCACACTTCTGGGGGCTCATGTCCCCATTGAAAGGCAGTGTAAGAATGGCAGTGTGGGCACAACAGAATCAAACAGAAAGTAAAGTATCTTCTGTCTGTCAGCAAACACCCAGTTTATACCAGAATTATACAGTTTGAAAGCAAAAAATTCATTAGACATTCACTATCCAGCCCAAATACAGTGTTCAACCCAACAGCAGACACCTCTTAGCCTTTGGTATGTCAGGTTTGGGCAAACAAAAGAATTTCTCAGGCAGAGCTCCTAGAGTTGCTGCAATGTGGTAATCAAATTTCAAATTAGGAGGAATAGCAGTGAGCGGACTAAGCCCCATTTAATTCATCTTGGCTTTGCAATCCCACCTCTATTGATTAAATCAGTTTGATTTTACCAAAATAATTTACTCTCTCAGAAGCTCTTACCTCTCCTCCCACTCACCTTCTCCATGATCACTCCTATTTCTCTCTAAATTTTGTGTCATTTGTGGCACCCATCAGAATTTATACCATTTTATTTGCAGGCTAAAAACACACAGTGATTACACTCAAAAGAAGAAAGCAGCTCCTTTCTGCTTCCCATCTGTCACAAGAAACCCACATGCAAGTTTGATTTCACATGATTGTTCTCTTGAACTTGCACTACTTGCATTCCCCTCAACAGGTAGTCTGAACATGATTCTCCCTCATGCAGCTTGTGGAGTGTCTCAAGCCTCAGTTTCTTTTGCTCTGGCCATAAAATCAACCTTTTGATATTCTATGTGTAAAAAATACCAAAAATTCTGTGTCTTCTTGCTCTTTTGGGAAGATTTATCTAACACCTTTCCTTTAAGTTAAAATTTTCACCTAGCTCTTAATTTGTAAGAGAACAGTAAAGGGTTCACTATATCATATTGACTTAAAGCTCAGGTGTTGGAACAGTCAAGTTTAGAAAGTCAGTGCTGACATCAAAACATTTGTAAGGGTGATTAAAATCTCAGAAACATCAACAACAACTTGTTAATAAAGGTAATCAGTGCTTTTTGTGGTTTGGTTTTGTTTTCTTTCCTTATTACAAGAATGGGATTTGTGTTCCAAATGTCCTTGTCCTTAAACATAATCTGTCCCATTATATTTGCATTGCTATAGAATGGTCTTCTTTTCCTTTTGTTTTCTTTTTGTGTTTAACTCTTTTAAAAGGAAAAACATCACTGAGAGGAAAAGGGAAGCTACACCAGAATATAAATGTCAGGGGTATAAAGGAAGCCATCCTCAGCCACCCCTAGTGACTAATAAATGCCAGTGAAATTCATTCCACATCTGGAATGTGGTCTGTAGAAAATCTGACAAGTATAAATCACCATCCTCGATCAGAGTATAAATCCTGACATGATGCAAATAATGCATAGCTCATATGTTTGTGTATTTTACTGCAGTATCAGGGGGAGGAAGGAAAGGCCAGGTGACAGGATACAGGGAAGTTAGAAAATAACTTTGTCCATTTCAAGAAACAATACACTGCTTCCACAGGAAGAACATTTTTTAGAAAGGAAATTTACTCTCTCCTGCTTCACACTACTGCTAACTCCTCCTCCCCCAACTTAGGAGCCTCCAGCAAGAAAGAAATTTTGGTGTCTTGAACTCTGCAAACAGAAGGTCACGAAATACCAGCTTGGCTATACTGGCAACATTCACTTTTCCTTTGTACAGCAGTTATTCGGATCAGATGCAAGTACATGACCTGCTTCATCTCCTTGGAATATTTGCTCCTTCCCCCGTCGCTGCAGTTCACCAGCAGGTCATGCCAGCAGCTTCTCACTGATTTTCAAGAGACCAGGTCTCGCAGCGGTGACTGTCAACTAATGCAGTCAACCTAACACTGTCTTTCTCTATTTTGTCCTCAGGAGATGGTAAGCTATGTATGGCACACAGGCTTGAGCCAAAGCCCTCAGAAGCCAACAAAAAATGAAAAGGAAAATCCCCTGTAAGGGTTTCACGTCATGGATGTATAAAAAGGGAGGCCTTTTCTACTCTGACTCTGAACACGGAGCTGTGCAGCGGACAGCAACAGCACAGCTTTGGTAACTGATTCGCACTCAGTCTCTCTCTCCCGTGGGCTTTCTGTTTGATGTTTTCCTCACAGCTCATTCATCTTCAATAGTCTAGACTGCCATAGGAAAAAAAAAGTTAATTAAAACTCATGGTTAACTGTTAACCTGTGGATCTGAGATGTGTGAGCAGGGTCTCCCCATTTACCACTCATCCTTAACATACAAATGTTGCCACTTGGGTAGTGCCCTCCTCACAGACAGAGGGGCTTTTACTCACCACGACAGTAAAAAAACAGAAAAGCTCCACTGAAATTTTCACAGAGTTTCCATGTCCATTATCTAGGAAGGGAAAAGAGATTTGAAGAAGCATGTGACAGACGTTTTTCACACAAATACAACAAGAGAAATTCAGGACTCCGTAGGGTGGCTGTAAATGTTGAATAATTCTATCTTAGATTTATGCCATCAAAACTGTAAAATAATTGCATCTTAAGTAAGCAAGATAAGAGTAATAAATAAAAATATGTATTTATTGTTATTAAAAGCAATTACATGACATCACTAACTGTAAGGTAAGATCACTTTTGTGCACAAGAGCAGTAGGTTGAATCTTGGATCACAGCTAATTTGCAGTGATTGCTTCAGGATCTGATGCAGGGAATTTTAGTGGGAATGAAACAGCATCTGTGGAGAAAAAGTAAGCCTGCTCAGATATTGTATGAAGACTGGAGGATTTTCCTGTCCCCAAGAGATAATTTCTATTACGTATCAGAGAGAAACCTCTTAGTCAATCTGTGAAAGGCTTCCCTCCTCTAGGATACATTATTTATCAAAATATTTGTTTTCCTTTTCCTCACTTTAGGAACTCTTTATACACAGCTATCTTGATTGGAAAACCAACACAGGCAAGAAATGCTTAATTGTGTGACTTTTCTGTCTTTGAGTATGCCTTATACCCTTAAGCATGAGATATGAAACTGTCCTTGAACCAAACACTACCTGCAGCTTAAGTACTGTGATTCAGCCCAACACACTCTAGGTAGTCTAAAGTGACCCCCCAAAACGCAGACAGTGTGAACACCGAGCCCCTGGCACAAGCTGTCACACGTCCAGATCTGCTCCTACAATGCAGCACTAATTAGTATTGCAGACAGGACACTGCCATTTGACTGGATGCTCTTCTGGGAGGAGGGTCCTACACTTTCTGATAAGACAAGAACTGTCTTGGTGTCACAGCAACACTGATGTATCTTGCTCATCTCAACAATAAACTCTATCCCCACTGTCCTCTTGCAAAATGTAACCAGGTTTTTGGAGGTTATAGTCATTTATTAGTAGTAGTAGTATTTCAATTAGACATTCTTTTGCCCTGCTTTCCCTAGAAGGCTTTGTTTTTGAGGAACAAGTTCTGACATTGCAGGTACCAAGACCTCCTTGGGTGCTGTAAAGCAAAAAAAAAATATCTCTTCACTGCTTCACAGTTCACCTTGAAGAAACACAAGGTTCAGGTCAGCCTCAGGTGTGTTCCTGCTGGTGCCAGGTGTCAATAGAAAGCTCTTTAAAGACACATTTCCTAATTAAAGGCTTCCTTCCCCTGAAACACAGATCACTGCATCTTAACTATTCCGTGCACAAAGCTGAATAATCTGGCAGCTACCCAATGAATCTTTCACACCTACAGACTGGAGATTGTCAAAGGTTGTTTCAAAACCTCTGAGATTTTTTTTTTTTTAAATTTTTTAAAGCACCAGCTTTCTAAATACAAAATGCTATGAACCTATGAGTTGGATTTTACAATACTAAATCAATTTCAATGAATAATTCAGGTGGAAGAAAAACCACAACCTTCATTTCAGGAGTGTAGTCCTCCAGTGGCAAGGGATAACCTGGTGGAAAAGGTATGCTAGAGGACAGGAGGAAGGTCAGGCAGTTTTGATTTCTAGGGAGTAGTTGAAGTACATTCCCTATTCTTTGATTTTTATCCCTGATATAAACTACCTTGTGAGCTACTCATCCATTAAATGTGATCTATAGCAACTATACTTTTACTAAATTTTAAGTCCAAGCTCATAAATTCATATAGACATCACAGCACCACAAAATTTGAACATGTGTTTTCTTCTGCGAGACTCCCAGAAAAGATGCTTCTGGTTTTGCATTCAGCTATAGACAGTCACGGTGTTTGAGTTACTGTGGTTTAATGAGAAGCCATTTCTCAGCAGAGAAGTATAAGGTCTCATGGGTGTGCTGGTTTAAAGGTAAACCAGCAGGAGGAATGAGTCTAACTCACAAACAGATTACAAGTCAGAATTACAGT
>JAWWEU010000081.1:142770652-142872681 GCA_035583155.1 Acropternis orthonyx | reverse complement strand
GCCTGCAGCCTGAGGGGTCAGGTGTGCCCCGGCAAGCTGCTGCAAATGATCCATTGTTAGCAGTTCATGAGGGGGCCGGGTGGAACTCTTTTCTATGGGGCATGCAGTCTCTTTCCAGGTTCCACGGTTGAAGAGAAGACAGAAGGTGATTCCTTTGAGGTGCAGGGTTGGTAGATGAAAGAAAAATTCCAAGATTTTAAACCCATAACAATGGGACAGGAAGAAAATTCTCACTTGAGCCAGTCATAGCAATCCCACAGTCACATGAAGCCATCCAAAACACAAGGCCTTCCAGTAAGCTTTGGGGTAAGCCTTTCAGCTACGCAATTAATGCAAGAATTGAAGGACTTTCAAGCAGACACCAAACTCCTTGGTCCCCAAATTGCTATGGACATGAACAAAAAGGGCTCTCTCCAAATCCAAACACAGCAATAGATAGATACAGACTGGTGAGTGGAGGGAAAACATAGGAAATTCCTATAACGAAACAGCAGCAGAGGAGAAGTTAGCCATCTAGTCTCAGCTGGCTGTCTGAACACAACTGTTTACTTGGCTGTGCTGTGAACTGGAACAGGGAAGTAATCCAGCTTCTCCAAGCCTGGTCCTCTGAGAGCTCCCAGAGCCACTGCACATCACAGCTACCCAGGCTGCTGCCTTATCCCAGCTGAGAAGGTGTTTGCTAAGGTATGAGCCAGGAAAATGAAAATACTTCAAGCTGATCCTGTTGGTGAAAACTGTATGCTGAAACAAGTGTTGCAGAGTGTTTGCCTCTGATAAGGAGTATCCTGGCTCACCAATTGACATGGCTAATGGTGCAGCACTACAGTGCCCATCCAGGGCTACTTGTGTATGTTTTCCATGGGCCTTTCAGCAGTTGAGCCAGCAGTTATTCCATCTTTAAGATAGCTTATGCATCATTAATGACACATGCACCTGAAACTAGGAACTCTTGCCAGAGATAAATAAGTGGAGTTGTGGTAAGATTTATATTCATACAGATAAGAAGAATATCCAGAGCTATAAATACTGTTAACCTATACCTCCTGGTTTTTCAACCTCATTCTTCAAAGTTTAAGCCAAAATCTAAACATCACAGATATAAAACAGACCTACTGGAGTAGGAGAGGGGAGAAAAGGAGAAACATTATCCCTTATCTCCCAGCTATGAGAATCTTCAACTTTTCTCTAGACAGCCATTCCCACACCTTGGTGGATATTTGGAACCATTTGCCAGATAGATCTTTGTTCAGTTCCAGGATGGCAGCTCTCGTCTCATCTTCTTGCTTTCTGTTGACTATATGGATTTCTGCTGGAATGTGGATCAGATAATTAGTGCCATACTAATGGAGAAGGGATTCATCATGATCATTCCTGAACCCGACAGGGTCTTCAAAAAGTTTCTGAAAGAACACAGGAAGCTGCCAGAAAGAAGTGGACGTCTCTGGTCCAACAGTTGGCTCTTTTGTTTGAAACCAAGAAAAGCACCATTCAGGACTCTAATTGATTAAAACTGAGTGCAATTGCCAGAGCACCAATAATTGCTGGAAGAGGGCAACGGTCACCCTAACGCGTTGTCACTTCAGAGGAAGTTGAACACTAACAACTGATCAAGCAGCATTAGTTAAAAGTAACCTTTTAATGACCCCTGATTTCTCCTTGAGGAAATATTTTCTACAGATTTTGTCTTACATTTTTCAATGCTAGTGCATATGTCTTTCAATATCTTATTTATTTCAAATTCTAAAATATGCAGAAGTCTTCACTGCTCCATTCTGGCAGCACACTCTAAATACCTTCTGTAGTGATTTTTGAATAAAACCCAGGAATTCTGCAGCTCATCTAAATTTGTCTCACCCTTGTTGCTTGTTTACAATAAAACTTCTTTTGCTAATTTTTATACAGCTGCCATTATTTTTACTTGTTTTGTTTCCCTTGATTACTTACCCCTGATTAACTCAGACTCCCACTGTCTTAGTCTTACTTTTTCATTTGCTCACTTATGTGTATCATACACTTCTTCCTTTTCCATAATGTTATGCTCAGCATTGCAAGAATGCTTCTGATAGTCCCATAAACTCTATGTTTTCCTTACTGCCTGAAGGTTGGATTAAGATGTAAACCCTGGAACCACCACTCCTATTTACGCAGGGTGGGGGTGGGGGGGAAGGTATTACGCTTCAGGCTTTTTCAGGAATGCTATAAAATTTAACGCTGCTTCAGAAAATCTAGTACACATAAAATGCACCCAAAAGTATTTTGGTGAAAAAGTTTACCATTTAAAAAAATTTACTATTTTAAAAGTTCAGTGGAAACGTATCTATACTTCAGGTCATCTGGATTTTTGTTTTTTAAAGGAATTCTTTTCTACATTGTGATAGAACCTCTGCAAGGTTGATACTAGCTTTATTATATTTTGCTTTGGTGATACCTTTCTTATGCTCAATTATTCTGCTAAGAAAATTGATGCATATTAAAATACGTCTTTAAAAACCTCAGATCTATATAACAAAGAAGAATGAAGACAAGAAGACATATGCCTTGAACATCCAACATTTCTCTATGCTTGTATTTTTCTACTTCAGACTGTACCTTGGCTTTGGCTTTTTTTATCACTTACAGTGTCATCTAAAAACATACTGAAAACATTTAAGATCCTCTTATATGTTGCCAAATCACCAAAGACCTCTAAAAGACATTTTAAATATTAGAGTATTAATAAATATTAAATAAAATATTAATTAAAATATCAATTAATAAACCTTCTCTTTAAAAGTGAAAACTGTTCTGAGAAGCAATCTCACTCTGTTGAGACAAAATAAAAACCCCTTAATGAAGAGGCCTGAAAGTAAATAGAAATGTCTGGAAACCAGGAACATTGTGAGGAAGGAAAGAATTTTAGGTGCAGAGAAACAGAATGATCAAATTAGAGAGGCTTCCACTGTGAATAGGAGAGTACTTTACTGCTCTCCTTCCTAATATGAAGATCAGCTCTCAAAGCAGAGGTGACCTTGGAGCAAGAATGGGAAAGAGAGGCTTCCCCTCCAAGCAGGAAGGAGGAGAAACATGAAATAGTAAATAGATTGAAGTCAGCTGGCACCAGAAGAGACTGGATGACACTCCTATCAGAACTTTGTGAGAGACTTCGAGTGATGTGGTTCAATGAAAAAGGGTGGACAACATCATCTGTATTTAGGGAGCGGTATATTTGTCCTGGGGTAGACAAACTCATCCGGATCTTCATCTTGCCCTGAACATCCAGCATGGTGGACAACATGGCTGTGTCCCAGCCTGATCAGACAAGCTATTTCAACACAACCAGACTGAAATAACAGACAAAGGTCTCTGGGAAATATGAAGGAGAAACACCTGAAAGGGGATTTTTGCTGCGTTCGTATTCAAGCACCTCTCCACCTACAACTAAGAGAGGGAATATAATTTTTGACCCTGAAAATATACTTTCACTATGGACACTGCTGCCACCAGTGCATGTGTGCAGGAGTGCTTGCCTACACCAAAGCTTTGTCAGCACTTTGCCTCAGTTTCATAGTGTGCAAATAAAAAAAGGATAGTGAATGTGTTGGTCTTTTGCTGAAAGGATCTTAAAAAATGTAAAAGACTATTTTACTCTTTAAATCCTTGTTCCAAGTTGACCAGAAAAGCTTGCAGGTTCTCTCATTTCCTCCCTGATCTTAGTAAAGCATTGGACACTTGTGCCTGTCTTTCTCTCATCAGTATCAATGTGGTACATTTCCACCCCTACCCCCCCCCCCCCCCTCCCCCTTCAGGACTCCATGTTTTAGCTCTTTTTATTGGTTGAGGGAGATGATACATTTGGGATTCATTTGTAACGTTCAAAAGCTTCTAGTTAACACATCTGTTTTGTTGGAGTAGCACACACCATCCTAAGTGCTGGGGAAGGAAGGGAATATTCGGCTATTGCAGAGTCTCTCGATAAAAGGGAAGCAGTCATTCCTCTGGGGTCAGAGTCCAAAAGGTCTGAACTTTGTTCATTCTCTCCTGCCTGCAAACAGGGAATCAGGAAACATAAACACCTACAAAAAGCAAAACCTAAACCTAGAGAAACAAGCAGTGTTGATCTAACTCTGGATTAGATTCATGCAATGCACACTGGAGTCTACCATCAGCTACTCCTGTTCAGACTACAGCAGAGAAAGGGACCTATCATGTTGAGAACTAGCTTTGCAGCAGAGACCCTAAAAATCAGGCACAAAATCAAACACAAGAAAAGGTATGGGATAACATGACAATGTTATTTTACCATGAGAAAAGCAAGAGGAGGTGCACTGGAGAATGTCAGGTATGTACACAAAATAAAAGGTTGTTGCAACAAACTCAGAATATTTTTCTAATCTTCACTGAGAAATCAGCATGAAAAATTCATCATTGCAAAGTCAGTTGGCTCTGTCCTTTCTGTTGCCCAATCTATTTGACCTAGACCATGATAAAGGGAAAGGTAAAAGAGATACTGTTTTCTGATGGACTTTCCCTTGAGAACTTGTTGCCAGAGGTGAAAGGTCTGACTCAGTAGAGGGTTTACAGAGCTCTGCAGCTGGAAGTTTGTGAGGTGTACACAGGGGACACCAACATCTACAGTTCTCCTTCTACATCTTTCTCTCTGCCTTTATTCTCTTCCTCATCTTTTTTTTTCCTCATCTTTTCTGGGACTTTGCAGACCCAGTCTATTGGGCTTTGGCCCGTTTAATCAAAGCCCTTCTAGTGAACTGGTTTATCATATACCTGGTCATTCTAATTTTGTCTTCTCCATCTTCTACAAGCATCACACTGGTGTTACTGAGTCTAGATACTTACTAGCTCTGTAGGCCCTAATTTTCATCTCCATTTCTCAGGATGTTTAAAAGAAAAACTCATCCATGCTGGAAGAGGGGCGGGGGCAGGGAGGGGGGGAGGGGGGCTGTGGGAAAAAAAAAAAAAGACAATTCAGGAACAAAATAAAACAAAAATGGACCAAAGGATGAGTCTTGAGAACTTGAAGATGAGATTTGAGTAACGAACTCCCTCTACTTTCTCTTCAGCCTGAACTTTACGCCATTATATGACACAACGCTTCAGCCTCTCTTCTGCTCTGTGACTCATATGTCAGATCCTGATTTGCCAGGGGACAAATAGGAGAGATGCTCTAGTGCTGGGCTGCCATTGGGTAGCATGCCCCTGTTCCTGAGGCCCAGTCCTCACAGCCACACTCCTTCACTACAGGCTCCAGCTCCAGGCTCCTTATCAAGGCACACACCAGAACCGCAGTCTACTTTGGGACTTCAGTGACATGCCAGGACTGGATAAATTTGGGAAGTCAGAGGGCAGAATGAGTATGAAGGACAGTAGGTAGAACCTTACATAAACATCATCTGACAGAGAGCAGAACGGTGTCTTCTGCTTGCAAAGAAAGTAGCTGGAATCAAGCCAAGAATTTTTCTGCAGCTATCATAACTCAGCCACACTGCACAGAAACATTAAGACATAAAAATTATACAGTATTAAAATGATAGAAGTGCAGCAATTTGGCTTAAAATTGCACTGGGAATCGCAATTTCACATTTTGGAGCTATGTGTGTGCTACAGCTCACAGACACAATGTATTAATAGTGACTTCCAACAGATAAGGTTGTTAGAAAAAGTTCAGCAAATGATAACACAGACTAGCCCTCTCTCCAGGAATGAGATCTTGGAGAAGTCTATGCTTCTCACTGGTTTTATGGAGAACTTTTCTTTTGGATTCATGGACACTAGACAGCTCCCAGCCCTTTCAGCTGGTTGCACTGACAGAAGTTTGTATTTTCATATGTGATGCAGAGTCACTGTATCTTAAGTTCTTACACTGCCTGCTGCCTGAAAGACCTGCCATTTGTCTACTCTGGGTGGATGTATTTCAGTGATGAGGGAATAGATCCCAATACAAAGCAGGCAAAATTCTCCACTGCTCTGTGCTTTTCTGTAAGCAGCTGCATTCCTGCAAGGTGGGTATGGAAAGCTGCCAGTTCCTACTAGCTGTCTTTCACACTTTTATTATATGGGTTATTACACTAGTTACAAGGCAATGAAGATATCAGACATATATATCAGCTTAGGGCTGTATGCATACTTCAAGAACCAGTTTAACAATAGCTTGTGCTTATGCATTTGATTAAGAATTCAAATGTCCACCTTGAAGGAAAAGGAAATGCAGCACAGTTATGAGCATTTGCTGTTACAAGTCACTGTGATTCTGTTCTCCATGGCAGGGCTGGGTCAATTTACACAGGCAATCTGGCTCCTGGAGCTGGTGGTGAGAGGAATAGTATGACATAGTTATATTGATGTTATCTCTTCAACAATATTTTAGAGACAAAAGACAAAAGGGCAGAAAGTCTTTAAGAAGCTGCTTTATCAGCATGGTATCGGACTATTACAATCTACAACTGGGGTACCAGAATATGCTTGGTAAGCATATTTTTGCCTTTTTAGGGTGGTCAAAGATCATTTGCTACTTGCAGTAACTTACCAAAAGGAATGTAGAAGCACAGAATACTAAATTATCAGTATAGTACAAAGTTATGTATTATTTACAAGAACAGTGTGAGCTGTCAGGTCAGTTAAATCAATTATTCACCATTTGTTCAATTTAGCTTTGTATAAATCTTCATTTTCTCACTCAGCAAATTCTAAATTTACTACAAAGCTTTATGCCATGTCTGTAATGAGAACAAACTTTAAAGTATAAAAAGGCAGACAGCTTACTAAATTTATAAGCAATTTCTTGAAAAAAGAAAGATCAATGTCTACACTTTATTTTATCTGGAGTGTGATTTTTGTACATAAATCATACATGACATATATATATAAATTTACATTTTGAGATAGAAGGATTCAGTTCTGTCCACTTCTTGTCTGTTACACACAGCAAGTGATTAAGACATTCCTGTAAGGACTGACTGGCTGATTAGACTCATGGACTTTTAAGGCTGGAAAGGACCATTACAGATTGTGACATCTTGGATCATACAACATAACCTTCACACAGGAATTACCACAACAAACTGGTGTCTTCTGATTGAGCTGGACTGTACCAGAAAACTTGTTGCTACACATCATTGGAAATAGGTACATAGACCAAGGTAAAAAAGAAAAATTTGGTTATTTCCAGGGAGACAGCAGTGAGGCTAGATCTAAAGTCTGATCTGCTCCATGATGTACATTGGGAATGTATTGCTAGGAGAAGTTATTTGCATTAGAGATATGTATGCTGTATTGTTCAAGGAGTGTGGAAACAGTGAGATTGTCTACCTTATAGACCTCAATTTTGCCCAAGACAAAACCCTCACCGGAGAAGATAATTCAATCCCTCCCTTTTCCATGCCTGGCTTTTCCTGAGAGGATCCTGGCTATGTCAATGGATGGGGAAAAGGGAGAATAGTAATGCATGTAAACAACTAATTATTTGAATAATTGATTAAAGATTATCTTTCATCAGCTGAGCAATGGGAGCTGGCCATATATACATTTAGTGTGGCTCACTTGTGAGTTGGGTCAAGCCATTCTGAAATATCATCTAAAAATTGTACATTTCTTTGTTTCTAAACCTAGGGTATTTGAAAAGGAAAAAAAGAAACCTTTAGACATCCCAATAAAATAACAAAATCCCCCATCAGAAAAATATGTTCATGTAATCATTAATTATTTAAAAGCTAATCATTTTAGTTAGTTACTGAGGACACTTGCTCCAAAGAGTGCCCTGCAAGGTATTTTAGCCCATGAAAACTAGCATGTCAAAATATGTTGCAAGTCTAACATTTTTTTCTTGTCTATCCATGCAAGAATGTAATCAAAGAAAAAACTAAATTAAACATTTATGACAGAAACTGTTTGAAAGCTGACATAGGAACTAACACTAATGTGTCAACTTTCCAGTCTGGTACCTTGCAGACAAGCTTTGCCCCTGACTAGTCTGCCTATGTTTCTTGGCTATTTAAAAAAACTCTTTTATTTAGAGAGCTCTCCTTGTTACTTCAGTAGGAATTGATTCTTTCCCTCCCACTTCTAAAAATGATTTTTTTTTTTTTTAATGGCAAAATCTGCCCAGCTAAATGTTGAGGCATGTGCACACTGTTGTGCAGCCAAAGGAGAAACTTGCCTATAACCTCAAAGTTGAGAGACTACCAGTCCTTCAAAATCCTCTTAAAAATTAGGGCATCACGGAACAGTTTGGCTTGGTAGGGACCTTTAAAGGTCATCTAGTCCAACCACCCTACCATGGGCAGGGACACTTTTCACTAGACCAGGCTTTTTGAAGCTTCATCCAACCTGGCCTTGATCGCTTCCTGAAATAGGGCATCTACCTTCTCTTTGGGCAATCTGTTCCAGTCTTTCAACACCCTCATAGTAAAAACATTCTTTGTCATATCTAATCTAAATAAATCCTTTTTCAGTTTAAAACCATTATCTCTTGTGCTATCACAACAGGCCCTGTTAAAAAGTCCATCCCCATCTTTCTTAATAACCCTCCTTGAAGTATTGAAAGGCCACAATAAGATTTTCTTGAAGCCTTCTCTTCTCCAGGCTGAACAACCCAAACTCTCTCAGCCTTTCCTCATAGGACAGCTGTTCTAGCCTTGTCACCATTTTTGTGGCCTGTCCCTGGACTCCATCCTTTTCTTTCTTGTACTAAGGACTCAAGAGTTGGACACAGTACTCCAGAGCAGAGGACAGGGGGAGAATCACCTCCCTTGGTATGTTGTCCACAATTCTTTTGATGCAGCCCAGGATACAATTGGCTTTCTTGGCTGTGAACACACATTACTGGCTCATGTCCAGCTTTTCTTCTATCGTCATCCCCAAGTCCTTCTTCACATGGCTGTTCTCAATCCTTCATCCTCCAGCCTGTACTGATAACAGGGGTTGATCCAACCAATGTGCAGGACCTTGCACTTGGCCTTGTTGAATCTCATGAAGTTCCCATGGTCCCATTTATCAATCTTGTCCAGGTCCCTCTGGATGGCATCCCATCCCTCTGGCGTGTTAAGCACTCCATACTGCTTTGTGTCATGGGCAACTTGCTCAGGGTGCAGTCAATCCCACAGTCTATGTCATTGATGAAGACAATGGTTCCATAGCACTGATCCCAGTATGGATACCTGAAGGACACCACTTGTCACCAATGGCCATTGAGACAGTACCCATTGACTGCTATCATCTGGATGTGACCATCTAATCAATTTCTCATCCACTGAACACTCAACTCATCGAATCCATCTCTCTCCAATTTAGAGAGAAGTATACAGTGGGGGAACTTGTCAAAGGCCTTACAGGTGTCCAGAGAGAGGACATCTATATAACTTCCTTTGTTCACTGATGTAGTCACTCCATCATAGAAGGCCAGTAGGTTGGTCAGGCTGGCCTTGCCCTTGGTGAAGCTGTGCTGACTGTCTCAAAGTATCTCCCTGTTCTCCCTGTCCTTTAGCATAGCTTCTAGAAAAATCTTTTCCATGATCTTCCTAGGCACAGAGGTGAGGTTGACAGTTTGGTTGGCCTCAGAGTCATCCTTTCTACCCTTTTTAAAAATGGGAACATTGTTTCCCTTTTCCCAGTCACCAGTACTTCACCTGACTTCATATATCATGGAGAGAGGCTTGGCAATTACCCACCCAATCCTGCCAGGACCATGTGTCTCATCAGGTCCCATAGACTTATGTATGTTCAGGTTCCTTGGGTGGTCACAAACCTGATCTGATCTTATAGTGGGAGGAACTTTGCTCCCCCAGTCCCTGCCTTGCAGTTCATCTATGTACCTGGCAGAGTACCTGGCTTGTAAAATCCACAGCCATCTATCAGAAGTTTCTATGGGAAAATATTAATAGAAATACATACAGTCTGGCACTTGCTATTGAGCTACTTGGTGAAAGTCAGAAGGATGGATTTTAAAACAGCTGTCTTGGATGCTGCTGGGTCTCAGGGGGAAAAAAGATGTCCAGAAAAATGTTTCCCAAAAATAACAGCATAGTCCTGGATACTGCTTCAGCCCAAGTTTCTGTGGGTTCAGACATATGAAGCAATCCAGAAAAGAGGATCCACACCATGGCCCAACACAAACATTGTCACTTTACACTGGTTCTTAAAAATCCTTCTTAGCTAACAGGCAAGTTGAATTTGTTCAAAGTCCCTAGGAGGGAGAGAAGGAGAAAGGACAGTTGTGTCAGTATTCCCATTTGAAAGGCAGCTTGTGGCTTTCTGCAACATTGTAACCTTGAAAAAAGATAGTATAAAGATGGAAAAATGGCATTGACTACTTGGTCTCTGACCATTAGGTAGTGTTGGGATCAAGACAGGCTTTCCAAGTAAAGGCCTGACAAGCAGACACTGAAGACTTTCAGTGATCTCATCTCTTGAAGGAGAAGAAGATTTCTGAGGAGTGATTTGACACAAAAATAATTTTATAAATAAATTAAAAATCACAGCTATAGAGTAATTGAAAGAAAGAACAGCCCTGAAACCTGAATCATCAGGAGAAACAAACAAATTACTTTTACTGTGGATGATCACTGCAGAACATCTACAGTACCGGGCAGAAAATGGACCACTGTCCAATACATCATATTCTGCCCTGAGCCATAGAAAGCTTTTTATTATTCTGGCTAGTTTTCTAGCTCTCAATTCTCTGTGGTCCCTACTAAGGCAAACTCATGTTGTGGAGGATGGGATATTTTCCCAGGAGCCACCTGTCTCCTCTTAAGGATCCTCTCAGGTCATCTGTAACTCATCCTTCAAGGCCTGAATAGATAAGCCCTGACATAAGAATATATTCACAGAAGTGTTTAACAACAGAAGATCAGTTGAAGATGCTATACAAGAGTAATAAGTTGATGATAATATTTTCCAAATAAAACCATTCAGGATAAAAATAACTTCCTTTTTTTTTCTCCTAATATCAAATTAAAGGACAAGCATTGCACCAGCAGACTTTCACAACACATTAAAAATCCCAGAGAAACAATACCTCACACATGAAGAGCTTCCTACCAGATTCACACAGCTAATGAAATTCTACGCAACTTCTTCCAGGAAAAAGGCTTGCATATTCTGAAGCTATATCCAGGATTTTTACAGACTGTTCTGCATGATTCATTCAATGCTTGGTAGATTAGTTGTTATTGAATTCACATGAGTTCAGGTTAAATAAATAAAATGAAACACAACAGCTGGGGCTACTCATCACTCAAGCACATGACACCTATTGCCAAACCCCAGAGACTCAGTAGTGTTGTAATTACCAAGTGGGTCAGGGGTGAAGTAGAAAGTGGGGATGTTTTAACAACTCCTTGGATTATCTGTGATCAGAATAAAATATCAGACAGGTCTGTAGTATATGGCATATAGCAATGGCCCAGGAATCATTGCATAGGAGAGCAGCATTTCATTCTGTAAAATCCCATTACATGGAAAAGGGTAATTTGAACAGTCTTGTCCCACACATTATAGTGAATTTAATGGCCTGTGTCACAAATGCCACATATGCAGAAATCCAGCAGAGATTAGGGAGCACAGGTTTCTCTTCCAGTGTTTTCTCCCCAAATGGCTATTCACAGCTCTGTGCTTGCTCTGTGTTTTTCCAGGACCAGGCAAAGAGCAGAAGCAGAGGAAATGATAAAAGAGGAGGTATGTGACTATAGAACAAGTCTGTGTCAAGGAAGAGCAAGGTCTTGAGATCAATGTGTGCCAGGCACAAGCAGGACCGATTTCACACCACAGGAAAGAAGGAGATGACAGGTCTGGGCAGTTCAAGGCTGTGTTATTCATGTTAGGTCAGCCTCCATGACAAAGGTCTCAAGCTTATATACAGTGCAGGTTAGAAATATTAATGTACATCAGGAAGAGTCAAGGGAAGTATGTGACTAGTGTAGCATCTGGCTTGTTTGAACTTTTGTACACCGCAAGACCAGGAACAGCTGGAGAAAGACAGTGGCCTTTGGCATTGAGTCCACTGCAAGACTCAAACTCAGAATTTCCATTCCACAGCAAGACACCTTCACCACTCAGCACCCCACCCCTGGCATGTGCATACTCATTCTTTGTTTTGATAAGCAAATCAGTATGTACTTTAGTGTATTATACCTGGGGGAATTTGACTGAGTTTGCTGTGCTGAGGTTCCAAGAGGATGTAGTTATTTTTGACGCCACTAATTTGTTTTTTGTTTCTTTTCCAAATAGGACAAAAAAAAGAAAAAAAAAAAGAAGAAAAAGTTAGGGTTGGATTTTTGCCTGGTTTCCATTCTAAATCACTATTTATCCCCTTGCTTAGCTGACACCAGTGGAAATATGAAAAAATCTTCCTCTTGCAAACTTTCATAAAGGATACAGATACACAGAAAACAAAAGTAACTGAAGATATAGGAAATCACTACTCAGCTCTTGCTCTCATCCTTTTCAATACATTCTTCAGTGTTCAAGTATTTGACCTCTGGAATGGCAAATAGCCCTGCTCTACAACCACCTGAGGATGCATATGCTTGGATTCCACCCAGGATCCAACTAACAATTTACAGTACGCAACCTCTGCTCAGCTGTTACCCACCTGAGAGCATCTAAAACTCTACATGTGACTCAATTTTGACCTAAATTTTCACCTAAAATCTGCTTCATACATATGGAAATGCATTTTTCTTTCAAGAGATAAGCAATGAAAAGTCATAAACAAAATTTAAAGGCCTCAGACATTAGCAGATTCTTACTAAAATGAGTAAAGAGTCTCACTCAGAAATCTGAACAGTGCCCAGAGTGAAGAAGTGGCCACGCATTCCTGTAAGACTTGCTCCTGTGGGATATTGAACTTGGGCGTTGGTGAGTGTAACAGGGGAATTAAAGAAGTTGGGTGACAATGTCACTCTAAGCAATCTCTCTAATGTGCTGGGATTGAAACAGTATGGCATAATAGTTCAAGTCACTAATCAATTGTTAATATTAGCAGTCATACAGAAACACTCAGAGCCATTTTCTGTCCTCCAAGACTCTTTAAATGCTTCTTAACTTGCCTGCTGTTATAGTACAGGCTGGAGGCAACTCTCAGCTCTAATTTCCAGTTACTCACCCCTTAAGAACGCAATGCCAAAGATGGGAGACTTTAACAGGCTCTTTTAAGCAAAACTTTAGAAATTTTGATGGCAAGGAAACATGGAGGTGCAGATGCCAAATGTTACCTACTATAGCTTTCACAGAGAGCTATTTTTAATGTAACCAACTCAGTTGGCTTGAGTGGCACAGAGACACAGAATAGAAAGGGTCCTCCTAATGCTGAGCTTGTCACTTTATATGGCCATGCTGGGTCAGGGAAGAGGGAGAGAAAGCCTCCACAAATAGCAAATATCTCACAGCTTAAAAATTGTGACAAGCCTTTCATTTGAAACAACTACAAGGAGGGTGCTGAGAAGACTGAAACTTTTAATATCCCTTGTTCAGCAAGCTGTCTCACTGGGCTGGGAACATGTTGGAGCTTGCAGTCCTGGAGTCTAATATGCTCCCTCTGTTCGTTTATTCACTGTTCCATGATTTTAGAGCTGCTTTATGTAACAAGCACGCAGGCACCTTACACTGCCGGGTGTGTGCAGAAGTAAGATTTTAGCTGCCACTCCAAATTGTAGCTGGGCTGGCATACTTAAAAAAGATGCAACATTTTCCTTTCAGTTTTCACTATCCCTCAAGGCTATTTCTGGCATTTTGGGGGCAAAAGAAACTGCAGAGCACCCAGATGAAGAATTTTCGAGTGCATTTACATTTTAACAGGAGAAGAGTGTTTGAACCACACCCCGGAAGATTTTCACTAGAGCCAGGCACTATCCTCAGGTATGTCATATACAGGCAGCATTCAACTCCCCTGCAAGACCTGCCAAGACTCATGTGCCAAGAGTGAGATTCACATAGCCAAATATTCCTCCAGATACTGCTGCTTCCTGGCACCTCTCCCTGTTCCTCCTGCATTTACAGCACAGTCCCTGTTTTCCTCTGCTTCTCTCCTGCTTCGGGACCTGGTCAGTCCTGTTTGTGGACTATCTGGTCTGCTCCATCTCAATGATGTGACCCTGGCCCTCAAGTGCATGTGCTGCAGGGATTTATTTCTTTTTTCCTACTCTGATTAGTCACTCACTCCTCAGTGAGTCTTTCCGTGTGATTTGACAGCAGATAGCACTGCCTTCTGTGACAAAGATGAGGTCTGTATTTGGTTGCTAGAGATGACAAGTTTGCATGACGGCTACATGATGGCTACATGATGGCCTTTTGCATCTGTGCTGTTAACTAATCTCGTTTCATTCAGGTCAATATGTGCCCAATTTTGTCAACTCCAGCTTCCCTAGCAGTAGGCACAAGCCTTATGAGAGATGCTGAGGTGTGCAAGGGCCTCAGAACTCTTTTAACTGAGCCTCACATCCCAAACTACTGTGCAGATTTAAGGCCAAAGGAGTGTCTCTGACCTTCAGATCTGACCTGAATGATGCAAGACATAGGAATTCATGTGGTCATTTCCTCATTCAGCACTGTCATGGGTCATCTGTCTGTGCAAGAAGTGAAAAGGGAACCATATAGATCAGATGATTTGACCACGGAGAGGTATCAACACAGCAGGGAATAGTGTGATCCACTGCTCCAGATTCTGCCCTCTGAGTCTGCAATTAATTAACTTAATGCCCTTGGATATAAGCAGCTGTTGTAAGATGCATCTCCCCAGCTCTCAGAATACAGGGGGGAAATTCAGGATGGCTCCTGTGTGATCCTGATTTTGGCAGCCACTTCTAATAGACTGGAGGGTGGGGGTAGATGAGGAAGAAAGGGCAGGCTGGACTACTGCCCAGGGGCAAGGGAGTGCATTCCTTCATGTTGTTATAAGCATAAACGGTAATTACAGGATAATTTGGATTGACTTTCAAACTGCACTAAAGCCCCTTTCTGCAGCTTTGGCAGAAAGGTGACCTCACTGAGGAGACAGAAACAGCTCATAAGAAGATGGCTGTGGCAAGGGCACGGGTGAGGAAGAACATGCTGACCCTCTCAATGCCTGTCTAAAGGGCAGGGTCAGGACAAATATGTCCATGTTCTGCTGGCTGCTGCTCTCTCCCTGCAGCAAAACAGGTTTGTTATTTGGTCTGGGATGACAGGTTGAGTTGTGGTCACTGGTAGGCAAAATGTGCCAGTGACAGCCAGGAGAAGGGGTTGAGGTGTACAAATATGTCCCAGTGTAGGTCCAGCCTAGCACAGTGGTCCTGTTGCAGGGCCCAGAGTGACCCAGGACAGAGCTGATGTTGGATAGTTTGCCCCACTTTGACTGGGAAAGCCTAGAGGCAGGCTGGAGGTAGAGGAAGCTGCAGCTGCAGCCCACAGTGCTCTGGCCAATCTCTTTGCAAAGCTGCTCTAAGATCTGGACAGCCCCAGGCTGCCTAGGAGCAAGGGGAAGGGGAAAGGTTATAGAAAGGCCTGTCTGTCATCTTTCTTCTTCTCTGTTGCCCCAAGCATAAGATGCAGACTCAGCCCTGCTGGGTTTCTACAAGCAGGGCATGTTTCTTTAGGAGAAGCCCTGGCTCTCCACTCCATACAATCATGGAGTTATTTAGGTTAGAAAAGACCTCATAGCACAGGTTTGAAGAAAACCATATTTTCTCGTGCCTGGCGGGCCGATGTGTCAGGATCCCTCGGCCCAAAGCCAGATCAGGGGGTGCAAGTGATGGAGAAGCGGCCACAGGAGTCTCACTCCGGTGATTCGGGCACGCAACATCCAAAGATCTGCTACACGCGTCAGCTCTGTTGTTTCATGACATTTAACACCGAATACTTTTTTTAAAAAAATTAATTTATATCTGGAGCAATTAAGTTTTCATTCTGCTTTTAAGGAGGGCTTTGGCAAAAGAAAACACTAACTTGTGCCTCCTCCCCTCTCTCCCCTCCCCGCTGCGCGCAGGGCGAGCCCGGCGGTGCCGGCGGGGTCATGCTGCCATCCAGCGGCGGCGCCAGACCGGGCTCGGGGGTCCCGCCGCCCCGCGAACCACTCGGGACCCTCTGCCAAGCCCCGCTGCTCTGCCCGGGAGGATGCTCCGGGCAGAGGAAGGAGCGGATCCGCCAGTGGAGGCTGCGGGGGATGCGCCTCGTCCGCCCCGCGCTGCTCTCCGCAGTATCCGGGGCTGGCGGCGTTGAGGCGCGGTGCCTCACAGTTTACAGATCTCCTTCCAGTTAACCCTCCCGCCCAGCTTCCCTCCAGCACAGGGCTTCGCAGAAGCGAAAGGGGAGCACTATTTTCCTCCTTAGGTCCCTTTTCAGTTTCTTTTCCTGGGTTTGACAAGAATGGACAAAGACTTGATTTTCAAAGATTTTTAAGAATTTTTAAAGATCTTTAAATGATGCCACCATGGTACAAAACTGCATCTCTCCTTTTTGAAGCTGCTGATCCTCCCAAATAAGTAAGAGTTTAGTAGCGGTAGAGGTGACATTCGAGGCAAGCTGATGCATTTGAATAAAATACTGGAGAAATCACAGCCTAGAACATTTGTCCACAACCAACCCCCCCATTTATGTCTCTCGTACAGAATCATAGAATGGCTTAGGTTAGAAGGAACATTTAAAGATCACCTAGTATCCCCCTCCTGCCATGGGCAGAGGGATATCTTTCACTTGATCAAGTTGCTCAGAGCCCTGTCTAACACGACCTTGAATGTTTCCAGTCATGGGGCATCTATTACCTCTCTGGGCAACCTGTGCCACTGTTCTACCACCCTCATTGTAAAAAACGTCTTTCTTATAGCTAATCTAAATTGTCCCTCCTTCAGTTTAAAATCATTGCTCATTGTCCTATTGCAACAGACCCTACTAAAAAGTTTGTCCCCATCTTTCTTTCTGGAAGTCAGCATGCAGGACGAGCCTGCTAGTACCTGACACCATGGTATTACATACATCCCAGCACCACAGCTGGTGATACCTACTTAGGTACTCCTATCCCATACTGCCTCAGTACTCAATCCAACCATTTCTGCTTTCCTGTTGATTTGACACTTGGGTCTGTCAATCTGTTTAATTTTAAAATAGGTTTCTTCCTGATTCCAGGTCACCAGGTAACTGCAAGAGATGCCAGTTTGAATGGAGAGAATAGGATGTATCAGGGCAGGAACCAAAGTGCATCCAGAGACACATGGTGTCTGCTACACTGGCTTATGTGGGAACTTGCAGTGAGGTACAGAATGGTGTCCTACAACAGGGCTCTTAAGTACAAGGACCTTGAATGTGTCAGATGTCCAGCAACAGCTCAGTACAACAGCTCAGCTATCTAAACTTCATGATCCAACTTGCTGTCCAGTAGAGCACATCTTATGCTTGCAGGTAAGGTGACACACCTCACATCTTCCCAGCAAGGTAGGTGAGGCAATAGTCAAATGGATATTCATGCCCACTCAAGAGGCCTGACAGTCCTGCATGACACAATGGATGTCAACTTTGCCTGTAACCATATATATATTTGTGAACACTGATTATGTGTTGGCCAAGATCTTAAACAACATGCAAAGTGTGGGCAGCTGAGTTCAGGGATTTTCTATGGCTAAGGAATAAAGCAAAGGGTGTTTTCGTGTGTTTTTTGTTTGTTTTTTTTTTGTTTGTTTGTTTTGTTTGGGTTTTTTTGTTTTGGTTTGGTTTGGTTTGGTTTTGGGGTTTTTTTTGGTTTTTTTGTTGTTTGTTTGTTTTTTTTTTCCATCTGTGAATTCCCAACAGTTTTAAGAGCAAGACTGAACCTGGAGAGTGACAAATCATAATGGCAAACTCCAGCTGATATGGTGGCAAATTCCACCCTGCATGTCTGTGTGTTTGTGTAGATCAGGGAAGAAAACAGTGGCCTCAACCAGACCAGACACCTCACTAGGTAGGAAATCCAACACAACATGAAGGGAAGGAAGCCTCTATTACAGGGAATAAGAGGGAAGATGGGACAAGGACTTTTGAGGCCATCAGTTGTGATGTGGGTCCCACTGGTGTTTTGTGGAGTGGAATTTGTCAGAGGTGAGCTCTTCTCATTCCAAATTCCCAATAGGTTTCTTGTAGACCTCCCCAGAGCAGAAAATTATACCTTATTTTTCAAACCTTTCATCAGGAGGGCACCTTGACTGCTTCCTCTGAAATGCTGAATTGTTCAAACATTGGGTTTCTCAGCATTAAAGGACTCATTGAGCCCTTTAATGGTCTGAGATGGTTTTTTTATTCTACATTTTTCTTTGCTTGCCAGTGCCTAGTGATGAAGGGCCTTGGGGTCTGGGACTGAGGACTCCCAGGCACTTCAAAATGCAATACAAATTTATATGGGAGTTTTCAGCTAGGTTTTGTTCTTGTTTTGAGGAGCATCCTACTGCCTTGCTCCACAATGTCTCTGGGAGCTTAAATGCAGTGTGGCCCATTGTCTTTTTGGACCTCCAAATGCAAGGGGACAACTGAGGCCTCAGGAGGACCATGCTCACAATTAGACTCATCCTCCTACAGCAATTCTCTTGCATGCACTCTCCCACTTTTGGAGAGAAAGTAGGGAACACCTTGAAGCAAGCAGAGATCTGATGGGATCACTTCTCTTCACAGACAGTGTTGATGAAGGAATCAAGGGCTTAAATGCCTCCTCACTATCTAATCCCATCTGAACCTTCGGGACGACCACACAGAAAGATATGGAAATCTCTAACACTGCTGAATTCAAAATGAAGAGTAAGGGCTGTGGTTTTTCAGCAGCATCACATGGGTGATGGTTGTCTTTTAATTTCTGCTCATTTTCAAATGCATATATCTAAAAATCTGCAGATCCCAGTTCTATGAGTTTTCTGTCTGAGAGAAAAACCATTGTCGCATTTGGGAACAGGGGAACAGGATACCCTACACCACCTCAAAAGGGCAAAGGGAGAGGGCTGTTTTGCCACCAATTTTCTTTCCTCTAACCAGTTTAATTGGGGTGCTGATGGGCCAGGTGATCAAAAGAGAAGTTAATTCTCTGTGTTTATGTCAAAAATAATTCCCCTTTGCTGTATCCCTCTCTATGCCTCTCTGCACCTCTACTGTGCATCTGAATCTGTTCACAAGCCCTTTACACCCCACTTAATCCCCCCTCTTCTTCTCATGGTAAAATCAGTCCTCCACACTAGGCTTCAGCTGTTTCTTGGAGCTTGTCTGTTCACATCATTAAGCAAGGGATGAAGTAATGAAAATCACAAGCTGTGGAAATTTGATCTCTCTATTCTGTAATTACTGCTCACTGAAATCTGAGAATATATATTTACTTTAATATTCTTGCAGAGGAGGAAAGTATCCCCAAGGCATAAAGGAGAGAAACAGAGAACTAGGAAGAAGGAATAGCATGAAACCATTTGTACTTGATTAAATGTTATATACAGTAGTGAGTGGATCTTGCCTTCAAGGCTGACACAAAATCACAGCATTGAAATCATCTTGGTATTTAGAAGCAGTTAACACTGCCTGTTTGCAATGTGCATTTATATATAGTCATTTGAAGGTGAGGAGTTGTCATCTTCTGCTTTCCCAACACATAATTACCAATGTTTGCTGTTTCATGATGATAAATTGGCATTTTGCTTAACACCATAGACCCTGGAGTTTTGTGAATGCAGTAAGAATCATGATTATCCATCATAAAATCTAATGAAAGAAAGTCAATTTATTGCTCTTGAATTTATCACAAAAAGCTAGAAAATATGATTAGAGTAAACCCTAAAGGGTCAAAATCTGAAGTGAACTAAAATATCTGCTAGAATTTGTTTTAAAGTTGTCTAGAAGTTCTAAAAATGCCATGATTTTGGGAAAGCAAATTGGCATATGTTATACTACTATTGCTGTTGCTGTAATTTCTAACTTGGTAGTTGCTATATAAAGAAAAGTCGATCTCTGACACAAAAAGCTTAGACTCTAACTTCTAGAATTTACCTGTGCAGATGAAACCATGGAATAAACATTACAATCAAGTTGAACAAGTGAGCAGGACTAAAGGACTAAGGAAACTCTAACCTTCACTAGTGAAAATCTTCCATGTTTTTCTTTGCTGGCCCTCCAAAATCTGTGAAGGAAAATGTTCAACTGTCTTTCCAGAACCATGTGGGTTTCCTTTCTCATAACATTTTTCCACATATGTATTCATTGTGTCCATTGTTTACCTGGTTCTTTTGTCCCTTGGATTTCTCTAAAGAAGGAAAAATAGTTTAAAAATTGCATAATAAAAACAATACTGCTAGTAATCATCTTGTGTGAACTATTTCACAGCTATCTGAATGACAAGACCTTCTTTTTCTATTTTTTTTTCTGACCTGATCTAGTTCAAGAGTTATTGCCTTCATCCACTTAACATATTGACAATAAATATAATATTCTCTGAAATATAAGTCGAGCAACAATAAAAGCCTGGCAGCTGACTTGCCTTCAGAAAGGCAGCCAAATCAACCTCCCGAGATTTTTTTCTACTTCTTTTTTCTCCTCAAGGATAAGTATGTCATGAAACAGCATATCTTGGGGGATTTCAGAACTGTATTTTTTGAGCCCTCTTCTTCCTGGTAGCCTGGTACCACAAAGGCATGAAAACAGGGAACATTCTAGAGCACAAATATATCTACTGAATACAAGTTTCTGATTGTGACTGAGTAATGGCTTATGTATTTCACGGACAAGACCATTGTTCAAGCTCTTCCATAATCCTCTTACCCTTATACTTGGTGCACTACAAGGAGTAGGAAGCTCAATGGATGGTATGTGTCCTGTGTCACCCGCTCATCATAGTTCTAGGTGCTAGAAAGACTTCATGAAGTGTCTATGAAGAAAATGTTCCTTATAGGTTTTTCTTATTTTACTCCACAGATTATTAATTATATGAAAGAAGAATATGTTATCTATTTCCCACTATCCTTTCTATCACTGTTCCCAGGACAGCCATGGACCTAGCCAAGTAATTAACACATGCAGTTGATTTAATTTCGTTTGTTTGCTGCCTAAAACAAATTTTCCCCCATAAGCACTTGGCCATCCTTAGAGAATATAGCTTTTTTTACAGCTTTTACTTTTAAAACTTTCTGCTGCTACTGAGAAGAAAGAATTTCTAAATGATTTGTAAGTTTTACAGACCAAACGTTAAGCCAAAGCAGTTTTTGAATCCTGCCTACCTTAAGTCTGGTCCCTCAAATTGTTGCAGGGAATTTAGCCAATTGAAGTACTAAACTCAAAATCTAAAAATAAGTAAATTTTGAAAAATTTTCATTATCTAGCCAACAAAGCTGTAAGAAATTTAGGATTTTCCAATATTCTGGTTTGCCTATTTTTGACAGTTATCTGGAATTTGCATGAAGTTTTCATAGTCTTGTGCTAAAACACATTTCTTGTGCCTCAACCCACCCTCTTCCACTGGAGAACAAGAAGCAAATTATATTAAATGTAGTATGCTTCTTTCTGCTTGTAGGGGTATCTCTTTAGTTGAAATTACAAAAATCTATCCTTTGCTTTTGAATGAAGGCTCAAAGCCAGATATCCACTCTATCTCTGTCAGCAATGCAGAGAAAATTGACACATCCAGAGAGAGGTTCTTGACACCAGTAATAGCTACCTACTTCCCAAGGCCTGCAGGGAGTCTAGATGACAAGCAAACTAGGTATTGAACTTGCAGATGGCTTAAATAAAGTGACATGAGTCATATAAGATTCTTAAGAGTGTCTAAGGCTCATACCTAAATCCAAGGTAGGTTATACCCACTTCCTCATATCCAGCTTTTTAACTGTTCAAATAATTGGTACTTTAGCATTAATACAAGAAACTATTTGCAACTATATGCATCTAGGATTTTTCTTCCGCTGTGGACTGATGGAAATATAACCAATTGTGAGATCTTTCCTAGAGCTTTCACTGGCTTCTGAAGTGATGACAACACAAAGTCAATGAAATCCAGAGCACCCAAAAGGCCCTAAGGATTTAGATTTCACTGACTAATCCATGGTTAGAATGTCTAAAATAACACAGTGAAGAACAAGTTTGTTATTAACAGCTTACTACATCCTCCTGCCAGTCCAGCCACAACCCACATTCAAGATGAACCTGAGAGATACACGAGCCAAACAGCCATAGGTCACTTTTCCACCTTCTAGCTTGTCTGTTTCTGACAGAAATTAGTTGACAATGCAAGTTAAAGCCAACGACACTGGAAGTTCCCTCCCTGCTTTAGGGAATTGGATAAGCTTCTTTTGCAGCTGCTCTGGTCCATCAGAGCAGAGCAGAACAATTAAGGTCTGTATCTGATATATGGATCCCTGAGTAAGGAAAGTCACAGTTAATAGAAATTTTTTTTGCACATAAGACTCAATACTTTCTCCTGACCTTATTTATATTAGTCAAACAACCAATAGTGTTTCTACCTTCAGTGAAGCTGCAACTGTTTTTAACCCATACATGTGATCTCAGTCATTGAAATCAGATGTAAAGAACACCAAATAAATCACTTTCCTGACTAACTAGAAGTATTCTTTACTCTGTATTCCAGTGCTCAGGATGAATACCTCTGTTCCACAAAGATTCTGCGTAAATTAAAAGCTCAAGAAAAGTCATTCCAATCAATTGGATCAATGACACAGCAACTAAAACTACATTAAGTAGGGCCTTGATACAATAAACTATGACAACTAGGAAAGGAGTTGTTTGATTTTATTGGGACATTGATTTGTGAACTAAAGTTTCCCTAAGTTATCTACTGTAATAGATTGTAACAGCTACTTTAGAGACATTGCAAAGCTCTTCTGGGTCAGTGATCTAAAAAAGCATTTTTAAACAGTAACCTTGAAAGAATATCCTTTAGTCACACAACCCCATCAAAAAGGTGCATTTAGTGGACTACCTTTGGTTGTAATTGAATTTACACTTGTTCCACTTGAAAAGTTTACTGCCCTTTCCTCATATGGAATATTGTATAATTATAGAATGGTTTGAGTTGGAAGGGACCTTAAAGACCCAAACTGCAGGCCATGGGCAGGGAACCTTTCAGTAGACCATGTTGTTCAGAGCCCCATCCAGCCTGGTCTTGAAGACTTCCAGAGATGGGGAGTCCACTTTTTTGTGCAACCTCTTCCAGTGCCTCACTGTTGTCACAGTAAAGAATTTCTTCCTAATATATAATCTAAACCTGCCCTTTTTCAGCTTATGGCAATCGCCCCTTGTTCTATCACTACCTGGCCTTGTGAAAAGTCCCTCTCCAGAACTCTTGTAGGTCTGCTTTACATTAATCTAGGTACTGGAAATTTCTATAAGGTCTCCCCAGAGCCTTCTTTTCTTCAGGCTGAACAGCCCCAACTCTCTCATTCTGTCTTCATAAGAGAGGTGCTGTAGTCCTGTCATCAACATAGGGTCCCCACTCTGGACCTGCTGCAAGCAATTCCATCCCTTTCTTGTGTTTGTGGACTCAGAGCTGGATGCAGTACTCCAGGTGGGGTGTCACAAGAGCAGAGTAGAGAGGGAGAATTGCCTCCCTCAAACCCCTGGCCATACTTCTTTTGATGCACCTCAAGATGCAATATTGAATCATATTGAGCTTTTCTCCAACAAACACCTCCAAGTCTTTCTCCCCAGGGCTGCTCCCAATCCATTCTCCACCCAGTCTGGATTTGTGCTTAGGATTGTCCTGACCCAAGTGCAAGACTTTGCACTTGGGCTTGATGAACTTTATGAGGTTTGCACAGGCCCACCTCTCCAGCCTGTACAGGTTCCTCTGGATGGCATCCCTTCCCTATGGTGAATCGACCACACTACACAGCTGGGTGTCATCAGGAAACTTGTTGAGGGTGCACTTGATGCTACTGTCCATGTGGTCAACAGTATATTCAATATTCTTCAAACACAATCCAGTATTTTTTAATTATTCTTCTCTATGAGATCTAGTACCTTAAAGCTGGATGTCTAATCAAAACTAATTGTCAAGGCTCCAACTGTTTTAAAGAGAACATAAGGAACTTCTACAGGGTGATTCACTTAACCTGCCTCATTCAAGACGGGCCGAATTGCTTTCTTGAAATCCATTTCTATAAGAAAAAATAAATATTACCTTGAAGTGAATGCTTGGTGTTATATCTTCAGTTGCTTTTATCTCTTTATAGTCCTCAGGGTTAACTCTGGCCATGAGTCATTGTCCTGTTATTGCCCTCAGGTGTTAGGGTGCTGTTTATCTAAACCATTGAGTTGTCTTCTAGCTTGGTCTCTCTCCTGTGCAATCTATGCAGTCAAAACAATACTTCCAATGTACCTCAGAAAACCAGATTCCATAACATTTGATGAGTCACATACTGTATTAATGATATTATTGTAGATTCATTTTCTTAGCTAGCAATTCCCTGTACATAACAAGGGATCTCACCTGCATGGTCATCATCAATTTTTACACACTATGGTGACCAGGACTTTGGCACTGACTGAAGAGCAGTTCCTCAGATGATAAACCACAGCTCCTTGATATGCACACAGTTCTGCTTAGGTGTTAAAGTCAAATGAGTCCAGGTGGAGGAGCTGTATTTTGTCACAGTCTCATGGGAGAGTGAGGGAAAGGCTAGGCATAGAAGTCTGGATTTACAGTTGGCTTTCTTCCCCTTCTCTAACAAACACCAGACCTATCTCTTCCTTGTTGATGGTGGAGCATTCTTGTTGAAGCATGAACTTGTTAAAGAAATGGCATGGTGTGTGTTCAGGAACACACCTGTATTTATTACCAGTGGGTACCAGAGCAATGAAGAGGAGAGGAGACAGTTAAATGCAAGAAGAATGCTCACCCAGAGGCTGTGCTGACATGAGTTCCAGGCAATGAGTGATAAGGCCTCTTAAAAGTTCACCTTATGGGAATAGACGGACTTAAAAAAAAAAAAAAAAAAGATTGGTTGCATATGCTACACCATGATTATTTTCACAGTAGTTATTTTTCATCCTAAATTGTGTAGAGCATTCAGAAAGAAGTATAGAAGACTGACAGGAAGGGAAAATTGTCTTACAGATTGTTAGAAATAGCATAAATGTTTCCTACAGATCAGCTAGGCCAGTTCACACCTTGTGACGTTATGATGATAAATCCTCACTTGTTTCCATAAAATATAGAGGATGATAATATCCTCAGATCAATATCCATCCATAGTTTGTTTCACTGATTTTGCAAAAAAAAAAAAAAAAAAAGGGCAAAACTTTTCCAGCCCCTTGATTGTTGTATCAATCCTCTGGGAAAAAGAAAATGCTTTCCAATAAAGGACCCTGCAACACAACCAGAATCTAAACATGCAATAAATGACAACATCCTAGTATTTTCCAGGTAATCCAACCATCTCTGGTGGAAATTATACATAAGCTGCTAAGAAAGATAGTTAACAAACTAAGCTGGAGAAAAACAGGTGAATCTCTAGACATAAAGATGATGACACATGATTCGTGACTGAATTCTGCTGACATTTGTGATAATAGAAATAAAATTATCTAGGCAAATTCAAGTCAATTGTTACAAATTGTAGTAAAGCACTGAACCGATTTATCTTACATTTACTTTTGTACACACAAGACTCAGAGTGCCCTGCAGAATTTACTTTCAAAACTGAGAGGATCTTGATGTGAGCCTTATCCTCATGGCTCCAGTCGAAGGACAGTATTACAACTGCAGGCATATACATAGCTGCTCTCTCTGAAGAAAGATTGGAGCAGAAAGGGCCTTAATCTGGTGACAGGGGGAATTTAATCATGGTGCATCAAAATGACTTGTGCAAACATTGCTTTTTTATTCCACTTCTCTGCCTCAAATTCAGGTTAGAAATGCAGCAACCAACAGCATCCACAGAAAAAGAGCAGCTGGAAAATCCATATCCATATAGATAGTACTGTCAAAAATAATATTATTTTATTGTTGCTATGGTATTACAGGAGTGCCCATATATTTCCTCTGAGATTTGTCTACAGCTGTGTTAGATGTTGTATAAATAGGATAAGGTAGTCCCTGCTGAAGTCAACAGAAAGATCCTTTGATAGAATTTAGATCAAGCCACAGATGTTCTGAAGTTTCCAAAAGGGAGCTATTCATAACTCCTTTCCGCCTCTCTCTTTAAATTCACATGGGGGGAACAGACAAACAAAAATATCAGTGCAAGGTTTAACATTATGCAAAAGATCTTTTAGAAAAGATGGTGGAAGAAGGATAAAGGCAGGTGTATCCTGAAAAGGCTGATATTAAGCCAGATGCTGCACTTCAGTTTTAATGTATGTAACAGCCTGTGGAGCATGCACTTAGCCAACAAGGTCACTCCATCTTTGAACTCACGTCAGCTCAGACTTGGGAGTATTGCTTGGTTAAATTTCCATGTTCTCTTGTACTAATAGTGCAAACATTCTCCACCCTCAAAACAGCCCCCAATGTTTGTCTTTATCATCTTCATATAAATGTCAAATGCTATTTGCTTAAATTTGCATAGAGCCTCTCTGCTTGTCACTATGATTAAAGATCTGGTATCACAGCTGCACAGCACAACCTGAGGGGGAAGAAGGAAGAGTCAGTCTCCTCCTCTCAGGCAGCAAATATTGTTGAATTGTTGGCACGCTGGGTAGGTGCACTTGTTCTGGGGAAAGAAGGGAAAATGTGTTCATCAGAATCAGTAACAGAAACAAAGCAAGTGAAATGATAAACTACTTGTTACCTAAGGGTAGGAATCTGCACATCCTTTTCCTTTCTCTGCCACTGACTGATTTTGTAATTAGGCAGGTCACTTCATCCTCTTCTTCAGGGTTTCCCCTTTCACAATTTACTTCAATCTGTTTAGATCTTGATGTCTTCAAAGAAAGGTTTCCCTCCTGTTCTATTTTTATACTGGACCTATCACAAAGTGGCAGCAGCCATTGTTTCAGCACCTATTTGCTGTAATCTAGAAGGTTATTAAGAAAAGGAAGTTAAAATGCTTGAGGGAGTAGATCAGTAATTAGGAAGGATGTGAATACTTTGTATAAAGAACAGAATATAGATATTTCAGACCCCTTTGAATTGCTCGGTAAGGTCACTGAGTAGCAAAGGGAAGCTTATCCTCCAGCCTGTCATATTCCCCTTGTGTCTGTGAACACTCAGAGGGGCAGTACTTGCACAGCCCAAGAACAGCTGATCTGGCACCAGTCAGTGTTGTGACAGTCTCCATCTTTTTGCTAATACCTTACATTTGTGTAGTGCTTCTTATTAGTAAACTCAGACAGCTGGAGTGCAACTTGGGATGACTCCATCTGCCCCAGCCTTGAAGGCAAAAAGCTGTGCTGGTAATGGAGCGCTGAGTTGGAGGTGGTGAGCTAATAGCAAGCTACTAACGGAGTGCAGTGATGACAGTCTGTGCTATAGGTGTTAGGCAATACAGCCACACATGTAGCTGATTCTGTCCCTAAATAAATCTCTCCTTAGCATAGAACAGCCCCACATGCAGCTGATTCTGTCTCTAAATAACATGCCGGTTTGATATCTCAGTGACAAGTCTTGTTTTCTTTAGCAGAATTAACAATTATCTCTTATCAAATAAATTTAGACTAGTATTTTTGAACACGGATGTTAAAAATTCTAGCTAATGCAAATGCCTGAGAATTGATTCAGGTGCATAATTTCAAGCACACCGGATTAAGAGAAGGTCTATTTATGTATGCATTTATTATAATTTTAGTAGAGTCGGTGCTTTAACATGATGCTGACACTCTCCCTGTAGCGTTCAATACAACTTCAGAAAATGTTCTTTTCTCAGCTGCAGACTCAATCATTCCATGCCACTGAAAGTCTGTATACTGTTGACTAATAATAGTGGCAAAAAGTAGCTCTCATTTTTATTTTATTCCATATACTGTTTGAATATATGTTATTCTGACATCCCCCTTTCTCCAAGGGTCTCTATGTGCTCCTTCAAAGTCTATAGAAAGATGTTGGATGATATCCTTTGTGAATCTGTCTCTCCATTCCCATGTATGGATTGCTTTCCATGCCTGTGACAATTTCTGAAACTTACCTCTGCTTCTCCCCACCACCATTTTTTGCCATGTCTCACTACTGCTGGATGCAGAATTCCAGGTGAGGAAGTGATATTTTCTCTAGTATTTTCTGCTCTCTTCCATGCTCTTGCTTTGTACTGGGTTGGCTTTCTGCTACCAGCCCAAGGAGGGAAGGCAATACACCAGCAAGCCAAGGCTGCATTCTTCCAGTTAATGGACTTTGGTCATGTGCTTGCAGAATCCTCAAAGTGGCACTGTATGCTCCTTTTGGTGGGGATACAGTTAATTTTATGCATAGTATCTGGCATGGGAATGTTTTGGATTTGTGCAGGAAATAGTTGTAGTTGATAACACAGTGATATTTTAGTTGCTGCTGAACGGAGCTTACACAGAGTCAGGCCTTTTCTGCTCCTCATCCCACCCCACCAGCATGGAGGCTTAGGGGAAACAAGGAGCTGGGAGGGGAAACAGCCAGGACAACTGACCCCAACCAACCCAAGGGACATCCCATAACATATTGGCATCATGCTCGGCATGAAAGGAGAAGGAAAGGGGATTTGTCTTCCCAAGACATCGTTACATGTGATGGAGCCCTATTTCCTGGGCATGGCTGAACACCTGCCCATCCATGGGAAGGGAAGGGAATTCCTTCTTTTGTGCATGCTGCTTTTGCTTCACCTATTAAACTGCCTTTATCTCAAACCATGATTTTTCTCACTTTTCCAATTCTCTACCCCATCCCACTGTGGGGGTGGGGGGGAGGGGAAGTGAGCGAGCAGCTCTGTGGGGCTGAGTTGCCAACTGGGGTGAAACCATGATGCTCTGTCTTCTGGTTTATCCGTGGGACTTTAGAGAAATGGGAGTCAACCATGATATCCTTTCAAAGCAACTGAGCTACCAAACACAGTAAAAACTTTGGTTTTTTCTCCTTGGGGAAGCTCAAGTGACTGCAGGGAGGAGCTGTGTGTATATTTTCTGACTTTCACTGCTATGGGTTTGTGTGAGCCCTGATTTGCATAATGTTATTCAGGTTTCTCCATTCGTCCTTTACATCCTGCACATCTTCCTTCTGGCCACCAAGCTCCAACTGCTCTCTGATAGTTGCTTGAGATCTGTGCACTGCTAAAGGTAACTGCACTGCTAGAGAACACTGTGCTAGGAGTGTGCTTCTGGGGAACTCCTTTAGAGCAAATTAAAGTGCTCCATGGCAGACTATCAGTTCTTGCCAGAGTTTAAATCTGTGACTGAACACAAATGTGACGGTACCATGGCCACTGTGGAACTGTGACTGCTGCCTATCGATCATCTCATGATACCAATTCAGTCTTGATGATATTCAATGGCAACTTTAACCACCTAAAACCAGCTCTCTGGTCTTGGCTGACTCCTTTAGGTTCTTTTGACAGTCAGCAGAAAGCTTATAGTGGTTTATTCAGGTTTTTCATCTTCAACATCAAAATTAGAGGTACATATAATGAAATATTTCAGGGTCTCTGTGTTGTTGAGGACAACTGACATATAAAAGGCTTCATGTCGACTCTCACAAGTCCAGAATAGAGTAGCTGCATAAACCCCATGCCTAGGACCAGTGCGGAGATTCAAGTTCCGGTACCTGGGTACATGACTTGGCTTTCCTATGTGAACTCATGTTGATGGTGCCCTGGAGTCCAGAAGGACCTTGGATGTATTTTAGCTGTGCAGCTTGACCTCTGTCTCAAGACTAAGTACTACCAGAGAAGAAGTGCTCTTCACCCTAGTTTTTATGGCATAGTTTTTTTAGGACAACAGATCCCTGTAGCCTTCACACTAGCAGTTATTTTGGAGGCGATACATTATTCATTCTTCCTGTTGAAGCTGGCCCACTTCATGGAAGAGAATTCAAGACTCTTGGGTGAGGTAAAGGAAGGGGAAAAAATCCTGGTTTCACAGCCTTATGAGATCACTCACTTGGCAGAGGAGTCCTGAGTTCCAGTCTTTTTCTTTTATGGATTATTCATGCTTTTTATGTCAGTGGAGTATTCACTGTAAAATGCATAGGCAAACACATGGAACAAGCTCTGCAGTCCAGAAGTCACTACTTCTAGACTACTCTGGACTACTTCTTCACTATACGTTAATCACTTTGCCAAGCATTGCAATGCCTAAGTCACCTCTAGGGTCTATTCTGCACTTTACATTATATAAGAAGCCTTTTAATTAGTGGATAAACAGAACCAGCTTGAACAGAAAAACCCACATGATAGAAGACTGTTTGGTTCCTGGGCAACTCCCCATGCCTGCTGTCACAGCATCTAGCCTGTGTGTGCCTCTTGCTGTGCTTAGTAAAGGCACAGTCAGCCTCCTGTGAAGGATTTGTCTCTGACAAGTCAACAGGAGATGGTCCCCAGCACAATCAACCTGACTGCTGGAACTGTCAGTCCAGCAAAAATCTACCCCAATAAGGTCATTGTATCCTATTAGAAAAGAATTGTTGGCAACTTTCTGTGGCTTGTGAATAATAATCATTTGCTAATTGTCTGTCTCTTTGATGGAATGCTGGACTCTGCCAAGAGGCATTGCTCTAGGCACTGCTTTCTACTTAATATGAGAACTCAAGGCCAAAACTGCTCCTGACAGATTCCCCATGGAAACTCATTGGCTTTAATGAGATTGTGCTGTTTGTGAATCAGGAAAGAGTTTGCATAAAGATCCTGATTGTATTGATTCATAAGCTAATAACTATAAAGGACCATTAAGACATTCTAGGCATCAACAATTACTCAAGAAAGAAAATAAACTTCCTGGAAGTGATGATATTGATCCAAATAGTCTTTGGAAAGATGTGCCAGCTAAAGAGATACAGGTTGGCATACAGTGCTTTCTGAATCCCTGCTTGTAAGAGGCTCTGAGCAAACAGACCAGCTTGCTCATCCACAGCAGTGGGGTTGTAGTAAACTGGGCTTTAGTGTGGACTTCGAGCACCCAAGTCACAAGCCAGGAAAGCTCTCTTGCCCTGAGCTAACACCAGGGCTCACCAGCTCAGGCTTACCTGCAATCACACAGAGTCTACCAGTTGTCAATATGCTAAATTACCTTTGCCTCACCATGCTCCACCTGTGCCTTACCATCTCCAATTTGCCATGCATTGTTCCTTCTGCAAGATGCATGTCCATCTCACAGATTTTTAGTTTAAAAGCAGAGGCAGGACTTGTGAGAGTGTCTGTACATATGGCTTCACTTTTCTAGTCACTTATGGAACAGCTGAAGGCTGATAACTTCCCTTTTCACATCTTAATTTAGGTGAGAAGCTCTTTGCTAGAGACAGTGACCTTTACTTCTCTGAAAATGCTATTCACAATTACGCCGCTGTCTAAATAATGTCTGTGGTTATATTGAGGTGAACTAGGCACCTCGTAAATAATTCCACTAAAGTCCATTACTGGTGAAACAGAGAATAGAGAGAAACTTATTTACGAGAGAGATTTTCAATTTGAGACACAGCCTCATTTATTCTCCTTCCTTCGCCTGTCCCACAGTAGGAGGAGAAATATGGCACTCAGAGAGGAAAAGAGAAAAACAAACTGAGCTTCATCTTTATTCTTATATTCAGGAATATACATTTGGAAATTGGAATATTTTGGTGAATTAAGTTCACCAAGCTTGTAAAAACAGATTTATCTAGGACATTCATTTTGTGCATTTTATCAGATGTACAACACCAAACTCAGAAGAACTTGCCTATTAGGGAAAAAATGCATCTAATGATAACCTCAAAAAGTCTGACTTGGTATTAATAAAGACAAATTAAACTCAAGAACAACAAATTTACTTCCAAGCAAATGAAGTGCTTATGCACATTTTTCACAGGACTTAAAAGAAAAAAAATCATTAAAAACTCAGGAATGTATACTTTCTTGTTGCTTTGAAACTTGAGTCATTAAAAACAGGCACACTAGCTAAGAAAATGAGTAGTCTTTGAAGGTATCAAAAAGACTTATGCTAAAGATACTTATCTGTAGTTATAGAACTTAATTTACTTCTTCCTTACCACCATTTTCCAGTAGTTTAATTTCAGCAGTTCCTCACAAAACACAGCGTAGATTTTGCTCAGCTCCATTTCAAATGCTTCAGGGAGTGAAATAATTTCCAGGGCTATGTAGATCTTTCTGAATCTTTCTGTGAGTGATAGGAGTAAGATAGGAAAGAACTGTTTTTAGTTTTTATTATTATCATATTGTTAAGGTAAGCATAGCTGTCGTTCAGAGCAGAATAACTGTCAATCCATTTCTTTAATTACTAATAGCTAAAGGTGGAGCACAACCTAAAGACTTCATGGACAAATACACAGTTACAACAGCTGCTTTGTTTGTGACTTTTTCTTTTTATGTCTCCCCTTTGGAGATCAGCTCTGTTTTTCCAGGACCAGAATCTCTGTCATGTCAGAATGTAATTGATATCTACTAGGGATTATGGATTGTCTGGGGGAAAAAAGTCCAAACTCTATACGGTCACCTACAGCTGATAATAAAATTCTGCTTGGCTGGGGAAAATAGATGAATTCGCAGGGAGCAGATTTGCAGCCAGGACACCACCATGAGCAGAACTCAGAAATCAAGATGGTTACAAGCTGGAGTGCTTGACCTGTGAAAAAAGGCTTGCTCATCCTGTGAAAAAAAGATGCATTGGGAGGATCTGATAGCAGCTTTCCAGTGCTTAAAGGAAGATCATCGGTAAGTACATTTGCCTTTAGGAATTCTGCCAGCCCTTGTGGAAAGGACACCCAACAGTAGACGAGTAGGTCCAGGGTTCTTCCTATGAGAGTTCCCATATCACTTGTGGGGATTTCTGTGGAGGCTGAATTTAGGCATTATGAATTTTTCAGTGATTTTAAAAAATCCTATTTGAGCATTCCATATAAGCTCCATGAGTATCAAACTTTTCTTACACACTTGCATTTATTTTGACTCTATCACATTTAGAAAAGAGAAAATACAGGGAAGTGTGAGAGTCCCAGAAACCATCTGAGTGTGGGGAACAAATGTGTCAGGGAACTGTAGAAGAACATCGCACCGACTTTGACATCAGCTCTCCACATTCAAGTAAGTTCAGGTCAACTGAATACCCAGGAATCTCCATTGTTTTTTTCTGGAAATCTTCATCCACCTCTCGATTCAGCAGCTTCAGTCAGCAACATTCAGAACTGCTACTAGACCTGGAGAAGACCCTGCCAAATTAAATAAAAATCTAAAATAATTATGGAATTGTTTCAAACAGTACTTCTTCGAGATTGAAATGCCAGACTAATTATCTTCCTTGAGTACTATGTTCAGTGTTGGGCCCCTAACTTCAAAAAAGGACGTTGAAGCGCTGAAATATGTCCAAAGAAGGGCAACAAAGCTGGTGAAGGGTCTGGAGCACAATCTGATAAGGAGTAGCTGAGGGAGCTGGGTTGTTCAGACTGGAGAAGAGGAGGTTCAGCAGAGACCTTGTCACTCTCTACAACTCCCTGAAAGGATGTTGTAGCCAGGTGGGGGTCAGTCTCTTCTGCCATTCTCAAGTGAAAGGATGAGGGGAAATGGCCTTAATTTGCACCAGGGGAAGTTCATATTCGATATTAGGAAAAAAAAAAAATCAATGAAAGACTGGTTAGGCACTGGATTAAACTGTGCAGGGCAGTGGAGTCACCATCTTTGGAAGTGTTCAAGAGGCATCTGGATGTGGCACTTGGGATTGGTTTAGGGGTGATTATGGTGGTTCTGGTTTGATAATTGGATGAGATGATCTTGAAAGTCTCTTCCAACCTTGATGATTCTATGATTCCTGAATGGTTGCTTCTAGATCCAGGAGACCTAAATGACTTTTATCCACCATTGAATCTGGTAGTCATCCGTGACTTTGCTATGGTGCTGACCAAGGACTTTGGAAAGGCACTGCATCTCCAGAGGTCCACTTCTGCTGCTATCCCTTGATAAATCAAGGAAATGGTTATTGATGGAATGTGCAGGACACATAACTGTATTGTTATGGTTCTGTCTGATATAGAAGAATATTCTCCAGGTATACAAGTTAGTTTATGATGTGGGCATAGTAATGATTAGTTAGTGTTGAACTTCGAGAACAGCACTATGCTATCTCTGAATTTGTAAAATAACCACTAATTACTTCTAATATATAGAGACTGATTACAACAATTGCTGGCAAATTTATATTTTTCTATACTTCATAAAGAAAAGAACATAATTAAAAGTAGCCAGGAGGAGAGAATCACATCTGGAGATACAGGCAAGGATTATGTTACCTTTCTAGGGAGGTTCCAGGACTTTCTTTCTTAAATGGTGGTTAAAATGTCTCTATTAATTTCCTTATAAATGCACCTACTCCAAAGGTCAAGTCAGAGCCATTGCGAAATAGGCTTTAAAAGAAGCATAAAACTCCTGTCTGACACAGAGTCGGTGGCAATTGAAAAAGCAAAGACTGTGAGGGTTAAAGGCTAATTACTGGAAGAAATCTGGCCTGCTGGCCTAAGGTCTTTTGAGTTGGGAGCACAGTCAAATGGGAGTTGTGGGATTAATTGGGTGAAAGACATTGTCACCTTGACATTCATGAAAGTACTTGAGAAGAGCACTGTTTGCTGATATACTGCGGACAGTTCATTTGAACCACAGAGGTAAGATATCTCTTTTCCACAAAGACTTCACCTTTGCTTTTTAATTGGTGTCAAATACAAAAATTAAAATCTCCAGTGTGAGAAGCCATTGCACATATTTTCTGAAGTTTGTAAATGCCTCTTCCTGTTCTCACTGTAATAATGAAATATAAATGTATATCCCAAGGACAAAATTTTCAAACCCTTGGCTTAACAAAATGAAGAGTTTAAAACTTGTAAGCTATAAGTCCCTTTGGAGCTCTTTGTGCTGTGGGAACATAATGAGTAGTTCTTTGTGCTGCTTATAAATAACTCTGGCATCTACTGATCAGCAGCATGACCTCAAGCCAGGCAATTCAGCTCCCTGCTTCACTTTACCCAATAATTGTGATACCATGCAATAGGTATCTTATCATCAGGACTGACAGTTTGGCTACAGGGGAGTCAGGTATAGTCCTAAGCATAATAAGTACTATTTGCTGCAAAGTTTCACTGCAGTCATATCAATGGACAGAATTGCCCTTTCCTTCTGCTCAATCATTTAGTTATTATAATTCTTCTGCCCCATGGTATAAGATGTCTATTTATAAATGTTTACACTTCAGGGTACTTTTGAAGCACTGTATAGGAGATTCTTGGATGATTTTGTGAACTGGAAGTATGTTAGCACAGCTGATCCTTATTAATGCTTCAGAAGACCTCAAATCTAGTAAAGTACAGTTAACACAATGCAGGTCCCTCCCACTGATAATTTTTTTCATTTTTTCACCTCATCACACTGTAGCAGAAAATAAAGGTGATTTCAAGAGAAATTCCACAGCTCTCAAATTTGAATCCTGGCCAGCATGCAAGTCTCACTCCTGTGCAGAAGCACGATAAGCATGGGTACCTGGTAAATCCTCAGCCAAGACAGCACAGTTGTATTCTGGTTCAGCACTCTTCATACAGCTGCCGAGGACTGCACTGGCTTTCTGTGTGATATGATAACTCAGTGATTCCAGTGGAATCACCTTTCAAGGTTACAAAAACTTTGCACAACTGGAAATTTAGTTTGGTCAAGCATTATGGAAGGACTGGTTGACACAGTCTCCCCAAAACTGAGCACAGCAGTTTCAGGCTCCAAAACAGAAGAAATTATGCTCTGGTCTGATTTTCAAGTGCTTTAAAAGAGTTAATAATTCTCCAAATCCTTAATTGAGTTATGATTCTAGTGAAAGGGACTGGTCATTTTTATGAGAGATATAATTGCCTCACAGTGTTCACATCTGTTAAACCTGTGGTATGAAATATTCACTCTACAGAAGCTCATCAATGTTTCACTGCCAGTGGATGTGAGACCAGGATTTCAGACATAGAATATCAATGGCAAGTTATGTAGCTTGATAAGTGAGACGTAGACAAAGATCTTTACTTTCTCTTGAATTCAGATGGGAATGTTCATTGATTGTTGCATTTTAGTAAAAGCAAGTGCTTAACAGAACATTTTTAAAAAGGTGACTTTCACCTTAACTGAAGATGGGAAAAAGAAAACCCATAACCAAGTGAGAATCTTTTAATCAATTCAAAATCTGCAGGAAGTGAGACATGCCCAGTTTATGCTGCTCTAGGAGTGTTTTCATTATTTCCCATATACAGGAAATGAGAAGTTTTAAATAGGAATGAATTCTCAGATTATTAATTTAAATCGAAGCTTGAGATTGCAGTTCAAGTTCAAAGAAACATTTTATTGGGCCAGAAATTCACCACTGTGAAAAGTCCTACTTGAACCCAGCCTGCAGATCTAACTTACTACAGCAGGCTGTCATAAGGTGACAAGAAAAAGCAAGAGTGATCTTAGATGCACCAAAAGTCATGGATGCACAAAAGCCAGCACCGAAGATCAGGGATGCAGAAAAGCCACTTTAAGCTAAAAGATAATGTTCATTATATCAACAAATGCTTGCAAGCTGTGCCTAGATATATTTAGGTAGAAAGCAGAAGCAAGTTTCTGCTATCAAACTTATGATGGAGTTTGATCAAGGTATAAATGGAATCAGAAACAGCTGCAGGTACACACAAAGTATGCAGCTGCTAGTGTGGGTACTACAGTGTTTAGAGCAGAAAAAAAAAAAATTAATTAGATTCCCTGGACATCACTGTTTCAGAGCAGATTTGGGAGTGAAACTTATGCAAACTTTCTATCCTTGCTGAGAAACAGCCCCATTTCATCCACGTGGTGCCTTGCCTCCATGACCCCTCCTGTCCCCACTGTCCAGGTGGGATCTGTTGTGCTGATCCTCCCTCAGCATGAGGGAAGCAAGGTTGGACCACAGGCTGGAGGTGCTCCCACAGCCATAGGCCTTAGTCTTGAACATGGTGTTGGATACACACAGTGTCAGCTAGCAGAGCTGGGAGGTCATGTTTAGGGAAAGAGGGGGCAAATGCCATCTGTGTCTTAAGTGCTCAGGAATGAGGGTGTTACAGAGCAACTATCGAAGCAAAAGCTGCCTGCACTAATGAGAAGCAGGAACTGCCTGTGGTGGTCTGCAGTTTTCTGTTTGGTTTTCAGTCCACATTCCTAACTTCAGTCCTCATCAAGTCAGTTCTGCCCTAGCCTCTTACATTATGAAAACTGATTTACATATCCAAACAAATGGCCCTCAAAGGGAATATTCAGGCTGACAAAGCATAACTCATGCTCATCCTTTTTAGAGCTATCTTTGCATTAAAGAAAGATTAACAAACAAAATCAAGGAGATAAAGAAAGAAATGTCATGGAACCACTGGGAATTTTGAGAAACTATTCAACCATCCATGTACATTCATGAAGATGGGTTTGGGGCTAGAGAGATTTCCCAGTTGACACATTTCTCCACTTGTGAACATGCTGAAAGATCACTCATACGTTTTCAATGAAGTCACTGATAGTCAAGAATGCTGGAGGCAACAGCTGTTGGAGATTGATTTACCCCAAGGCTATTTAATTTCTCTGCCTATCCTAAGGATGCTTGCTAGGGGGAAGGTAAAGCAGCACAACTTAAAATTGTATTGGTTTCAGCAGCTGTTGTTATTCCTGAAAGGCAAGAATGGGTCAAAATAAATGTGATGAAAGTCTTGGATTGTTATCAGCTATAGGGGTGGCCAGAGCTTACTGCTTCCTTTGTGGGTAGAGTTTCCTTTGTGGAATGAAATACAGTAAAATTACTAACTTCAAGAGGGCTTAGTTGCCCAGGAGTTACCGTAAAGTGTATATATGCCTTGGAATTTCCAGAATTATATTATGTCAGTGTGGAATGATAGAGGTTGTGAAAGGCGGCCCTTGTGTTCAGTAACAGGAGCTGGGACAATCAAGCAGCAAGAAAAGACAACCTAAAACATTCATTAAAACAGTAGAAAAAAATTACTGAAAAGCAGAGTGCAGCTGCTGTATATGCCAGTTACTATTTCAGAATGGTCTCCGCCTGTGAAACTCTGAGTTCTTCTTAAACCACATTGTCCAACCATGTCTTAGACCCCTACACTGTAAGACATTTGCCTACCTAGTTGAAAACACAATACATGCATCTCCAGCAGAGCTTCTTTTTGTAACCATGCATTTTCTGCAGTTTGCTAGCAGAAATTTTGAAACAGAGACTGCATTTTCAGGGGAGAAGGAACTAGATGAACATCTTTGGGTCACCAGGGACTTCATTGCTGTGAATATATAGGATGCCCTGTGGATTCTCAGACTCCACCATTGGGCATAAAACTTCTGTCTCTTCCCTCCAGCAGTGCAAACTGTTCAAGACAATTCTCCATCCTGGGCATTAGCTGTCTACGGCCTGACACCCTTCCAAATCCTGCCAGTGGATCACTCAGGATATTTCTATATCAGGGCTTTAGTTTGGATCAAGAATACACTTTTGAAGCAAATCTCACATTATCCCCGCTTATGGTGCTTTGGTTGCCATCCTGAATCTGTCTTGGAGACCATGAGCCATATTCCTGCCAGATAAAAATGAAGTGAAAAGTGTGCTTCAGGGTCATACCCTCCTGCACTGCACTACAAAGAGTTCTACAAGACCAGATTAGAGCTAGTTCAGGTAGAATAACTCTGAAAAGTGAATAATATGGACATTGGACATTTAGTACTGGCTGTTTCATCATGCAGGTTCACTCCTACCACCAGTCCACAATATTGCTGATACCCACATAGACATATAAATGCACCAGATAATTAACAGCCTCTTCATAAAGGGGAAAAAATAAAAAAATTAAAAAAAAAAAAAAAAGGAAGAAAAGAAAATAAAAATCAGGTAGTGAGGAATGGATCTTGGATGTAAAACTTACTGTTATCCCCAAAATTATTATGATCAGAGAAGGATGAGTCCTTTTTATGCCATTGCTGTATCTTAACATTAGAAAAAATCTCAGGAATAACACAAAAGGCAGCAAAGACAGAAGAATTCAAAGATGACAACTAAAGGTTGTCATGGACCTAAAATTGCTTTAAACATTCTTCGGATACTGAAAAAAAATTACAAAGCCATAGAAAAGGTCATAATGCTGAAAACCAGGTAGTGTGCTCCTATGGCAGCAGTTAACTTTACTGTGTATCTAGCCACACCACTGCAGCACCAGACTATAAAGGAACTTCTTAGCACAGGGCCTTGGGACTATGACTTTGTCCTGTGAACTTGATGCCTAACTGAAGGTTATACAACCTGAAGTTTAAAATTTTTAACTCTGAGAAAACTAGTAAAGGCCCATTTTCTGTGAGGGGTTTTGGACTATAGGGAAGAAATCATCAAACTACTGAAAATTCACATTCCACAAGTATTTAAAAGAAAAGAAAAGTAACTTTTTATGGCTTTTCAGCAGTTCTCTCTCTGGGACAACGTGGAAATGCGAAAAAGGAGAAATGCAGAAATTATTAATTATGGATTGTGTCACAAAGAATCTAATAACAGTTTTTCCACTGATTACACCAAAGGTTGGATTGAGCCTGTTTTGTTACTAATCTTCAGAACATTTGGTAGCTTCACAGTGGTCTGACTAGACAGATATCCAGCTCCTTTCTATACCACTTGCCACTAAGCTTACAGTTATTTTACACCAGTGATGGAATATGCAAGTCCTGCAGCATGTGGGCCTTCTCAAGCAAAAAGTATCATGCAAGGATTATTTGATTTCCTAATTGCAATCTTAAAAACAAACAAGCAAACAAACAAAAACAACAAAAAAACTCCAAACCCTAAAGCTTTTGAGCTAGAGACTAGATAGTAACTAGTTGGAAATATGGAATTATGAAAATATTTGACACTTGCATGATTTTAAATATGCCTGTACTTATCAAAACTTCCACCAAAGTGCAGCCACTCCTGGTCCATGGATAACCTTTGTCCTCAGAGGACCACTGGCACAGATGTCTGTGCTCTTTTTATTCTGTAACATTAGGCTCAAAGCAAGGTTTGCAAGAGTCTGACCAAAGCTCCTGCTGATCTCACTGGCTGTACATCACAGCCTTTTCACAGGGCTGTTCCCCAACAACTAAAATGTAAGGGATTTGTTCAATTCCAACTCCAATGTTTATAGAAGTATGGTCCATATAAAATTGACCGTCACAGGCTTTCAGGATAGTTTTCTTTTTCCTGTGTATCTGAACCTATTTTCCATATCTCTTGCAGACACCCGAAGAGACCCCAGATGCATCCCTTGTCATCTTGCAACAGCAAGAAAATAGTTTGGTTTTTTTTTTTTTTTTTTTTCATCCACCAGACAAATAAATTTTTATACATTACTTGGAAAGAGGTTGGTTTTGGGGGCTGTTTTTTACACAAATGTATAATTTCTATTTATTCAGGGAAGCATTTATATTCCTCCTGTAGATACACCCCATAAATGCTCTGCAACACTGAGTATCCACAGGCAAACCTTGCTTCAGGAAGGCTTTTGTGCTGACAACTAATGAAATTCCAAAACTGAAGGTATGAAGACGCTGCCACCTGAGCTTGTTCTGTAGTACAATCTGAGTTCATATTCAGCTCACATAAGTGCTGTTTCAAAAGCAAAGTAACCAGAGGATGAAAGCAGAAGCTCTCATAGTCTCTCAGCCTGGAGCAAACTGTGCCAGTGTATCCTGGGGTACAGCTTGGGCACAGCCATGGCCATCCTGGTTGAGTCCTTCATTCCCACCTCAGCCTTTGCAAGCAGTATCACATGTTCACTACAGGACAGAGGAGTGCACTGGGTTGGCTCCTGTTAGGGCTCAGTGTAAAGGGAGCTGTAGGCAACAGAGCCACTGGCCTCTGTTGCTGCTGTAATGATGCAGCCCGGGTCACAGAGACAATCTCAATGGCAGTGAGAAACAGACGCAGGCTTAGCAAAGGACCCATTTTTATTATGAAATATTTTAGTGTGTTTTTCCTTTGGTTCTATAGTACAGCTGCCTCGATCAGTGCTAGAACATGTAGAAAAATGTAACTCCATTTCATGCAGAGAGTCAGGATCAAGACAATCTGGCAAGTGTAATCATTTTAAAGCCTTCCTATATATACAGTCACCCTCCTACTGTAGGTGGAATATCTGGCGGCAAGAAACAGTTGCTTCTGTCTTGTTCTTAGGTGTGAAAATCAGTAGGGAAATGTGAAAGACTTAGAACATACCACCCCCGGAGTAATAAGTCTCAGCTTGCAAAGGACAAATGACAAATTCCTTCCTCTCATTAGAGACTAGGTCCTCAGTATCAGGAGTCTTCCCTGGAATGTGTCTTTGAGCTCCAAGATCAGTCTAATGATGTAAAGAAGAGATCTTGATGGTCTGAAGCAAAATCCTGTGAAGCAGCTTTCTCAGACCCCACAGGCCACAAGTGAAGGAATGAGCAGCAGCCCTCTGGAGACCTTGGGAAGCTGTGCGCTGTGTCCTCATGGTGCATGGAGAGGTCAGGTCCTGGGGCAAGCACAGAGAGGCAAACCACACCAGCTGTCATTTCAAAATCAGTATCCAGGCAAAACAGTGTGGCTTTCCACAAACCAGGCCAAAAAGAAAGGAGAAACTTCTGTGTCCATTTCCAATGGTAAGGATACACTGGGTGATGGCAGAAAGCAAGAAAGCAGATTAAATTCCCAGTCTGTGGTACTGCAGCTCCATGCAGTCTCTAAATGACAGCTGGATCAACATGACAAATGAGGAAAAATACAGAAAGTACAAAAGAAACATTTTGATTCACCCAGCTTCATCACCAATGAATGAGAGGAATGTGGAAACTCAAAAAAAAAAAAAAAAATCACTAAAAATGTCTTTTGTTGATCTATCTGTCCCTGTGCATCCAGAGACAATGAGGAACTCAGGGTCATCAAGTACAACTATGACAAAAAGTAATGGAACAGGTAGAAGGGAGGATTAGCCTTGGTCTTGAAGTAGAACATCGCCCCTACAGAAAAAAATTAAAATAATCAAGGATTCATAGGAAACATCATTGAAGAGACTCTTGGAAAGTTTTATCCTCAGGCCAAGGAATAAAATTCAATTGGACTTAGGAAAATTACTTATTTGCAGGTAAGTGCCTAATTAACTGCCTATTACAAAAATTATACACTTGGTTCTAAAACAAGAAAGTTTTGTTTCCATTGTCAATGGCTGAACATCAGACTAGATAACCTAAACATATCAGGGCAAACCTAAGTTCTGAAATTGTTCCCCTCATCTGCTGATGTCTTGGTCAAATGAGGAAAATCCCAAATGTCCTAGCTTCCATACTAGCAGATCTCTTTTTACTGAGTGAAGCATTTTGTTGCTGAAAAAAACCCAAAAAACTTCCACATTAAATGTATGTATATGCAGAGTGAAAACTTAAATAGGTGTGTGTTCATTTATATAGTGTTACCTTCTTAAAGCCAGCACTAGTCCCAGGCTGACTGCAATGCCCTTTAAAAAACATTGATCAGACTGTTGTGTGAAGTTAGGTGTGGAGGTTTTCCTCCAAAACACTGCTTCATAAGAACGTCTTGAAGGAGAGATGAGTTAAAAAATTGTGTGTTTGTGTGTGTGTGTATCTGCATATGTGATTTCAGACTGGAGGCAGGAAGGAATGCTCTGTCACACAGGGGAATTTCCGTGTCCCAGATTATTGCAAATGGGAGGAGGTGGGGGGAATGATAAAAATTAGCATGATGCCTGGTCCTATTTCTCAATTCCTCGTGGAGCCTGGAGGCACAAACTATTCAGCAGCTGGGCTGGGAAAGAAAATTCCCCTTCCATGAAACATTACAGCACAGTTGAGCACATTTACAGTTAGACAAAACTTTGCATGGCATCAGCTATTTTCTTTTGGGAAAGACAAAATACTTGAAAGCACAGCCCTGTTCTGCTGCTGCAATTTTCTAAAGAAATTGTCTCTTTTGCCTGAAAGAATAGCCAGTCATGAATATGCATGCATGTGTAGGCACTGGGCAAGCCAGGAGAACAGAGTGCCTTTCCCAGAGAGCCACCCTGCAGGATGTCCCAGAGGGGCTGGCCACTTCCAGTGCCCACCAGTTCAGCCTCCCAGTGGTTCTTGGCACAAACTGATGGCCTGTTGGAGGTGATCTGAACAAATGTACCTAAGCACAGTGCAGAAGTGCATCACTCTAAAGAATCAATTTTAACACTGCTTTAAATTTCTTCCTACCATCTGCCACAAAACTCACAATGAGCTAGCTGGATAAAAAGAGGCAAAATGCAGGAAGCCTTAATATCTGGAGATCAGGAGAGAGGGGTGGGGTTTTTTTGTTTGCTGTCATTTCTTTATCACTTCTAAAATTATGTTGTGAATGTGGGGGGAAGTGGTGAAGAAATATATTTATTTGTCTTTCACCTTTCCATGAGGTCAGAGTGATTTCAGAGTTGCTGGATAGCAAGGAGGTAGTATTCTCCCTTGCCTATGTTGAGGCTATCAGGAGGACCATAAAGGTTCAGCTCCTTTTATGTTCTCCAGAGAATCAAAAAAGTAACCAAGAGCATTTCTGTGTCAGGAAAAAACAGGCATCATGGAGAGCAGATGAGGAAGAAGCACTTTGCAAAATGATGTTAACTCTGGGGGCTCTCCAGCACACACCAAGATCTTAGAAGCATCTCTGAAAACTGAGTTTGTCATGGCCTTCCTCATCCTAATGGGTTGGGAGGCACTCGTTTACAGGATTTGTCTTACTACAATAGTATCACCCCAACTCAAAACCATCGATTTGGGAAGCCACAACATATCATCCTGAAGCAGGGAGTGGTATGTAAGATCAGGATGGTGAATTGGTGAGAAGAAAATTTGCAACTCTTTTTTCTTTTTGCACGGTTTCTGAAGACTCAAGAGATTAATTTTTGCATACCAATAAAGTCACAGGTACTGAGCATTTCTATAAAATAGGTCCCAGTATACCTCACCATATTGTTTCAACCTTTAAGAGCTGGTTTTAAGCCTACTTTTTCAGAACAGCCCCTTGAACTGGCCTCCACTTTCTACAATCTACATCTTAGCCCTTGTTCCATCTTATCACCAGAGTCATTTGTATAGAGGTAAACTCCAGAGGCCTTTTTCTGAGCTCCTAGTTCTAAAGGGAGTCAACCCATGGGTGTCATTTGCCCAAAGGAAATTTTACCTGCATCTGCATGTTAACAAGACAACAGATACATCTTCCTTAGCCTACGGGACTTTCAAGATGTGGGAGGAGACATTACATGACTGTATAGTTCTGATTTTTTTTTATATTCAGCATACTGTTTTTTCTCTCAAAGTGGAATCTATGCAATCAGAAAAAGTCCAGCCATCATCTTCCCAGGAATAAGAAAACCTGAGATATCCGGGAAAAGAGATTATCTTATTTTCCTCAGAAGGAATGCTTCAAGATACTAATTGATAGATATCATCTCCCTGTCTGAAATCAACTGTCATGTCCATTACCAGCATCCATATGGGTAGAGAAAAGTATTGGGAAAGACAGAAGGTTAAAAATGCAGCCAAGCAGAGAACTTAGCCTGCCTGACAAGTTGGGCAAGTGACCACTTGCAGAGTTTTGTCTATCTTTGGAGGGAAAAAAAAGTTCTACCTAGAAATGAACCCTTTCTGTGAGCACAAGAACCATGTAGCCAGGTTACCTTTCCATCTTGCAATGGTTAATCAGCATCATGTTTTGGGGGGTTTTTTGGTTGGTTTGGTTGGTTGGGTGGGGTTTTTTTTGTTTTGTTTGGGTTTTTTTGGTTGGTTCATTGGCTGCCTTCTTTTTTTTTTCCCCCTAGGTATAGAATTGTAATTTAGTAGATTAAGGGTTTGAAGTCACAGTGCTCAATTTCTCACGTGATGTGTGACTTTTTAATATTCCAGCATTTCAATTCCCACTTAGTCTTGAAGTGTATATGGTATAATACATGGCAATAGTTAGATGTCTGCTCTGGGCTTTGGAAAATGGCAATTGAATTAGCTATAGTTCTTCTGAAGACACCTTTTTTTTGATAGTGTCTAGGGAGGAGAAGGAAGATGTCAGACTCAAAGCCAAGATCTACCAATTTGAACCCTTTTTTCAGGAATTCTCACTCTCTCTCTTTCCTTTCCCCTGTCCCTGGTTACAAAGACCATTATATCTGTAGTTACTACTTGGACTCAGACCTGTGCAAATGGGACCCTGTCCTTTGATAGTGTCTTTGTCTTGAATTCTGTCCAAGCACCTGAATTTAGGCTACATTTTTGAAACATCCAACCTCCAGTCACAGTATCCTCAGTAATGATTTTGCTCAGCAATGTTTTTAACACTATTACACAGTATTGTAAAACTGATGTAGAAGAAATACTCAAAAAATTTTCTAAGATTGCTGGTTTAGTATTTTTCCCAAATAAGCAGCTTCAGAGATGCTAAAACCAGGATTCATCAGACTGGATGAGAGTGTTTACAGTGTAAGCACCTACATTTATGTTCCCTGCCTAAGCAGCTTTTAGTCAGTGGTGAGTTACTTGATGTAATTTAGGGTATGCTTTCAAAGTAAAATACATTTTACATCTGGTCCAGTGAATCACATCCTAAATGCAATTGACTTTATTGACTAGATCTCCACCGAATTTCAGAGGAGCTTAGACAACTCATCCACACACATATGCCTTGTAGACACCTAAAATTAGCAGATATAAATTCCACCCTAGCATTTCACTTTCACTAAAACACAAAAGAAAGAATATTTTTTCCCTAAATCTTTTGTTATACTTGTCATTTGGATTCTTGTTATTATATGGTTAAATGTAAATTTCCATCATTCCTTTCACTCAGATACACTTAACTCATTCCCAACACCATTGTATCTCATACTTTTCTTTTGCCTGCTCTACACATTGCTGGTTGCAGCTTTAAGAGGAAAGCTGGTCCTTCCCTGAAGAGATGTTTTTCAACACTACGAAGTCAGCTGGGATTAACTAAAGTTCTTTGAATTTTCTGAGAGATGCTCATGCAAGTGCTGGTCCTCTTTCTTCTTCTCTGTTTTTGAAGTAGTTGGCACTGCTTTATCTCACATACCCACGAGAACTAAGCAAGGGGAAAAGCTCCCAAACTGCGACAAGTTCCGCCCCTCAGAGAGTACTAATGTCAACATCACACTTTGATCCTCACAAGCAACCAGGAGTGTTTCAAAAATATTTTGTTATTCAAATATTTAAGAACTTACAGTGAAAGTCCATGGCAGGTGACATAATTTAGATGTTGTAGAACTCAGTTCCATAATAAAACGTACTGCTTTCCTTATGCTAGCTGCACCAGATTTTGCTCTCAGAGCAGAGTCAAAAGACCTTTCACCCTGGTATAGATCTGGGATAACCCTGCCAAACTGAACAGAATTAAAAGGCTGTGAAATAGAGTAAATCACAGCCACAGCAACTCATTTAATTTTAGCAGAGCTACTCCAGGTTCCCAGCAGTCTAACTAATTGCTTGGCCTTGTTCCACTTTCCCTACAGACTGAAGCATACTTTTTTTTTCCTATTAAATATTAACAGGAGCCTATGTATCACTTGTCAGAAGATGCTTAGCAAACTATTCATCCTTCAGCAGCTCCCTTGCAGCCCAATCCCAGCTTCAGCTCTATGCTTTGTCTCCCTCCCAACCCTAATTGTAGGTCAAGGTTTTGACTGAATCTTAGCCCAAGATCCTCAGCTACAGTCCAGGCAGAAAAGTTTTCATGGAAGACTTCTCTGTGCAGCTGCCCCTTCCTTTGGCAGCCCTCTGCAGCCCCAATTCAGCTAAAGCTGAATTTTATTCACGAAGAAGCTAAAAAGGTCTAAAGTGATCAAAACTACTAAAATGAAAAAATGTACCCAACAGTAAGGTGACCAAAGTAAAACACAGACAAGAATCAGCAAATGTGAGTAGTAGCTGAGAAGAATCAGTCTGGATAACAGCAGTAAGGCAGTGTCCTAACAGCTATACTCCATACACCTCCATGCTTTTCAGCCTATTTATCTTTCAGTAGGTGACATTCCCTGTCATGCCGTTCAAACCTCACAAGTTTATTGCTGTTTGCACAGTGTAGATTCCATTCCCAAAGGCTATATGACTGACAGGGGAAGAAATATATGTAGATAAGGTTTTCCCTGTGTTCCCCGTGACAGGCAGGACGCTGCACATCTTCCACTCTGAAATAAAACAGTTAGGAAAACTTGCCATCGACAAGTGGAACTTGGGGCCAAAACGGTAGCAATCGACTGGACACTGAGACACAAGAAGAATGACACCAAAATCATGTGACTTGTGCCTAGAGAGTGCAGGGTTCAGGCTCTGCATAGGGTGGGTACATATCCCAGACTCATGGGAGAGAGGCAGATTTTAAAGTGATTTGGTGCCCTCTAATGGCAAGGAGACTTTTTACCAAAATGTAATGAACACACTTTAACCCCAAAACAGTCACTGTCATTGCTGACAAGTTCAGTTCAGTTCAGCTGGCATAGTCCTGTTTTCAAGCATTAGTTTAGTTGGCTGGCTTGCCTGGTCGATTTATTTTATTTATCATCTGGGTTTTGTAGAGGCTGAAACATCTTGTGAATTCAAATAATTGAGATCCTACTGAGCTTTATGAGCACTGTGAGGACATGGCTACCCTGTCAGCTCTGCCACATCAGGAATGGTGTCTGTTTGGCCTGTCTGAGCTGCATCCTCTGCTGCCAGAAAAGTTGGCTGGTGCCACAGTGGGCACATGCATGCTTCATTTGCAGTGACCAAAGTAAGCACTGGGCAGTGCGTGACCTGTGTGTGCCTCTTGTGGAGATGAATTTGATGAACTACATAGTATATTTCTTAAAGATTCAAAATGTAGTGGAGTACAGTGAGCAGTTCAGACTTCCCTATAATCATTCAATGATTCACCTTCTGGAGTCGGATCATGGGTGTTAACCTGAAAGAGAAACATCAACTGCCCATCAATCACCCAAATTGCCTGGGAAAAAAAAAAAAAGGTGGAAAAATAGAGAGAAATAGAACTACTTATGTAAATTTAGGCTTTTCCTCTTTTTGCTGCTCTCTCCAACAAGTGTTTCCAGCAATTCTCTAAGCTGTATCAGGGTATACCGAGAGCTTTTCCAAGGTACATGCACATGGAGCAGTGCAGGTAGGTGAAAGTTTCTGTGCACCTTCTGTGCCCTGGTTTGTTCACATGGTGTTGTGTTAAAATCAATAAGCCCTGGAAGAGCTGTGGAAGAATCATAAGACACTAAGTGGCTGGGTGGTAATATAACAGATGTAATTCAGCAAAGATAAATCTAGAGTAATGAACATAAACAAAACAAAACATAACTCTATCTAGATGCAGTGATAGCCTCTAAATCAAATTTTACCACTCAGAAAAGTGATCTTGTAATAATGGTTCATGCAGCAACTCTGGAAGAGACAAATTCAATCACTGAAGAAAGAGCAGATTAAACAAAACATCATCATGATGTTACATTCAAATTCTTTGGTATGTCTAGAGCTGTCTGTGTCTCCAGTAATCTCAGCCCAGCAACTGACAGTAGAACCAGAACACATGCAGGGTAGAGTAGTTTCCATACAAGAAACAACTGAATAGTCAAACATGCACAGAAACATGGAAAATATGAAGAGAACAGTTGACAGAGACTATCTGCTGGTTTTCATAGCACAAGAAGTAGGGGGACCAATGGCTTTTCAGCCACAGGTTCAAAAACATACAGTGATCCTTTTTGGCACATAACCCGCCCCTGACTAAACTGAAATTAATTGCCACAGGATTTTGGGAGCATTAAAGATGAGATGGACCTATGCCTTAGGGATGGGTTTATCAAGATCTAGGGAAGGATGACAGACCTTGAGTTCAGGAATTTCCTGTCATCCATGGCTGGAAGGAGGAAGAGAGAAATAGTTCATGGAGGTAAGGAAAAGAAAAGGTAGCAAGAAGTTTGATTTAGAGACCTACAGCTTTGCGGGTGTTTCAGATCTTCCAATTTTGTCTGCCTTAGTACTGCTGAATGTGAGAAAAAAGAGAATGTGAGAGAGTGACCTGTGGCTGAAGCAATAATGAAGGTAGGTCTCCCCTGTGGCTCAATCAGATATTTAACTCTTTTGCTGAAAATCATGACACAGATGCACACGTGATGTTTATTTTGGCAGTTGTCAAGAACACAAGAGCTTGACATTGCTCAAAATGTTCTATGTTGAAGCCCTTCCCTGGAATATTCAAGTACTAAAACAGTTTAAAGCTAGGAGATGTCATTTCTTCTCATCTGGCATTCAAAGACTGCTTTTTCTTCCCAGCTGCCTTTGAATTTTGTTTGCTGATTTCTCTTTGTCTTCTGTCTGTCTCAGAGAAAGATAATCAATTTGGACTTCAGGGTATCAAGGTTTGGCAGATCTACTGTTCTCTACAGCTGATTTCAGTGGCAAATCTCAATATTAAAAACATTTTGCTAATTATCATTTGAATTAGTCTTGTTTTAGCACTCAATCATGCGTTCTTCTTCTAGAAAATAAAATTCCAGACCTGGTATTTTTTTCCCCTGAGAGCTGATCACATAGTCTAACCATGTCTCTTGCTGTGGTATGATGTAGTACATGGACAGAAAGCTTTATGAAGTGCAATGTTGCTCTTGTCCTCTTGCCTCTGCACCAGTTAACATATCTTCCTGACCAAGCCCTTTAGAAGGATGCTCTGTCAGGACTCTCAGTTTCCATTTGGTTAAACTAAGGACAGAAAACGCTTCAAGTTCTCAAGTCTGTCAAGAAAAGCACCCTTTTTCAGACTTTGAATAATACTTATGGTTCCTTAGTACTTTGTCTTACTTAACACTCTTTTTAAAACCACGACAACTGAAATGAATGCAGGATGCCTGTAGCAGTACAAAAGCTGCCAGTGAAAAAATGCCTGTACTCCCACTCTAGCAATTTTGTACTAGACTATTACACAAGGTAACTTCATAACTTATTCCTTGCCCAATGCTCCCTTCTTTTTCCCCATTTTTCCCAGATTGCTGTTGAGGAGGATATGAATCAGGTTTAGTAACTCTTACCCAAGCAGCCTGGTCCTAAATATTGCAACTACTTTGAAAGCCAATTATGGCACAGTAGTTCATCGGATTCATAACTTGACCAAAAAAATCAATATACAGGTTGGAAAGTATCCCAGAAGAGAGATTAATTTTTGATAGACTGAGTCTTGGTATACTTCATGGGATTTACATTTAACCTCTGACCCAGATGAAGGCTGTAGAGGGACCATGCACAAAAGCAGTGCTCTAGTTCCTGGCCCATGTAATTTATATGCCAAATGAGTATCTGGTATCTGCAGGCACCATAAATTACAATTCAGAGAGTTGGAGAGAAGTCACAGTGAAGTTCTTGGTGCCACAAAGGAGCACCCTCCTAAGAGGGATACTTAGAGGAAAACACGACTGAGGTGATAGTGCTCTTCAAAGAGCTTTTTGTCCATGGATCAGCACTTTGATTACATTGTGCCACTGCCGCAGAGAGAAAGAGATTTTAAGCTTCAGAGCAGAGAAAAGCTTCATTATGGCTTCACACCCTCAGGCATGTGAAAACCAAGTGCTTCAGCACCTTCCAGGAATAGGCTGATAAAGATGAGAAGAAAAGAAGAAAATGCATTCTGGAACAATGAGCTATTAAAACACCAGATAAATAATTTAAACATAGGCATTTTCTCTGTGTGGTAAATATATTCCCAGAGAACGGTTACCTATTTTCTCTTTGCTGTTATACACCTGCAGAAATGGTTAGTCTTCCAGGAGGTAAAAAATAATCCCTTCGTGGGTCTCCTGCATGCCAAAATGCTTTTCCTTCAGTGTTTCAGCTTAGGGTCTTGTATACAATGCTTAGTCTGAAGTACAGCAACAGCTGCCTTAGTCTGCTTGCAACCACACCTGGATCCACCATATACAAGTACCTTAACAAAATCACAGAAACACAGAATTACTTAGGTTGGAAAAAGACCTCCAAGTTCATAAAGTCCAACATTTGACTGATCACCACCATGTTCAGTCATTTGTTGAACACCTCCAGGGATGGTGTCCTGGTTCTGGCCAGGTTTAGCTTTTGTAGTAGCCAGGAGGGGCATGGTCACAAGCCATGCTGGTATTCTGTACCAGCTCATGTCATGTGCAGGGGGTGGGGGTGAGCAGTTGGGGTAGCACTGGGTTCCATGTGGTCAGCTCTTGTGTGTGAATCGTTCACCTGCCTTCTGTGCTCTGTTATTACTATTGTTGCTGTTACAGTTTGTTTTCCTATTTCATTTGCTGTTTCTAGTAAATTGTTTTTATCTCAATCTGTGATCTTTACCTTTAGTGCCTCCAATTCACAACTCCATCCCACTGCAGGGGGAGGGGAAGGGTGAAGTGAGCCAGTGGTACATGATTTGGAGTGTTTCAGTGGGAACACTAAGTTGGGGAACACCATTCCTAAACCATAACAGCTGGTGACTCCACCACTTTAATGGGCAATCCATTTCAATGCTTAACAGCCAATTCTGTGAGGAAATGATTCCTGATGTCCAACTTGAACCACCCTTGGAGCAGTCTGAGGCCATTTCCTCTTGTCCTGTCACTTGTTCCCTGGGAGAAGAGATCAACCCCCACCTGGGGGGTTGATCTACATATCAGTTGTAGAGACTGATATGGTGCTCCCCGAGCCTCCTTTTCTCCAGGCTAAACCTCAGTTCCCTCAGCCACTCCTCATAAGTCTTACTCTCCAGACCCTTCGCCAGCTCCATTGCTGACTTGCTCCAGCATCTCAATGTCTTCCTTGCAGTGAGGGGCCCAAAAACTGATTCAAGGTGCAGCCTCACCAGTGCTAAATACAGAGGGACAATTGCTTCTTTAAAAAAATTATAATATTTTACTAAGAGCAACTTTTGGGGGTTCATTATAACTTGCAATGAAGAAGGGCTTCAGTTTGTGAGAAGTAGGGGAAGAATAAGCAAGGAGCATGACAATTAAGGCCCCACCAGAGCAGTTCCTCAAAGACCATAGTAGACTTGTCCCTCTGCAGTTAGTAATCACAAGAAAGAACTGGCAGAAATGAATGTTGCAGAAAGTTACCATAAAGATAGTTTCGCTTCTGAAAAGTCCTGCTGGTCTGAGTAGGGATGAAAACAATAGTATGACAAAAGCAGAGTATGGAATGAGATTAATCCCATTACGCAAACAAACAAAAAAAAAAAAAAGCGGGCAGCTTATTGTACAGTGACCCCAGTGCTGTTTCAGAAAAGCATCCTTCAAGGTATTGTTTTGCACATAGTCCTAAGGAAAGGGAAAATATTCTGAACTCCCCCAGATACCCCACTGGAACCTCCCTTCTACAGAAAAGACCCCTCCACAAAATGAATTTAAAACTCTTCAAGAAAGCCAGAACAAAGCACTGTAATCCTTTGCTATACTCTGCAGTACTCTTCTCTAAAGCACATACTAAAGAATGCTTTCCAAAACACATAATTTCTGCCTTGAGAAAATACTCCCTGCTATTCCCAACAGGGACAATCTCTTCACATTAGTTACGTGCTCTCATCAGAGCAGTGCGGGTAGCCAAATGCTCTCAGATGTTTGTTACCAGAATAACCGCATCTCCCAAGTTTTGAAACATGAGCTCCCATTTTCCCAACAATTCAAGGGCAGTTTGTTTTCCTGGCAACGACCACACGGTGGTGATGTATCACCATGGGTTCAACCTCCAGGCCTGGCTCCCAGGCACTTAATACTTGGTTAAAAGAGCTGGAAATTTACAGCAGAGCTCTTTTACGACGATGCTTGTAGACTGAGCCCTCTAAGCCCACTTTACCTCAGAATTTGTATTCACTGTTTAACTGTTTTGTTTATGGGGTTGTGTAGCTTTCCAGTCAAAAATATCCTGGAGTTTTTCTAAGAGCAGATGTATCTCTCAGCAGGGTTTATTTTTTTAAGGTTTAGTGTTTTGGTTAGTTTTAATGTTTGGGGTTTCTGTTGTTGCTGTTGTTTTTTTGTTTGTATTTAATAATCCTTTGGTACTCTATCACCTTCCCAGGAAAAAAACCACAAAAACATAACAAAACACTTCTGAGAACTCCTTTAGAACCACCTGTAGGTGATATTGAATGCTCATTCTTCTGAATTTCTTCCAAAATGTCTTCCTCAACAAAGTTTTCCAGCCGCCTTTCAGCAAGGGCAAGTGCTAAACTGAATGTGTACTGAATGGTCATTGTGCTTTCCAGCCTGTTCACAATATAGCCCTTAAATTAGCTACTGTATGTCCTCGGCTGAATATAGACAGTAACAGCTTGATCTAATATGCAGTGAAATCAATGAGAACCTTTCAGTTTTCCCTCATTTGGCCCTGAATCAAGTTCAAACTTGTCTGGTTCAGGAACCAGATCTTCTGTGTTTGTACAAAGATGATTATTCTCCAATATGGATGTAGGTTACAAAAAAAAATCCATTACAACTTTGTGCACAAAAGGAGCTATAAGTAACAAAGACAGCATGTCTCAAACCAACAGAGAGATTAGCTCCAGCTTAATTGGTTTGAAACAAGGGCAGATCATCAACAGGGACAGAAGAACTGGTTTGGACTTAATGAGAAATGCATAATTTCCCACTCACAAACTTTCACTGCAAATGCACCCTGAACTTTTAGAGTTAAAATTATTTTAATTATCCTTTTCTTTGCATTGTAATGGGTCTTACTACTTTTTGTGATCAGAAATACACACATCACCACAGAAAGATGGCTCTTTTTGCAAAAGAAGTGACTAAATATGGGAAATATCAGAAATGTCATAAAACATGTATTCATGTCTATTTTCTAGAACAAGTGCACAGAGGCTCTGACAGTTCATACAGGCCACTCTAATAACATTTTACTTTCTTGACTGGAAAAATCCTTCTGTGCTTTGTAAGTGTAGTGTGTTTGGTATCACAACCCTCCTTTGGTGTCTGCAAGTCTCAGCATGCTTTCTTAAAATCTTTGGAACTGGACAACATATTAATCCCCATCCACCTATTTCAAATGCTTATTAGATACTTAGACCTGTATTTCCTCAAGATCCATGGCAACTGAAGCAAGTGATTTATTGACATGGTGGGAGAGGAGATATCACTTTGAAAACAGCAGTAGGTGCCTGATTCAGATCTACCAAGGATCCTAGGAGCTGGATGCTGCAAAACAGCTCAATTTCCCCTCAGATTAGACAGAAAATGTAATTTATGAAGTAGTATACAGCAGAAATTAAACCAGCTATAATTGTGTCTAAATCTTGTCTTCCTGATTTTTTTTTGAAAACTGCTGGCCTGTTTTGTTTTGAGGAGTTAGGTGTTTGATTCTCTTCCTGAAGATATTCTGTCCTCTCAGTGTTCTAAACTTGACCCTTCTCTGGGTATAATGTGAACACTACACTGTTTAGAATATAAAGTTCTTCTAGTGTTTGCACTACACAGTCTAATGAAATATATATGGATACCACCTGCCACAAAACCACTCCTGATAGTTCCATAATGCCTTATTATTGACAGTGATTACTTCAGATACACAGAGAAATTCTCTTTTTTTTTCTGCAAACAACAGAAGAGCAACATCTTACCTGGAATCACTCAATGAGACAAGATAAGCTGGGGTGTGACACCCACTCCTTTGCTCATTATCCTGAGCAGGGAGACACTTGAGACAGTGTTTACCAAAGTACAGACCACAGAGTTCCTTACCTGCATAGCACCAACCAGTGGTTCCTTTCCTTCTACATCTTCCCCTTGCACCACAGACAAACACCCTGCTCTCCACTGGCCCACCTAGGAAGGAACACATTGCATCTGCTGCTTCTCCTTGTTTCTTCAGATTGGGAAGATTAAAGCACCCCCTTCACACCTCTAACTATTTTTCTTGGTCTTCTATTATCTACTAGTCTCTGCTCAAAAGAATGTTTTACTGCTTTCAGTTATCACTGCCTACTGCATTTGTTGAGAACTGGATGTCAAAGGTTTCATGATCTCTTAACGACATGGGTGGAAGAAAATTGGAATCAGGTAAAACCTGTGCTTTGATTCTGAATGAGCCAAAGACAACTGTCTCAAATCACTTGACCCTGTGTGCCAGAGGCAACCTAGCTGAGAAACTGAGTGAAAAGAACAATTTCCCTGCAGAAAAAACAGAGAATCTGAGCTGAGCTCTCCTAGGCCAGTGAGTTATAGTGGCTAAAAAAGATCATCGGATCACAGGATATGATTAAAACCTGGGTAAGGGGGTAGAATTAACAAAATTGGGTTAATTATAAAAAGGCTTAGAAGAACCTAGGCTCAGAAACACTGCTCTGTATGGGCAAAGATGAGAGTCTCAGTGCTGGGGCCTCTTTGCTGGACACCCCCAGAGATGTTACCTAGAAATATAGAACCCTGTTTGTTGGTCAAACCTTTCCCTGAACTAACATCATGGCAGCTGCCTTTTCCTTTCTGCCATAGGAAGTATCCCAGACCTGGGAGTGTAGATGTGCACATGTGGAGGAGTATTTATGGGGCTTTTCACATGACCAATAGGAGCTTTTCTCTCACCTCTAGATCCATCATGATAAAGAAAACAATACATCTGCTAAAAATTACTAGTTGACCCTCAGTGTGCTTTATGCTGTCACGTGGCCCTGAACACTGTCCTCAAAACTCCAGCATCTCCATTACACAGCAGTGGTAAGCCACTAGTTCTGCTTAGGAGAAACCTTGAGGTGCACCCATAGCAACCTGCCCCAATCACAACTCATTTGAGATCCTCTTGGGCTAAACAGTGAAGTCACCACCCTCCCTCAGCATATTCCTCAGCACTGATAACCACGGGCCTCTGAACAACTCACTTTCCACTAGAGACACACATAGAGCAGGGTTCCTCTGACTAAACAGAGGTTTTTCCACTGTATTCACTTCAAATTAGAGTCAAAGAGAGTCAGGGACAATCATATCAAAGGGAATCTTTAGAGAATATACATAAATCAAAGCCCATGTGCTGTGTGGAACTCACCTTGCCTAACATTCGGTGTCTCTGATACAAGTGTTGGTATCTCAGATAATACCTGGTCTGTGGATGGTCACTGTAGATTTAGTCAGTACAGTCAAGAGATATTTTGCTGTGATTCATCTAACCAAACATAGAATGTAGACATGCATAGAAGTGAACTGCACCCTTAATACTACTGAGTCTATAAAGAAACCCCAAGGTGGCCTGCTCATCTCTAGGTACCCCCATCAAGGCACTGTCAGAATACATGAGGTGCAGAAACTCTCAAGACTGCAAATTGTGCTGAGCTCTGGATTGCCACATTCATTCCTGTTACAGCTGTCAGTCAGGAATGGTTGTAGCATATTTCAAACTTCACAGGTATACTTATTGAGCAAAGTTTCAGCGGTGTTGAAGAAATCTGTCCTGTGTGACTGCTATAGCATCACCCAGAGGGAAGTCTTTGCAGGATCAAAGGTGTAAAATTTTTAATGAAAAGTAGAAATGAACAGCAACCACAAACAGATTCTGTGGACCTTCTCTCGCTTTTCTGTGGTGCTAACTTCTTTTTGACACTTTATCACATGTTAACTGTAGCATCTGGAGGGAAAAGATTGACTTCAGAGCCCTAACACAGCCCCAGCTAAACATCCTGTGCTGCTCTGCAGTCCCTGATTGCTCCCTGGGTGCTACTGAGTACAGAGGCTATGCTGAGCAGCTGCTGATTTCCCTTTAACATCCTGCTGGAAGAACTCCTGCACATCAAGCTATTAGACCATCTAATAGAAGTAATAAAGCTGATATCAGGTACATTTATTTTAACTATACAATAAGGCACAATGTTAAAACTGCCAGCCCGGTTTTCTGCAGTATGTAATATGTCTTGCATTTCTTACAGTAACCAGAAAGGCATAAACATGTCAGAGAAACTACCCAGGATGCAGAAATATTCCTTGCAGAGTCACATAAGGAAAGGCAGGCACCATTCTTTAAAACCAAGCATGCACAATTAACAAGAAAAATATTGCCAATAAAAAGAGGAAAGATGGCCAGTGAGTATAATTAGATGGGGTAGTTCAGAGTGTCGATTTGGCAGGAAAATGACAGCTAGAAGTAACAAAAGCACTTTCAAGAGAGCCAATGCTTGTAGCTCCAGTTTCACAGAACCTTGTTATGTGAAATGGAGTTTCATAGAGGACTCGTGGCTGAAACTTGTGGTGAGTTTATGTCAGAGTAGAATTGAGTGGGATCCCAGAATGGTCACAGACTTGGTTTTCTATGGGAAAGGATGTCTGTTGCTATTTATCTCCCATGAAGACTCAGACTCGAAGTTGTTTAGATGTCAAGGTTTCAAAACCTAAAATCTGGCTTGATAAAGTTCCCATCAACTCATTTACTAAATATTTCTGAGGACCTGGATCTAACTGATTTGAAAAAGGACAAAGGCAAACAGCATAAAGAGACTTGGAATACAGCATATATCATGGGGTCCACTTTTCGTGCATTACTCTTTACCTGTGCACTGATCAGCTGGCACAACTGTCCACAGTCCTCACCTCCTCCCTGTTTCATCAGAGCCAGCCTCCTCGTGATGATATGCCCATTCCATGAAACTCCTCTGAGGCAGGCAAACATGAACTGCCCCACTGGGAACTAAGATACAAATTCATATGGTCATATGGAAATGATGTGGCAAAACAAGCACTGGACTGTGCCCCATGCCTTTGGATTCATTTGTCACTGAACTGTTCATCAACCCATTGTATCTGGGAATACAGATAATCTCTAGTCCCTATAGTGCCACAGTAACAAACAGCTCAGATTCAGAGGGTTCAGCTCCAAAAAGCATCCATACAGGAATGTTCAATGAAATCCAGGGATTGTGTTGTAAACAGCTGGTAAATATACCAAACTGGAGCAAGACTGCAAGCAATACAGCAGTGAGCACCACAAAATTAGAATGGAGAGTGTCTTTTATAATGTAAATGTTCTCAGTGCTTTGCAACAAGAAGCTATAAATGTTTTATAACTTTAATTGAAAGCACATAAACTGAAATGATTTGAAAGAAAGAATACATGAATGTATATTCAGTGTTGGAGAGACATAGAGGCAGATTTGTGTCAAGTTCCATTTTAAAATATGCATTGAATGGATTGATCTGGAAAATCCTTGAACAGCAGAAAATAGGCTCATGTAGCATAGTGCTCATGTCCCAGAGCAGGACTGAAGAAGCTCAGAAAATTGTCTAAATCATTGTTTAAAGCTTCCAGTGAGAATATCTTGGGATCTTCTCTGTCAGAAAAAAAAGCTGTTCTTCTGTGGAAAAGCTCAAAAACTCAAGGTCAATCTACAATGTACCAAGAGGAAACTTAAATATGTGAGGTACCTCCACCAATTATATTCTATCCCCATGCCTGGTTTTTGCTGTGTTGAGGCTGGGTTCAGAGTAGCCTTACAGAGTATTCATCAGCTGACTTATCTTCATTTGTCAGGACACTTGTCCACAAGGCTTGCAGATGTTTCCAGCTGATGAAACCAAACCCAGAAAGGGGGTTTTTAGCTAGAGAGAAATGTGTTTTGACTGTAAAGCTCAAAAAGTGCAGTAACATCCAAAGTCAGTTTTCATCCCTGGAGGAAGCCTGTAGGGTACCCTGGGGAGGGGCAGGACAGATCAAGTTAGTCACAGGGGAGCACATCCTGTCTCACAGAGAAAGGCTTTGCTGTAATAGACTTCAGCATATCACAACCTATCTTAAAAAAATAATAAAAAAAAGGCATGCAGTGATAAAAAGATCAGATTTTAAGAAAACTTGCATAGGATAATCTGTGTTTTCTGATTTGACAGATTAGTAACAATTATATGTGTCAGAAAACAGAGCTGCATTACAATTAACTACTCCTTTATTATACAAAGTGCCCTTCTGTTTTATTTAAATGATAATGGATAATGACTCTATAGAGCAAACACACTGTGCTCTGTTCTGACTGTCCCGTTTAATTGACTGTCTGCTTCTTGCCCTGCCCGTAGGGCAGTGCAGCTGATCTCTCTCCTATACTGGGTTGAGTTGCAAGTTTTACTCCAGCCTGCTTAGTAATTGAATATAGATGAGTTTAATGTGGAAGCTCTGCTAGTGATTTCTAAAAATATGTATGTTCTTCTCTTTGAACAAACTTGGTGGTTGAGAAGACTTAAGCTTTACTGTCTTTACTATGAACAATTTTACTGTGGACATCTTTACAAACTATTTTCCTAAACATTTTGATTGCAGGACTGCAGGACAACCAGAACATGAGAAAATAGGAGCCACTGGACTGTGTCAGATCACTAGTTTCCAGCAGTTTCCAGCACATGTAAGTGGTCAAGAGGGTTCTTAGGGAAATGTTTTAATAATGGGGTTGAGTGGTCACATCTCTGTGTTCAGTAGACTCCAATGAATTTTTCTTCCATAAACTCATTGCGTTTCTCTCTGACTTCACAGGATCTACTAGTCAGCTCTTGAATCCACAAGACACCCACTACAACCTGTGATGCTGAACTCCTCGGCTCAGCCACACAACACCTGAAGAGCCCTCTCTTTCTGTACACTTTGAACTTGTCATTTGCTACCTTAATTCAGTGCCCACTAATCCTTTTCTCAGAAGAGACAGGGAATAATAATTGCCTATGTACCCACTTCTGGCCACTCAAGGTTTTATATACCTCTATCATATATCCCCTCAATAGTCCCTCAGGTCTCCTAATCAGAGTAATTGTTCCTTGCAGAGAAGTTGTTCCATACCTTTATCATCCTTGTTGCCTTTTTCTGAACTTTTTGTAGTCTTATTACATCCCCTCTGAGACAGGGAGCCGGAACAGACACCAATATGTGGTATTTATATAAAGACACACTGTAATGGTTTTGGCTGGAATAGAGTTAATTTTCTACATAGTACCTGGTATGGGCCTGTGTTTTGGATTTGTGCTGCAAAGGGTGTTGATGACAGAGGGCGCAGTGCTTACACAGCCAAGACCATTTCTGCTCCTTACTCCACCGATGAGGATGTTGGGGTTGCACAAAGAGCTGGGAGGGGACACAGCCAGGACAGCTGATTCCAACTGACTAAGGGACATCCCATATTATATGGCCTCATGCTCAGCATAAAAATCTGGGGGAAGAAGAAGGAAGAAAGGAGGATGTTCAGGGTGATGGTGTTTGTCTTCCCAAGTCACCATTACTTGTGATGGAGCCCTGGTTTCCTGGGGATGTCTGAACACCTGCCTGCCCATGGGGAGTGTGAATGAATTCCTTGTTTGACTTTTCTAGCATTGGTTTACCTGTTAAATTGTCTTTATCTCAACCCATGATTTTTCTCACTGTTGCTCTTCTGATTCTCTTTTCTATCCCACTTAGGAGGAGTGAGTGAGCTGCTCTATGAGGCTGAGGTGTCAGCTGAGGTTAAACCATGACACATACTCATTTACTCTGCTCATTATCCCTTTCCTAAAAACTCCTAGTATTAGATTTGTTTTTCCATGTGTGTGAGCACTCAGACAATGTTTACAAAGATATTATCTTTGGCAGCAAGATATCCAAAGATCATGTCGTGGAGCGATAAAATCATACCAGCTCACCATTCATTCAGAAAACTTTGGACCATTTTTTAAACATTGGTATTATTTACTCACACTGAATTTATCCGCCATATTATTGCCAGGGCAATACCTTTAATAGTTCTTCAGAGTGGGCTCCGTTTCTGTTAACTTTGTTTGCCCTTCTTTCCCAGATCATTGAGAAATATGTTGAGCAGAATGGGACATAAAACATCTCCTTGTATATCTCCACTCCATGATGACAACTGATCATTTATGCCTGTCTTCTATTTCCTATCTTTTATCTAATTCTTTGTCAGAGAGCTTATGCTGAAATTCTCATGCCTAAATGAGAATTTTTACAGATTGTGTCAGCCAGAAGAGTTGCTTTTCATTGCTAGTTTCTAACTGATATTAATTTTAAGTAAAGATGGATCTGGCATTACGTCTCAGAGGTTATTATCTGAATGTCTGACAGTCTGGCAGACAATATTTGAGCACCATCCCAATATAAAGACCTTCCCCTTTTCAACACCATCCTCCTCTCCATCTCCTTCCCATCTTTGGAAGAATCATGGTATCACAGATTAACTTAGGTTGGAAGGGGCCTCAGGAGGCCATACACCCTTTTCAAAACAGGCTGTCTTTGATGTTTGATTGGGTTATCACGGCCTTGTCTACCCAAGTTTTACATATCTCTAAGGATGCAGAGACCACATTTATTGAACCACATTATACATGAGGAGAGAACAGGCATCTTCTTAACTGGAGCATATATACTTGGGATTTCTCTAACATAAGACACAAGTCCATTTCCCTTTGGTTTTCAGTGGTGATGTATCTGTCCTATCTCACATTTACTGTTGTATTGGTGCTTTGAATCATGCCTACAAGGACAATGTTGGTGGCATTTGGTTACCTAAATATAGCTATTTGCAATCTGGGATGCCCTAGGGTATTCCTTTCAGCTTCTAACTCAGGCTTCTGAAAAACATAGGTGTCTGGTTTATCCTGTATTACACCCAGGAGGTCAGCCCCAGGAGGATGTCTTGGACACTAAAGGGAATGTCAAATAGCACAGATGCTTACATTTAGTCAATTAAGTAATTTTAACTTAACACAGTATTTCCCCCTCTCCCCTTTCTTTTTGCTAAATTCAATCTAGGCACAGTCCATTTAGGTTTGGCTTTTCACCTGAAGGGAAGACTGTTCAATCACACCTATCTCCTCACAGAAACATTACTGTCAATAGACATAGACTAAGGTTAAATGTCTTATTCCTCCTCTGGTGGAAGAGTATAGCTTTTCCACTGCAGTGTACCCATGCATGTCACTATCTTTTGCACCATTAAGCAATGCTTGAAGTGATGGGAGTAAGCAAAGCATGGTTCCAAGGGCAGTGGGAGTCCAGCCCCTGGCTCAGAGAGAGCTGAGATCCTACTTGTCCTTTCCCTACGCAGAAGTATCATTCTCAACATGCATCACAAATCCAAGTCTTGGATACAAATAATATTATGATAAGAAAAACTATAGGGAGTTCCTCCCCTTGTTTATGGATTACCTTACTCATGAGTTACAAATGCAATGGGAAATGGGAAACTCAGGGACCACAAAGCAAATTGTTAATATAAAATGAGCTGGTGGATCCAAAACACTTCTTTTTGTTTTCTTCAGGAGAAAAATGTTGGCATCTTCTGCCCATGCTGTAAGCGCAGAAAGTGTTGCCTTTTTTTTTTTTAAATTGTGACCATCTATTTGAAAATCTGTTTTACTTTACAGAAATCAACCCTGACAAAAATGATATATTAAATGAAGCCTGAGTGCTGTGGAAAGGGTTGTATTGGCCTCTGAGCAACAGGGAAACAATTTTGCATCAAATGGATTTAATTAAATGAAAGTTTGCATCTACCAAGGTGAGTTGATCTGTTTAACAGTGAAAGCAGGGAGTGAGAGTCTCTGTTTCATTCCATTAGGGTTATATTAATACAACCTAACATTTCAGTCCTTTAACTAACTTAGCAAGCTGAACATGTTATTCCTTCCCATTTCTCCCTGCAACTACCCGAAGGAAAGTTGTAGTGAGGTGGGGGTTCATCTCTTCTCCCTAGTAACAAGTAACAGGACAAGAAGAAAAGGCTTCAAGTTGTGCCAGGAGATATTTAGATTAGATACTAGGAAAAATTTCTTCACTGAAAGGGTTGTCAAGCATTGGAACAGCAGCCCAGGGAAGTGGTGGAGTCACTATCCCTGGAAGTGTTCAAAAGATGTGTAGATATGGTGCTTAGGGACATGGTTTAGCTGTGGACCTGGTCATGTTAGGTTAATGTTTGGACTTGCTGACATTAGAGGTCTTTTACAACCCTAATGATTCTATGATTCTTAATTCCTTTTAAAGAGTAGTTGAATTACCTCTTAAATCCATTTTTCCATCCTCTCCCCATGTCAATAGAACACTTCTATTTTCCAACAGTAATTTATTCACAACAAGCTTTTGCCTGTTATTTTCATGGTAATGCTGTCCTGAAGGCCAAGCAGCACTGATTTTCTTCCTGATGCTTTCCTTCATGTTGCATGTGTGGACAGCAGCTGATCCCATCAGCCTTAAGGGTGCCTGCAGAGCACACAGTGCTGTCTGTTTCCACAGTCCTTTTCTGTCCCTTTCCAGGATTTGTTCATCTTTTCTGACCAAGGATGATTGGATCTTCTATCTTAGCATCCAAATTTCTTGAAATAAACAGTGCTCTTAAAAGATAAAGAAATGCTTAAATCAATACTAAAACAAGAAAGGGACAACCAGACATGATGATGATTGCCACATTGTAAAATGTTCCTGCCTTCGAAGCAGAAAGCTGGTCTTTGGCAGCATGTGTGTTCCTTGTCCCTTACAATGACAAGCTGTTTTACCTCCATGGCTGCAGAAGCTAAGCTTTATCCCAAGTTTATTTCCCATTATAAGACACTGGGATCATGGACAAGGTTGTTCCCTGCAACTTAGCTGGCAAGGCAACGATTTTCAGTTCAGGGCTAGGTTGGAATTTCCCCTTGCTCGCTTGGTGAAGAAATACTCTCAGATTTCCAAGAGACTGCTTTGCAGAAGAAGCAACCCACTGGCATGAGGATGGATAGTCACGATCTATCCACAGTATCTAATCTTGTTCTTAACCTCAGCAGGAGCCTATGCTTTGGAGAAAAAGCAACCAGTATAAACCTAAAAATTACTGACAAAGCAGAGGCACTAATGTGGAGAAGTCTGACACTGAGATTTGTTAGGCTCTGGAATCGTTTCCCAAGGTTAATGATAAAAACACCATCCATCATTTAGGTCTTCTAAAACTAGTCAAAGCACTAGAAAAAATGCACTTTAAGAAAACAATGCTCTATTATCAGGAATATGGGCTGGATGACCTGATAAATCTTTTCCTCCTCTGATCTTCTGTTCTACTAAAAACATGGGGAGGTATTTTTTTTTCCAGTGGTAGGTCTGCCAAACTTGGCTGTTGGAGAGGTGGAATTTTATTCTGGACAGTTTTGAAGTGGTGTTTTTATAAACAGCCCCTTTAAGAGAAGATTTTATATATATATATACTTTATATTCATATGTAAATATTTGAAATTGTCTTCAAAAATGCCAAAATGTTCTGTTAGCTCCTCACCAGAAGACCAGCATTTTTGCTGACAAAGGACAAGGTTCAGTTCTTTCCAAAACCTGCTCATCTATCTTTACCAGTACAATGAGGACAAAGACACCCATCAATGTTAGTATATGCTAGGGAATCAGTGTAGAGATGACTTCATGGCATTCTAGTCAGCTCCTGGTTTTAAACTTGTGTACCAAAGTCAATCAGTGCAACAGATTTACTCCCTGTTTGTACCTACACGAAAGGCAAAGCAGGACTTTGACATGGTAGCCATCAGACACCTGTCCCCAGTGTGATCAGTAGACCCAACACAGCATAAGACTGGTTTCTAACAAAGGCTTTTAAGTGATTAACTACTAAAGGCAGCAGGCAGAAAAATGGTTTCAGAAGAGGAAAAATGAAATGCTAGGTCCTTCTCTTGTCATGAACCTTTGCCTTAAGTATAATTCTGAGAATGGTTTGGAATAATTCACTCTCAGGTGCCTTTACAGTAATATGATGGAACTTAACAGCCTCATCTGTACTATCTAAGGGAAAATTTTCTCCTTGCTGCAGAATTGTAGGGGTGATTCAAAAGTCCTGAAGAAAAGATAATGTTTTCCATTTAGTACTTTAGACTTTGAGTAATTTTGATAGAGGTCCATTATATGGTTCTGCTATTTCCAAAGTGAAATCTAGGAATCCAGGTGGTTATTTTCAAAGTGAGCAGTCTTTAACATAAAAGGCATCAAGAAACAGACAGAGCTGAGGTACAGCTGTGTACATTGTGACTTTTTTCATCTGGGATAAAAGATTTCCCCATGAGTACAGCTGTGTTTACTGATTTGCTTCTATAAAAAATGTAAAACAAGCTAACAGTGAGACATCATCTTTGCCTGGATTGCAAGAACTAAATCCTGATTTACACGGCTGGCATCCTTTAACACAGTGAACTACCCACACTAATACTCCTCAGACGACTTGTCAGATGCTCCTTCCCTGAGCATCCTTCTTTTTCTCTTTCCTCCACTTTGTAAGAATTTACTTAATACTAAGTGGCACAAAACCAAGTGTTCCTCCTTGACTACACCACGGAAAGAGGAATTTCTTTAGAGTAATTTTATTGTCTGCCAATAACTTGCCATAACTGGGTCCTTACATCTTGCTGATTTTGAAAGTCTCCTACAACCTGCCACAAGCCTGGGTATGCAGAAAAGTCTCTGCCATTGATGAGAGAAGGATCCCAAATCCTCTTCCTTTTTTACAAAAAGCTAAGCATGGTGACCACATAGAAATACACCTGCCAAATAAGGTCCACCTGGACACACCACATCATGAATAAGCCTGCACAGTGGAGTTCAGGCTTAGTACCTATGTGCGCATAACCAGACAAGTATCATCAGCAAATATCTCCTCCAGCTGCCACAGGAGACAGTGAAGGGCCTGTGAATTACATCTCTTATCCCTGCTGGAAATGTCTGCATTATGTTCCTTGGTCCTCAAATTAACTGTGTATTAGGCTGACAAAAAGACTGGACAGCCTGAGATGGCAGCTTCATGATAAGGGAGAGGATTCAGTGGCAATAGTGGTTCAATGAGTTCCCAGTGCAACTTTGGGAAAAACTGTTTTTTCCTTGCACAAGTCAGTTCAATAAGGCAGTTGCAGCACAGCCCCCAGGCAGGCACAAGGGAGGGACAGAGGCAGCATTTTCTGATGCTGGCATTCCCCAACATGACCCATGACCTGAGATGCTTATGTTGTTCCTAAGGTCTTTATTTCTTCAGCTTGAGCCCTCTGCTGAAGAAATCCACTTGTATTCTGCTTGTACCTATGGTACCGTTAACAGAAAGTGAGTCATGGGGCAGGGTTTCCCTGCATCTGACAGGTAACAGGACAGTTTATTTCTCCGCTGATCAGGAATGAATGAAAGCCTGGAGTGCCCAATGTGACACTCCAATACACAGTGACTCATTAACAGCAGCTACTACACCTTGAAATGGCTGTGTCCACCCCTGTGCCAGGCTTGGTATTATGGCAGTGACAGTACCAGGAGAAATAGCTGTTAACATCTCTGAAGGCAGACCTGTAAAGCACTAAGATGCATTTACTGTGACAGGGACACACTAACAGAGCACTTGTAAGGGTAAATCATGCCTCCTTCGTCTCTTGGGTGTTTCAAGAAGGCTGAGGAGGCAATGTGTGAAGAAGGGGGATGGGAGCTTGTCATGATCAATCCTGGCTCAGATGCTCTAAAGGGGTGTTAGGAAGCTGGTCCTGGGCACTGTTGGCAGTTGCAGCTCCACAGTGAAGGATGACCACCGGGGCTGGCCCTAGAGGCTGCTCTCAAGGCTTAGGGCAATGCTGAGGGTTTGAGTCCAGACTTCACCAAAATGATCAACATAAGGCAGATTAAGAGGGAAATGTGACACAGCCTCTCGTGTCATGTTCATGGGTTGGGTTCCCTCTTCTGAGGGAATTTTGGCCAGGACAACATGATGGCTGCATTCCTGCCAAGGAAGAGGATGGAGCTGCTGACACTGCAGCAGGGATGTCTGTGCTTCACACAGATGACCTTTGCCATCCTGTAGACTGAGTGGGGTTTGCAAATGAGCCCCACGGCAAATTTTTCAACAATGGAGGCTGTTCCAGCTGCTTTCATCTAGCAGAGCCCTGACAATACCAATAAAGCCAAAAATCTCTTCACTCCCACACAAATCTTTGTCTACCTCTTTTAGCATAATCAGTGAAAATGGTTGTATCAGAGCTCCCTTTTTTAACAAAAGATTTGGCCCCAAAACATTGAAAATGCATATTTATCTATACCTATTTTAGCTCCATTTTGCTTCTCAGTGTGGAAACTTACAATTTCTCTTTCATTTCTACACAGTGCTGCACAACTGACATATTGCTAACCCCATGCCAAAGCACAAGCTGTAATAATGCTATCAGACCAGCATTTCAGAGAGTTTTTCCTCACTAACCTGTGCCTGACCTTTAATTGATAAACAGCAAAGTGGATCTGACAGTGGGGTGATGTAGAGGCCTTATATCTCTCTATAACTTCAACTGATTGCCCCTAAAATTGAGATAAAGTGATACAAGACCACAGTGTCTGGTATGAAAAAACACATAACTTAGCACATGAGCTGAATACTGAGGCAGAGCATGAGAAGATTAGACAAGTGGAAGAAAGAGGAGGGAATGTGGAACAAAAATCGCTGTGTTAAGGATCTCAGTTGGTCTGTCAGAATTAGTCATGCAGTTGTGTACAGATTAAAAACATCTTGTTTGATTAGTCTCAAAACTTACTAGGGAATTTAGCCACACAACTCATTAATTTCAATGAGCATGTTTGTGGGTAACTATCTTTGTTGACTCTTAAAATTTGAAGTCTTGATATGACATTTTTCTTCCCATGAGTTTCTCATGGAGTGAAAGCAGCGACAATGAAGAAAAGTACTTCTACATGTATAAGTTTTTCCAAAGGGATGCCTAATGTGGTGACTTCTTTTCAGCTGCTACTGCTCTTATTAAGAAGATGAATATAGAAATGTTGCTATAAATAGAAGACCATGCTCATGACCACATGCTGTGAGTCATCACTGTTAATTATTCATATGTCTTTTCAAAGATACCTGAGGATTCACAAAAATGAATGGTTGCAGAATTAGTTATTTAGCATTTTTACTGACACATATGCATGTGTCTAGATAAGTATCCCTTTGGTTTTCTCCTTTTTATAATTTCTCTTTGTAAATAAAGAGAAGGTACTGTATCACATGTGAAAAGTGACTAGTCACATGATGCAGTGAATAATGAACTGTGTGTGCAAACCAGCTGACAAATTCCCCATGCTAAGCTTTATTGTATGCAAAATATTTGTCAGGTGCTCATGACTAAGAGACGGATTTTTCTAGCAATCATGACCAGTTAAGGGAGAGCAGACTAATAAAAAAAGAGATGATATTTCTAATGCATGTTCTTAGAATAAATTGCTGTCACAGCTTTATTAACTACCATGATCAGCTAAAGGAGTGTTTTTCTTCTCTGCCCATTTTAGTTCTTGATTCTGAGTGGTTTTTTTAAGAAGAGCAGTAGCAACAGCACACAGATAGTAAGAGTGAGATTGTACAGGAGTAAGGGTCCACTTTGAGGTGGGTTACATAAAATAAAGAATAGGCTCAGGAATCATTACTTTATTTGAAGTGATTCAGATCTGGGACAGCTACCATAGCACCTTTCTAAACCATTCCCAGGTGCAGCTCAGCAACTAGCACCAGTCAGGGATCATTCCTGGCGGGTCTTGTATGTGGAGCCATGCAGTTTTGGAGACCTAGGGACCAAGACATCAGCAGCGCGAATGTGAAATCTCCCACAGGAGTTGTTCTCACAGCTCAGCAATACAACAAAATCAATCTACGAAGGTTGTAACCTCTGTACCCAGGAAAATATCTCACTGTGCACTAACTCCTCTGTTTCCCAGATAGGTGGGACACCACTTTTTTGCTCCCCTCGTCCCAGTACCTGAGGCTGTTGTGGCTTCCTCTGTATCTTTATGTGTCCTTGCCTCCTGTCTCCCTGTGAGGAGAAAACTAGCTTGGTCTCTTGCTAAGCCAACATTCAGCCCCCCAGTTCAGCATCTGCAGAAGTTGCAAGGGGGATGCTCGGCAGCAGTCTATTTCACTCTCAGTAAAAAGTTCACTGGGTCTCTCTTCCAAAACTTAATGTCTTCCAGTTTATATCTCCTCATTTCTTAATATTCATAGAATCATAAAATGTTAAGGGGTTGAAAGGGACCTTAAAGATCAGTCACAATGACCCCTACCATGGGCAGGGACATCTCCTACTAGACCAGGTTGCTCAAATCCTTATCCAACCTGGTCTTGAATACTGACAGGGTTGGATCATCCAGAGCCTCAGCACCCTCACAGTAAAGAATTTCTTCCTAATATCTAACTTAAATTTCCCTTCTTTCAATTTGTGCCCATTACTCCTTGTCCTATTGATTACTACATAATAAGATTACTTATAATTTTACAAATCATTCTGGGACCTTCCAGCACTTTACCTCAGTTCCAAAGTGGCTCCACTCAATGCAGGAAATAGTCAGTTCATCTTCACTCTGCTCATTTGCTCCAGCAGACACAGTCCACCTTTGTTTTGCTTATTATTTCCCCTTTCTACCATCCCTGTAGCAAATGTCAGGTTTCTCCAGAGTACAGCCATCTGAGCTCTATCTCAGATGTGCCAAGGTCAGAAATAAATTATGAAAATAATAGCAAGCAAAAGCAAAGCTGTATTGCCTGCTACCAACTATTGCTATGGTCTTTAATAAGTTGTGTGGAGCGCTCACATCATGAGTGGTGCTGTTGGTCAGCACAAATTTTCTCTGATATCACAGGACAGCCAGTGATCTTGCACATATGATTCAAAAAAGGGACTTACTAAAATCCAAAATCACTAGCACTAAAGTCCTCAGCTTCCTCAGTATTTATAAGAAACACCCTTGCTTTCACATTTGTGGGGAAACTGTTTACCACATACCTTCAGAGGAGCAGAATTACCTCTGCTGCCCAACATTAGTGGAGCTCAGGGTAAAGGATGGTGTGTCAATGCCAAATCTCTGACCCACATCCTCCCATCTCAGATCTACCTCTTCTCCAGAACAAGCAGAGAGGATGCAGCTGAGTAGGTCTCCATGCATATAAAGAAGGAAAATCAGCTCTCCTCACTTAGTATCTGGCATGCTCTGAAAGCTCAGCTAAATAAGGTCTGCCTGATGTACAGCATCAGTTGCCCGTGTCTTTAGCAGGTCTGATTTGAAACCCTCACTGCACTCAGTATAGGGGATACCACTGTGCTGGCCAGTACTTGCTTACACTGATAAAACTTCAGAGAGCCTGGAAGCAGCATGCCTCCTCCTCCTCGTGCACACTGCAAAATGACTGTGCCATGGCTGCTGGAGATGTTGACCAGAACAGAGCCTCTACAAAGAGCCATTGTTCCCCAGCCAACATAGATGCAATGTGTTGCTTTTTTACAGCTCACATTAGTCAATGAAATCGATCAACCGAATAATTTGTGCCTTGCAATGGGTGAGGTAACAGCAAAAGCAACGTATCTTCTTTAATCCTCGTCCATGTGGCAGATGCCAGTGGGTTTAGTGCAATTATCACCTGTATATAAAATTATCAAGTGCCAGGTGACCCCCTAGCAGCAGGCTGAGAAGTGCTTGACTGCGGCTCCATTTCCAGTGTTTGTGCAGCCTCCAAATTCAATCGTCGCCAAAAGGAGCTGCCTGGCTTTGCCAAGGCAGGTTCTGAATGGCTCAGTACAAAGAAGCACCAATAAAAACCAAATGCAGGAGTATGTTCCCCTCTTTGTCTTTCTTTGTGAGCAGAGCAACTGACCTAAGAGCTGGGTCTCATTACCCTGCATCTTTGAAATCCACGTCATTGAGCAGGGGTTACTTCTGGGGTTAAATTCTTGTCTTGCCACCCTGGAACAAATTTGAAAGGTCTCCATGTAAAGCAAAGGGTCATATTAGACTTAGATCCTTATTAAGGAGAATTCTTCTCCTGAGGTTTTTATAACACAGAGAACTCTTTCTTTCCTTTTAATTTCTTTTTTTTTTTTTTTCAGTAACTCTATGCATTTGGACTCTTCTAATAATTTTTTCATCAGGACCATTTCCAGGAGCCAAATCAGTCTGTAAGTTACTACAGACTGTTGCTATGAATTATCCCAAAGCCTTTGTGCCAGCATATTGATTGCTTTAAAGTCAAGGGAAAATAGATGCACAGCCATAAAAAACCCTTCACAAGAGCAAAGAGATTATTCATCCATACAATTTAAAAATGTAGCTTGTAGGTACAGGAGTATGATTAGCGAATAAGTGCAGCTCTGACAGCTTCAAAGTTGTGACACATACAAGCAGCCAACTGTCTGCCAATTCCTTAAATAAACTGATTGTCTGGAAGGAAGTTTTCTGATTAGTAGTAGAAGATTCAGGTAACGATTTTCCTTTTTTTACTTTTTTTTAGGAGGTATAAAGAGTGGATTTGTAGTCAGATTTTATAACACTAATGAAATCAAGCATTGTTTCAAATATTTATTAGAATTGTTACTGTGGATGTATCCTTATTGCACAGTGAGCTGTTTTATAATTTATGGTTTATAATTGTATAGATTCTCAGTGTGCTGAGCCAGACTTGGTTCCTCTCTCTGCCTGTCGACTCAATTGGCTGCTATCTCTTCCATGCTAGATTAGCTCTTATTAGTTCTGATAGATGTTATCCTTTCAAGTTGTTGCTGGCTTGACTTTGTGGTCGGTTTAGAAGGAAAGTGTTTATCTGAACCAGAGCCGAGAGTAAGCCCTCCAATGCAGATTTTTAACTCTCAGGGCTGTTGCTGATTGTTAGACTGCTCTGCTCATGGTGCTCTGCCATGGATGAAACTGGTACTGAGCAAAGGCCAGACTGCAGATGTTCCAAAGCTGATGCTCCGAACTAGCCAGTTCTACCAAGCCTCTACAACCCAGCCTTGCCAGCTGGTGAGCTACTTTTCACTCAACATCAGCTGCTCACCAATCTTAGTGAAGGGGGCCAGCCTTTGTGAGGGAGCCTACTTTGATTAGAAATGTCCTCTTAGTTAAGCCTGGCATGCCTACAGAACTGATGGGTGGCCCAAGATGAAGAAAAGAGGAATGTAATCCTGTCACTATCTGCACGATCCTCCCTGCCTGGGAATGCCAATCAATGATCAGATCTCCTCCACCTGCAGCGGGAGCTCCAGCATTTAAAGCATGTGAAGACATTCATCTGTAGATGTGGTAATATGGAGTTGTCTACCACCTCAAATTTCTCTCTCTTGTTAGGGAAGACTGAGAACACCAAGGGATGGCCCATCCCAAGCTGTTATCTAGGAGAAGTTGTATGAGTCACTGTGTAGGTACCCATGTCTGTGCGCTCACTGGAGAAGACACCCAGAATGCCAGCTTAGTCTGGATACCAGTTGCTACAGGGATGGAATTAGATGAGAGCAATCCTATCTCTGCAGCCCCCTTTACCAAATATCCTAGCAAAGGCTGCAGTCAGCACCATGGGTTTCAGAATGAAGGAGCAAGACGTTTACCCAGAGGGAAAGTCCCAACCTGTCAATGTTTGGGGGAAAAATATACAATTTGCATGAAGATTAAGTTTGAACCCTTCTAAGGTAACTGTTTCCCATTAATACTGGATATTACTGTCTTCTGTACAAACAATCTGTTACTGAATTTCATGACACTCTTAAAGTTTATATCTTATGGTAATGAGTTCCTCAGGCTAATTGTGCATTGTCTGAAAAAAACCTCTCCCTGCATAATTTTTTTCTGAATATATTCGTTATACTAGTTAATGGACTTCACTTCCCACAATGCTTTCTTTAATACTACTGTTAGCTTGAACTCTGCAGATTGGAGATGGCTGTTGCATGCCTAGAGGAGTGGGCTAATCACAGGACTAGAATTAAGGAATTTATGAGTTCGTAAAAGTTCCTCTAACATTAATTGCCCAGGAAAGGCTCTTTATTAAGCATTCATTTGTCTCTTTGTTTTGCTCAATCTTTACTAATTTTACATATATGTACATGTACTTTTGTGTTAGCACTGAACAAGGAAAGGACCACTGGGCACTAGTTGGGTGCAGAGAGCTTTCTTCTCTGCAGTCCATTTACCATCTGGATTTACCAATGCAGGAAGTCTGCCTTTCAGGGCAGAAATCAAATCCCTTTTTTTTTTTTTTTTTTTTTTTACCTGTAACTTTACTGCTAAACTGACTACACTGACACCTCCAAAGTGCTGTGAGGTCCTCCCAGGAAAGGTCCAGTTTGGTTTGCTGCCACAGATTAAACAAACAGACTCTGGTATTTGTTTTCCTTCACATGAATGTGTTTAGTGGGGTTCAAAATCAATCAGGAAAGAAATGTTTGGAGTTAAAGGCAGAATCTTTTTTTTACTTGGCTGTGTTGGTGATTTCTGTGTTAGAAAAAGGCTTTTGGCTTTGAAACCTGCCTGCCTCAGCTATATAGGTATGTCAGGAGGAAATCTGTCAGAAAAAAAATGAATATTTGGCAGCGAAAACTTTCAAGTCAGACATAGTAATTAATCTTGATTAGGTTTATTAGGGTTGCAAGAAGGGTAAGTATTTATTCCATGCACTCCTTAGAGGAGTTTAATTGCTGTGTGTTCTGGTCTGGTTTTGTTTTGTTCCTCCCAGCTTTCTAAGCTTCAATTTATATGAAACGAACCAATTACCTAACGGTGCTGCCTTAACCTTTCTTTGTGCTGATCCACTGAAGAGCAGAGTTAGTGACTCTTCAATAGATCATTGTGCTTCCAGAAGGGCTGTTGTAAACCAAGTGATGCCACACTCTGTGTGCCCTTCAGGATCTTCTGGCACTGCTGATAATGGGCTTTCACTTTCTCTGGGCTATAGGTATCCCTGCCACTTTTAACATTTAGGCAGATAACCTCTGGGGCAGGGCCATCACACACCTAGGTTGCCAAAGGCACGGAGGCATGATTCTGTGTCATGGAGCAGTGGAAACTGAACAACAACCTCTGAACTTAGATTTAGAGCCCATGAGTGCTGAATAAGCTCGAGGCAGCAGTGGTACTGCCCAGCTCATAAAAGGGCTGCACCCAGACCAGCTCCCAGTGCTGGATGAAAGCACCTCTTAGTTCCCTCTGCACCTTCATGAAGCTGGATTAAAGAGCACATTTCTAAAGCTGACATCTCTGGAGTGTGGAGGTGTCCAGGAGGGACATTGCCATTGGCAGCCACTGCCTGATGCTCCAGTCTGACTGCTGTAGGGTAAGAAAAAACAATCATGGCTGACTTCTCCAAGATGTTTAGAAAAGCAGAGACAATTAAGAATCTGAGGATTACTGTGCTGTATGACTGTCACAAATCCTAGAACACAAGTTAGTTCTCATTTATCTGCCACCTTGACTTTGGAAATCTCAAGCACATCACCAGTAGGAAGTAACACACTGACCTTGTTTTGAATACAGGAGCCAAAGAAACAACTACAGTAAGTTTCTCATCAGGACTAAGGCTGTCACCCAAAACTCAGGCACTGGGCTGTACATCACTACGGAGAAGTCTCTGTGCAAGATCTGTGCGATTCCTGAAAGATAAAAACTGGAAAGAAGGCAGCAACTGACTCTGTTCTGGGGCCTCTGGCTCACTTCACTCTTTGATCCAGAGAGGGAGTGCAGGATAAGCAAAAAGGCACGTTTTCCTGCCAATAGTGAGTGGAGGAGCGTTTCTGGAGAAGCCTTTGGGCTAGCTTCCTCCCCCCACATTCCTGTCCCTGTCATGGCTTCAGCAGCTCAGACAAATGGCTGGACACACTTGAGTGCACAGCCCTGCAGTGCAATGGGGATGCTGCCTTCATCATGAGTCTTGTGTTTAGGTATTTTCAGCAAGAGGAGGGGTTAGAAGGGAAAAAAGACATAAGAATGTGTGAGCTACTTTTCTTTCCATTTTTGATTACTGAGAAAAGCTGTCAGCTGTGCACTGTGTTATGCCAAACAGCTTTGCAAATCCCCTTGCATGGACAGCAAGGTCCTGCTCCAAACACTGAAAAGATCCAACTGGAGCATTATGTTCAGCTTTCCTCAAAAATTGATCATGCTTTCCTCAAAGCTGTCATGCAGGGACTACTGCTGCAGCCCACATTTTGCGTTTTGTCACAGGTGTGAAGCTTCATTAGGGCTGTATGGCTGCAAACGAAGGCAGGGCTTGGCCAGAAAAGCCGTCTGCAAAACAGACCAGTGCTCATTTCATGTGACTGCCTGGGGTCAGCCCTTGGGTATTGTACCAAGACACTGCAATCCCCACGCAACCTTCTGTGTGTGCTCTGAACCCACAGGCAATTTGTGAGGGCTACGCTTCCCAAGCCTCTAAGAACACAGACATTATGTGATGAAGTTTGAGGGTGTCCGTGCTTAGCAGGGACTGGAGAGAGAGGGGACAGGCCATTCTCCTAGACTGCAGTTTTCTTGACAAAGAGAGGTAACAAGTCAGGTGTCATATGCAAACAAGGGTTATTTCCTCGCATTGTTGCCCTTAGCAGCTCAGCACTGAGCAGACACTTGAGTGAAAGGACAGGCTCAGTTTGTCAGAGATCCAGCTGAAATCTGAAGTTATTCAGTTGAAACCAACAAAGAGATGGATAAAACTCTGGCCTTGTGCCTGGCTGTGGAGTTCTTTCTGAACAGACTAAGGAAAAAATAGCTGTGGATTGCAGACCATGTCTGCAACAGAAAATGGAATTTGCCAATGAAGAAAACTTGTCATTTATAAAGCTTTTGAGCAACTTGCTTTGATATATTTGCAGTGCCTTTAAATAAACATCTCAGCTGTAATGAGCTTATGTGTTAAATGAACAAGTGCGGAAATTAGGACATGAGATATTTGCATAGTAGCCAGGAGATAATTACTGGTGATAGTCCAAACCAAAGAATAGTATCTATTGTTTCCAGCAAACTGGTTTTCATAAAACAACATGAACTTCCTGTACTCAAAACACTCACATCAGCAATGCCTACAATGTTATGTAGCAGAACTATTAATGAATAACAGTGCATAGGGGGAAAAAAAATCAATCCTGGACAAACTGTAAAGAATTAAGCCTAATCTATGGTATGTTTAGAAGGTCTGTATACTATATATCTTTCTATTTAGTATTAAGTGAAAATATATGCTGGTGAAAACCACTGGATTTTCATTTTAAAATGGGTAGATTTTATGCAGATTTAGCCACATGCAGAAATGTAGACATTAATTAAGGATCTCCTTAAGTCAGGAGCCTTGCAGGAGCTGGAGATCCCATTGAAGGGCATGACTAGGAATAGTTCAAGGTTTAATTTAAGAGGGTCGGTTTGTAATATACACTAGGAAATATAATTAGTCACTAGCAGAAGAATTCATCCTTACTCTGGCACCATGTGGGTCACTTCTCTCCATGTGAAATGCAGCCACCCAGACTGAGATTGCTGAGACTCATTTTTGTTTGGTGAAACAGTAATTAATGCTGCATAAAAAAAAGCTGAAAAGCACTCATGGCAAAGTGGCAAATGATACAGGGAGTTTTAGGTCAGTAAGCAGGGAGGACAAGCCTGCCAGATCTGCCTCATTTGTAAGCCTAACCTCTTGACTGACAAAAAAGATGCTCTTCAATTGGAAACTCCCTGTGAAGGTATGCAAATGAAATAATGAAAACCAAATCTGTATTTATGCTTTAAGTCACATGGAAGATGTGAGAGTGTCCTGGTGAAGAAAAACCCCATTATTTGCTTTGTCTTACATTTCTCCTCTGTATGCATGTGCCCTGGGTCACTGCTGGAGACAGATGTATGGGCTGTGTGCACCTGGGGCTGACACGTTCTGCTCATCCTTATGTTCCTGTGACACCTGACAAATAGCAAACTGCTGTAAAAAATGGTGCTGAATGGCTTCGGAGACAGAGATCCAGAAGGCCAGGTCTCAATTACACCCAGTTAAGCTTGACTTACTAGCAATCAAGGCTCACTGTCTTAAATAATTCTATGGACAATGGGGACACTTCTCCTCCTGACTTTCTTAAAACTCCTCATGAATTTACCAGGACCTCTGTGCCAGTGAGAACTGAGCAAGGTGTTGAATGTTTGCCTGAACGCTCTTTTTGTCCTCGCTGTCAGTCTATGTCACACCAGCAGATGCTGGGAGCAAAAGGCCAGGCCACATGTGGTCTCAGCTACAGTAGCTCCATGGCAGCAAGTAGAGCAGTGCCAGGCTAAATCACTTCACAGATTGTATCATCATGACTAGAGAGGATTAAAATATGTGTAATTTTTACCCTGCTGGCCAGAAACCCCCTCTGATTATTTCTTTATGTCAGTTTCCTCATTCTTTTTACTCTTCCAAGGTCATCTTTTGATAGGAGACAAGTAGTCAGATCTTGGTACAATATGTGTGGCAGAAGAAGGCAAGATCAGAGATGCTATAATATAGCTGTACACAGAGACAGAATATTCTTTTCCAGGGGAATTGGTGTTTGCTATTTAACCCTGCTCATGTACTCTGCCCACTCCCACCAAGAGACCTCCTCACAGCCTTTTCATGTCTCTTGTTTTTACTTGTTGTCATCCTGCAATGTCTCTGGGAAAAACATTGTCATCCCATTTTACTCCTCTGGGTCAAGAGGGAAGTGGACAGAGGTCCCAAGCCTCAGAAGTACACAGGCAGCTACCTTTGAAGGCCCTTGAACAGCCACACCAAACATGTACATACAGAGTAACAAGCAGAGTTTGGGACAGTTCTGGGAACTAATCCCAGTTCCTCTAATAGCTGAACAAGTGTACAATTCAACCCACTTGGCTTCTCATAGAGGTGACCCCCTTCTTTAGAACTACCAAAGGGTCAGCCCCTCAGCTTGTAATTGCAGTGGGAAAATAATTCATTAAGGAATGGATGGCTGCCTCATGTGCAAGGCAGTTGGAAAAGAGGAAGGAAAGGGAGAGGGAGAAAAAGGCAAGGAAGGGCAAGGGCAAGGACAGGGCAAGGGTGGGAAAGGGAAAGGAAGGCTTTCCTCCCTGTTTCTTTGCTTCCTGGTAAGGTATGCAGGTTAAATAACATTAGGTCAGGTTGAACTTTTTAGAGCGTACCAGACTCTCCTTCTTTTCAGATATGAAGGTAGGAGAGTAAAGCACACATATCTAAGTAACACAAAGTTTCAGTGCTTTAAGCCAACATGATTCAGTGGATGTGTGTGTGTGAGTGTGTGTAGGAGAGCACAGCACAGGACTATAACAGGGAAAACTGAACAAGCTGAGTATATCAGTTAGAATAAGCTGACCAGGGTGGGACAAGGATAGAGAGAGTCTCAGAACACAGAGGCCTGGGGTGCTGAGATGGGACTGGAAACCAGCTCTGATTGCTCTTACACTCAGGGATAACAGGCTTAGTACATTCTTCTAAATACACAGAGTTGCATTCAAGATCCTTGGCCCCAGTTTGTCCTCCTAATTAAAATTGCCTATAATAGCTGAGAATGTGGCAGTCTATACAGATCAGACTGTCCTTCATGTTTTGTTTCAAAATGAGTGTATCTCAAGATGTCATAATTGGTCAAGTTGGTGATTTACTGTTTTATCCTCCCAGTTCTTATCTAGATGATTATTTCTGTTCTTCAGTTATTCAGACCAGAAAGAGCACTGATAAGATTTTCAAAAACATGGTCTTGGGAGAGCCTTGCCCTTAGACCATCAATATCTCCATCTTCTGCACCATACAAGTACGGAATTCAGAAGGAAAGATAGGAAAAATATAATCTATTCTTCCTCATACCTCTGTGCCATAGGGAATCAAGCAGTGCAAACCTGCATTCCAGGCCCTTTCACTGAAAGCTGTCTCTAGAAGACTTACCAAATTGGGATTCTTCTCCACTGCCTTAGGCAATTAACAAAACTTCTTTACATTCAGAAGGATCCCCCCTAGCAATCTTTGACACAGACACACACAAACACACATATTCAAAGGGGTTTACTCTCTTATCACTTGATGCATAAGGATGGGCAGGTGAAAAAAGGTAAAGTGCTCAGAGATCACAATGAGAATAAAGTAGTCATGGATAGGCTTATGTCAGGGGATGATACCTGGCACTGCTCAATACAGCCAATGTATCCTGCTGCATTGCATTGAAGATGTGGTAAAGATACGGGTACATGGCATAATATCATTTTATATGTAAGAATATTTCATCCATTTGTGCTGTAGCAAAACCAGTGAACTAGGCAAACCCTCCAAACATCTTGTGGACAGCTTTGCTGACAAAGAAAAGGGAATGGAAGTGCCTTGTAAATTTTTGGTATCACATACTGCACATGAACTTTTGAGATGGCCATCTCCCTGCTGCTACACTGCATGCCACAATCCCTTCCTTTCCTGCCAGATTTCAATCTGTTCCACATAACCCTTGTTATTCCTCCAACAAGGGATTTCAGCAGCATCATAGATTTTTGTACAAGAATTGCATTTTACAAGTAATTCTTGTAGTTAGCCTTCTGGCATGCAATCATTTAACATGTTTTAGACTCTCAGATTGATTCTCATGAGTCTGCAGGTCTCAGCTTCAGGAGCAGGATTCCATCTCTGGATAAAGAACAAGAAACCACTGAAAAGTGGAGAAGCCAGACATCCAATAGCCTGCATGTATGAACAAAGTTTTCAGAAGAGATCAACTGTCTTTCATCCCTTGTGCAGGGATGAGATGTTCAGAAGTGCCCAATGTCTTAATAGCTCTCACTATAATCCTTCTAGGTAGAATTTAAAAGCCCAAGTTTTGATTTATTTGGAGCCTCTTGACTCAGCGGTGAGAGTTGAGCTCTCTGAAAAACTCATCTTCTTTTTAACAACCATGCCTAGTAAATAATAAACATTACAGTCTGACACTAAAAAAAAAAAAAAAAAGGAAGAAACAGACCTAACATGGTAACTTCCCTTGCTACCTTTTTTTGGTTTCAATTTGATGGGATCTGCACAAAAATTGTGCTATTCAGGAAAAATATGGATTGGAAATTTTATATCAACATTTGAATTAGTGAAAAAATAATTTGATAATTTCCAACTTGATGTGAGGGTAGTTGCATGGACTTCAAAGTTCCATCTTAGGCAAAGCCCGAGTACTTGTTTGAACTAGGTGCCATAAATAGCAAAAGTCTGAAACCTGGTTTTAAGGGAGTTTTGTCAGCAACATATCAGACAAATAACTCAAGATGTGTTCAGTGTTGCCAAGGTTAGTGAAACCCTTTATGATCTGCTGGCTACCATCTAGCTGTGTAATTAAAATGACTTGGGTGTCCTGCTCATGCAACACATTTTTCTCCTGACATTTAAGTGACAAGAGAGACAGTAGTAGAGGACTGGTTATATAAGGAAAGATAGTGAAGTATTAATATGGAGCTCTGCTGAAATTTATGTGGGATGCAGTGTGTAAGTCTAGCTAACCACATTCGGGAATGCTAAATTCAAACTGAGATGGGCAAAGAGAAGGACTCCTAATGTTACTAAGGAAATCTAACTTACTAGAGGAGAAAAAAAATACTAGAGAAACTATAGCTGCCCCTACTAAGTCTGCCAGACAGTAAAATCCACCGAGGAATGAAAAGTACCTAGAGAGACAGTGTGAGGCCTGTGTTAAGGCTGAGCACTGAGACCACTAGCTGTCCTTGTCAGTAGCTAAGCTGCACTGTCATTTCATTATGGAGCACTAAGTTGCTCAGGTGCAATCTAGAGGTGGACAGAGAGACACCAAAAGCCTCTGAGACTAATCCACTAGAAGAACTCAAATTGCAGTAAGAAAAGCTGAGACTAGGAGGAATGCACCTCCTGCAGTGGAGCCTGGGGTCACACAACTAACTGATGAGGTGGAAACACAAATCCTAGGCATTTTGTCACCAAAGGTGGTGTAAATCATGCTTATGTCTTCTGGGAGTGATGAAGTTACCCTGTGATAATTCCACTGGCAGGGAGAATACTTTGTTATAGATGATAAGCAACCACCTTGCAATCAGCAATACTGCCTGTTTCATAAACAGCATGCATTTTTCACCCAGAAACGTCATTACACAAGATATATTTGCAGGCACTGGAAATAGATCCAAGAACCCACCACTGTTCTGTTACGGTCCCATTAAATGGACTAAAGAATCAGGATCTTTCTGGATTCAGAGATCATACATTCTTTTTTGCACAGTGGCCCATCTTCAACGAAGAGTATATTCCCATGAAGATTATAGATTATGTTGGTGAAAAAGCACCTCTAGAAAATAGGAGCTGCAGCACCTCTCTCAGGCAAATGAAAGTCATGGTCCCAGACTTGTTTCCTTCTCACATGAGTTCTAGACAGAAGGCAAGTAGCAAAATTCAGCTGCAGATGCTTCTTCCTCTTCCTTCTCCAACAGGCATGTTCCCTCAGACAACATAGGATATGTGGTCCAGTATTTGACTGATAAAAATGGAGAAAGGTTGCTTTGCTCCAATAATCTACGAAGAGCTAAAGTTACCACTCTCCGGACAATTGCCCTGATCTGAGACACAGTGAGCCACATGGAATCTTCAGTCACTCTGTCATGCAGAACACCCACATCACTTATGGAGTTGGAGGTACTGCGGTGTCTCAGCAAGGCAGCTTTAGTATGTTGTCTGAATTATGACAGTTATTACCATGAAAACAAATAAATACAAACTGGATGTGAATAAATGCAGTATGGTAAACAGAGGAAAATGTTAAGAGCATTATCAAGGTGGATAAGATTCTAGAATGTCATCTCAGAAGTATTAGAGGGAAGAAAAAGGTAATTGATTAAAGACAGCAACGAACACATGGAAACAGCAATCTTGGTCACACTGGCCCAAGGGTTTCATTGTTCCTTACTGGAAGGTGTTTTTTCCACGATTCTTCTCTTTTTAGGCTCTCCTTTGTATCAGTGGGAACTTTCACCTCCTCTGATTACATCTCCCCTCCCATTCTCTCTAGATGGACACAGACTGTTGAAAGTGGGAGGCAGATTTTTGTGCCAGCCACTTCATTCAAATTACCTTTAAGCCCATTGAAAACTGAGGTCTAAATAAAGGTGGAATATAGCCTGAAGAATTGTAAAAAAAAAAAAAAAAAAAAGCCTAATGGCTTCTGTAGGATGTCAATTAACCTGGTTCATGAGGGGAGGATAGTTGATAACTCAGTGAATATTCTAGCCATTTCAACTCTACCAGAAATTAACTATTTTACATCCTATACTCTGTATAAATCCCCCACCAGATTCCACCTTCTAATTTCTATAAAATAAAGATATAATAAACATATTCTTATCACATAAGCAATAAATAGGAAATGCTCTTATGAGATACACATTAGTTCCCACAATAAAAGAACACAAATCAAACCCAGCAGCTGAAGAGCAGATGAGTGAATGATTATTTTGCCCCTCTAATGAAATGATATTGTGAAAGGCATTAGACAGATTGATTAGCACTCAGTTGACTGACAAAACTGCCCACGCTGTGCACCATTATAATGAATCTACCTAGAACTACTTCCTTGGGAGTGTGCACTGGTGTGTGCATCCGTATGCATGTCTTTGTGCTTTGTAGCAAATTATTCATTGCTGTTTCTTTATAGTGCAAAAAAACAGCCTAACTTGCACAGCTTCATGCTTTAGAGTTAGCTATGAATACACTCTCAGGGTAGGACTCCTGCAAGAACTCATTTTCAGTACATCTGACAGTCATTTCAATTAACACATTTATCAGCATATTTACAACATGCAGCAGGAAATAAAGATCCTGTTAAAGAAAGAAGCAAGACGAATCAAGCCTCTCAGATTAAAAACTAGGCAGAACTAAATCATTACCACAGGTTAATACTGAAGCTAAAAGCACAGTAAGAATAGAAACAAAGATTGGATGTTTATATTAAAGAAGGTATTCAGAGAAAAATACCAGGATTAAAAAGAAAGCAAGATCAAGATCTTTTGCTATATAAATGTTGTCTGTTCTCTTTGCTTTAGCAGAACTCTGCCAACAGCCATTAGCGATGGATCTGACCTGTAGTCTCAGAACCTGTGCGTTTCAGATATACCTTGAGATCAAAGTTTGGAAATTGTTCCTGGAAACAAAGACCTAGATGTGGATTGAAATAAGATAAGGCAGCAGTTCATGCTGAGATCTGACTGACTAGGAATCACCCCTGCAGAAAAGAACTGCAGTGCTGAGGGGCAGGGAGTTGAACAGGAGTCTGCCAACCAGCCTTATAATAAATGCCAACTGCACAAAGGGTTGAGAGTTTGAGCCAGCTGATTTCATCCTCTATTTTGTACTTGTGAAGAAAGCATGTCCAGATTATTGTGTTCAGTTTTGGGCTTCACAGGATTACGAAGTTATCAACAAACTAAAGCAAACTCTTCACTTGGATGGTTAGGGACCAACGCATATGATGGAGAAATGAGGCTTCAGAAGCTGAGCTTGTTTAGCTGCAAAAAAGGAAGGCTAAGGAGGATTATGCTAATATTTTCAACTATCTAAAGAGAGTTTAGAAAAGTGACGAAGTCAGATTAAGAGCCGACAGAGATGGGGTACAGCAAATGGAAACTAGAAATACCAATTAGCTATAAGGGAAAAATTCTTCACAGTGAGGGTGGGCAAACACTACAACAGAGACCCAGAGAGACTGTGCAGTCTCCATCCTTAGAGCTATTCAAAGCAAGGCAGCACAAAGGCTCTGAGGGACCTGATCCAACATTGATGGCACCCTGCTTTGGCCTCTGGAAGTCCCTTTGTAAGAGTTGAGAGAAAAATAGAAACGATGTGTAGGGAGATAAACAGAAATGTCACAGCACAAAATGCGATTCAAGAATCAAGGAATATATAAGGCAGACAGAAAAGAGGTGCCTAAGTTAAATGCTAAGCCAGGCCTAAAGAATTGTCATCTGGTTATTATAGGCTTAACAAAGACAAACTTCATCTCCCTTTGGAAATCAAAGCCCTGCAGGCTTCTTGTAGGAGGTAAATGAAGACAAGAATAACCTTGAGCTCCAGTCACACTGTACTTACTCATTGCTTATTTAAGATGTAGCAACCTATTGTATATTGCTGCAATTTGTATAGCTAATTATATAGAATCCCAGTTACACATTGTGTCTAATTGCTGGAATATACATCCTCTGAAGCCATTAGGAGTGCTACCACTGACTCATTTGAAGAGCCTAATTTAGCCAGCTGAATTATCTGACTCATCTTAGTAGGCTCATCTCCACAGGCTCTTCTAATGTTGCACTTTGGAGGAGCTTGTCTCTGTACAGAGAGCCTGGGGAGACTAACCTAAGGGAGCTGCTCAGTGGTCTGTAAATACTGCTCTTTCTTTCCTCCTTGATAAAGGAGGGATGGTAATAACTGCATACCTCCACTTTTGATGTGGGGACCAGTTGATGTCAGAGCAATTTAACAACAAATCTATTCTATTTGCCAGAGTATAAAAATGGCCTTGTTGAAAGATTGGAAGGATGAATTGGAGGAAGAATTGCTGACCACTAAAAAGCCAGCTTTTCAACAATATCAATTAATATGATGTTTTCAGGGCTGTCTGAATACCCTGGCAATAAAACAGTGTTTAAAGGAGATCCAGTTAATTATGGTTTGCAGAAACTAATGTGAAGATAGGCAAAAACCCCATAATAAATACTCAACTAAGGAAGCTAATCTATAATAGCATGGTTTCAATGAAAAAAGGACTGTGCTGAATTTTCCCATCTATGATTTGTGGTCATTGAGTGATTACACAGGTACTCAAGGTGTTTATGAGGCATAAAAATGTTTGAAGAAGCACATAAAATAAAATAAAAATTCTAGAATATTCAAGGCACAGCCATGTTTGTGAGGTCAAATACAGCTGCTGCAACCAAGTTACATATTCCATACAGTAATATACTCTATATTCTTACATCTATTCTACTAAAATAGATTTGTTGTTGTACCTCTATAACATGGTAGATGAATAAGGCAAGAGGAGAGCCACAAATATTTCATTTCTAGAACAGAACTACTTTGGGGAACAAAGAGAAATATGGAGAAGAAAGAGTTACAGATGGGAAAAAAAGGTATGAAAGAATTGGGTCATAGAAGATATGGTTGGTGGTGCCAAAGAGAGATGAGTAAGCAAGGGTGTTTTGAAAAAAGTCATTATGGTTAGTGCAGTGCCAAAGAAGCAGATTAGGAAGGGTCTGGGAACATCAAAGACTGACCCTAAGTACAGCATTTAGCATGTGCAGGGTCAAAAGCAAGGGTTTTCCATAAATTAAAAACAAAGCAGGGGTATATTTTAGAAAAAACACATCCTCTGAAAGGAGAAGCATGAAACAGGGAATGATCATAGGATAAAAGGAAGACAAGCAACAGGTTGGGATGGTGACAGTAAACAAAGAAGTAGGGGTCAAATAAAATGAGAGTTCCTGAAGGAAGGAACTGTTGGTTATATTTTGTCTGATATGCAATGTCTGGAGAGCAATCAGTGAAATCTTGTGTGGAGAGCACATTGGAGAAGAAGGCCTAAGAAATTACTTGCCTCCTGGATGTGTAATATACTTCATATGAATGAACCTCGGTAGGCTTCAGCAGAGAAATAAGCTGAGGATAAGCACTAGAAGAACTAAACTCAGAGCTGAAGAAGGAAACTGCTATGGGACCCCCTTTAAACTGTTGCTGGGACAGCTGTGCTGTATCTACCTCTCTCTCTGAGACCTTGAATGACCTTGCCTATCCTGTACTCCGGCCATTGCCAAAGACCAGATCCCGCTCCCATGGCTGAGAACATTGGGCTGCATCTCTTTATGTGAGGGCATTATGCTGCTGAGTACGGTATCATTACTTGTTGCAAGCTTTTCCTTCAGGCTTTCCAAACAATGGAGCACATCAACATCAGCAGAGATGGGCCTTATTTTACCTGAAGCCATGCAAGATTGGCACAGACAGGTCAGATGGTCAAACTGATGAATATTCTCCACTTGCCATTCACCCTCAAGTGCTCTTGAATTTCTTCTGATTGTCTGGACAGCCTGCTTTGCTACTGCATGCTCTAAGACAGCCAAGACTATTTTCAGATGCAGACAATCAGACATTACACAGAAGAAGGCTTCTGTGATGCAGACTTCAGCAGCCTAAAGGCTTTTTGCCAATTTTGTGTCAGTCTGGCAAAATGTGTCTCCCATTAACTAACTTTGTTACAGTCTATTCAGATTTTGCATCCACTTAGAATCTCAGCACCTGTGTTGCTCAGCTTCCTGAAGTGTACCAGGCATACATGTCAGCATTTGTCAAGACAGGACAGCTTTTGCAAAGGTATCGGTGTGCACAGACCGGAATGGGGTGTTATTCATCTCTTTAAATTAGGTTATCTCTGTTGGCTACGTTCCTGTTACAGTGGCTGGAGTCCTGGTCAATACAGCCATAAGGCATCAGTCAGTTTATTCAAAAGCAGACACCCACATTTAGGTCAGATGAAACATGCCCCAGGTACGGACAGTATTGACTGGTTCTCCATAAACATAGCTGAAACCCACATAACTGCCTCAAAGATAAGCAAGCCGATTTTAGAAATGTCAAGTCGGAAAACAGGATCCCACTGCTGTGTCTGTGCCACATATTCCCAATAAAGGGGACTGAGGTGTCTCTTGGGGATCAGAGTGCTAATCCAGGTCTTGGGAGGTTCACACAAATTTCCATGAGGAAGGAGGAACTCACAGCTATATAAATGCTCCAAGAGCATCATTTCAGTCCTGACCTCATTACAGACGGCATCTGCCACCTCCTCTATAACCTAATCACTTTGTCTCTCGATACCTTGTCCTCTCATGTGGACAGAATGACATTCACATCCCAGGCTGTTCTGTTGCCTATGTAGACAGTAAGCTCTTGCTGCTTCTTACAGGGCTTAGCACTTGCAATCTTGTATTTTATTTCAAACCTCTAGTTGCTACTGTGATATGAGTAAATAATGGAGAAGCCATGACAGCTAGTTAGGAGAGCTTTCAGTCCCAAGAGTGATTGCACTTTTAACTAATAATAGTATGTTTTCATATTGGATTTCTTTCTTTTTTGTGTGTGTTATTGCTGCTGAAAAAGTGATTTATTTCAATCTTTCCTCTTGTTTAAAAAACAGAAGCTTAACCCTTGTTCTTTCAAGAGTAAAAGTAACCCTACAGGGTATGTAATAAATATTTAAAATGGATAAATTGAAGGAGGAAGAGTCAAAAAACATGTCACAGAGGGATAGCAAGAATTTTATTTCAGGGTAATGACAGCTTCTGTTGTCTCTGCCACCAAATAACTCTGAACTCGGGAAGGCTGCTGCATGCAAATGAAGGCAAATGAAATATAGGTGTCCATAAGATGTGCATCACCTTCATCTGAGTGGGAGATGGGTCCCCTCAGCACAGAGGTCAAGCAGCGAATGCTGAGTGCTGCTACGTTAGAAATGGTCCCACGATGACTGGTTAATGGCACAACAGGGAGAGCCTTGCATTGCACCTTCCTTCACTGTCTTAATTTTGGAGTGGATTTCTTGCCTTGGTGCTGTCAGGCCACTACGCTCCTCCAGTGATGGAATTTATTTTATCCGAGTTTAAAATCACAAGTGAGAGGAATTGTATGCTGATTAGGTGATAAGCTGTCACCATCCTACCAAGGTGCTTCACACCTGTCTTGAAACCAAATGCTCATCCTGAGCACTGAGATTGGGCAGGAGAAATCATCCTTCCAGAGCCACTGCCTTTCACCTTGTGACTCTCAAAAAAAAAAAAAAAAAAAAAGAAAAAGGGGGGCAGCAGTTTGACTGTGATTTCCCTGTCACTCCTGGTTGCAAGGAGAGTCAATTCAAGTCACTATCCTGTTTTTTTTATTATTATTTATTTATTTAGGGTAACTGAGACATGAGTAAGTTGAGTATTTTGTTCACCTTGAGCTGTGAGTCTGGCAGAGTAAGGAACTAGTCCTGGCTCTCCAAAGCCATGCTGGCACGCTGGCCGTGGACCACCCTTACGTATCACAAGGATCCACCTAGACTCGTGGTTGTTCTCTTCTCAGAGCTACATCAATATATACCCTGCTTCAAAGAGCTTACAGTTTTGCACCTCAGTTTTTCCACATTCTGACATGCCTTTGACGCCCCATAACAGCCATGACATCCTACATTCCCTAAAGCTCAATCAGACAAGAAATAACAAGGCACTTTGATCAACAAAGAAGTGATTCCTCCCAATGAAGAGTACAAAGTATGTGTTCAAATTGTTCTTCTGATCTGGTAATAGTGTAAATCACTAGCAAGCTACAAAGTGATGATGACTGTATAAAAAAAACCCCAAAATTGTTTAACTTAACAAAATAGAACACACTTCCAAGGAGGATCTCCTCAAATGCTACTCATTTAAATGCTTTTTGTCCTCCAATTGTGCTGAAAAACACATCTAAATCTAAAACTATTGTATATACTTAAGAATGGCTGAAATAAAAATTACTTTTACTAACATGTGATCATGTAATATTAAAATACTGTTATCACATTTATCTGTTTACCAGCTGGAGTCCTAATTGAAATTTGTTCAGAACTCATAATAGCATTAGGTCATGTTTTGCTTACAGCATTAAGCAATGATTACATCTGTGGCTTTTGTTTATAATTAGCCTTTTTCCGTTATCTGGGAGAGATAGAACCTTTCAGGATTGTAATTCACTTTTTGATTACAATGGAAAGAAAACAAACCAAGTCATCTTACAGAAGAATGTGCAACTGAATAATTTACATTCCTCACTCTGGGGCTGTTAGATCTGACTGTACTTTGATTTCCTGTCACTCATCAGTTACGTTAATTGAGTTTTGATGGCAACAAGGTACTGGTGTTTGCACATTTGGGGATCTAAAATCACTTTTTACAAAAAAGAGATGATTGTGTATTGTGTCTTACTTTCCCAGTGGTAGGATGGAAGGATCACTTTTAATCCAAAATACTGAAAAACAGGCCACTTGGTATCAGCTGTGCCCCTAAACATAGCCAGAGGTGAATTTTAAAGAGGGTCTCAAATGTAGTTGTAGCTCTGATTCAGAAAAGTATTTCAGCATGTGCCTTCATCATTCATCCCAACCTACAGACACACATGATTACTCATCTGCTTTAGGTTAAGCATCTTGCTGAGTCTCATCCTGCAGAAAGGGCAAGCTGTGGCAAGCAGCAAGTCCAAAGGGAGTTTTCAGGTGCCCTTGTCCCTGGGTAATGACACTAACTGCTCGCCTGTAATAATCTGACTCCACCAGTTCCCTGGACTAGGAAAAGTGCCCTGGCTGCCCTCTTTCTTCAAACTCTTGCTTAGCTTGTTGCAAATACCCATGTTTGGAAGAACAGGAAAGTAACTCCACAAGACAAAAGAGGGAATAATCAGCCTTAATTTGCTGGAATGAGTGACTGTTGAGAGAGAGTGAGCAGATCTGCTCACCCTTCTGTGAACTCTGGGGGCATGAGGGACATCCATGGCCCAGCAAAGCTCCCACCTCCACGGATGCATGCTCCCGATCCTGTGCCACTTCTGTGCTATTGAGCAACACACAGGAGAAAAAAGAACCTGAACATGGGCAGTCGTGGGCATTTGGTGGCATTGTTTGCTGGGCAAGTGCTTATGAAGATGCGTGAAATAGGGTTGATAAACTGTGGCTACAGGAAAAGAGCAAGGTCATTTATTTCTAACACACCTATAGAAGTGTGAGGCACTCAGAGTGGCAACAGTAAGAAACCAAGTCCGATGAGCTTACATGATAGTGACTGGTATCTTCGGAGAGGTTACAGTATTGTATGATTATATAAAGTAGGCTCAGAAGGGATGTTGACATATAACATAATCCACTCCCCTGCTGAGATGAATAAAGGGGTGAATTGCTCATAAGACCATTGTAATTCTCTTGCTCTGCTCAGAGCCGGAGGAGTTTGGCAGTTTTCCTTTGTCCAATTGGAAAAACATCTTTCAGGAATAGAAACAAGAATTGTAGAAAATTCAGAGTGGACAACAATAATGATCTAGGGTTTAAAATACACCTGCAGCATTCAGGTCTCTGCAAATGAGTATAGCCAGTTAATACCACTTACATGTAGACTGGGGTTCAAAGTGCCTGACCTGATTTCCCCGTCTACACACCAGAAAATTATCCTGCCCCTCATTATGTCTCACTGTGCCCAAGCAATTACTTTTCTGTTGACCTGAGCCACTGGAGCAGTGGCTCAGTCCTTTATTACTTGTTTCTGAGTAGACAGGGAGAGGCTTTTCCCCCCATTGCTAAACGAGCATGTGGTACCCGTACCAGGACACATATAGCATGGGCATTTTCAGTGAGCACAGGAACAGAGTCAGAACCTCTCACTGGAGCTGGTTAAATGAATCCTTTCCCTTCTTGGGGTAATTGGTCTACAGGGGAATGATCCTTGATGGTTATTCTGGAGCAAAGGATTGAGAGGTTTTGGGCAGGGTATCAGTTTCTGCTGGGATGTGATGCTCATCCCCACTTGCAAGGGAGGCAAAGGACCTTCCCATGGCAGTCCTCCCATGCCAAGTTCCTGCTGTGCTCTGCTTTCTGTGACCACTCAGAGCCAATGGACACTGGGCTGAGTGTCCTCCTTGACTCTGAAAACAGAGGACTTTTTATCTCTGCTTATATGAACTTGTAGTTCTCAAAAAGACATGTGAGGTCTAATGCAAGAGGGTAGCAACATTGATTTTGCTGGGGTATTTTGGAAAACCAAGCATCAAGTTCTTTGCTCTTTACACTGACTTGCCTGCAGGGCCTGTGAGATCCAGGCAGCCTGTACAGGACAAATATCTGTGCTGAGGAAGAGACCAGTCTCTTCCTGATGACAATTTGCACTGTCGGGAGGCCATATGAGGATGCAGATGTGGGCTAAGTCCCACATGGGACAGGTGCCAGCCACAAAGACATGGATACACTCACAGGCTCACACTGAAGTGACTGCACAGGGAAAACTGAGAGCAGAAAGACTAAAAGTGATGCTGAGATGAGTTTCATTGGGGATGAACATGACAGCAAGGGAAAGCAATTCCTGTCACTGCTTACAGCCACTGCAGCCTTCACCGAGGACAAGAGGGGCAGCAAAAAGTGGTGCTGTTACAAGAAACCAGTCTTGGTCTTGCTCTGAATTTTGTTCTTTTTCCTAACCAGTAAAGTTTTAGGTTTTTTCTCAGTGAAAAAGTAGAGGACAATAAGAATTGACAGTCATTACTTATCAAGTGTAGGAGTCATTCTTATTTCCAGTCTAGCTTTGGATCAGCTAACACTGGGACTCAAGCCTGCCCCTTCCAAAATGTAAGGCAGTAACCCAGATGCCCAAACACTGGTTATGAAGTGGCTGCTTGGAATTTAGCAAAATTCCTCCTGGGACCTGAACAATCCTTCACAGGCAAAATTTCAGTGAAGTGAGTGCACTGCCACAGAAAAGTGCTGGCTCATTTCCTAAATTCAGAGTAGAAAAAAAAAAATTCCAACTCAGTCTAAACATCAATGTAACACCATTAAAGCGATGTAACAAAAATAACTCTGGCCTGAAGACTCAGAGATTTAAGTGAGACTAGAATAGGCCTTTAATTACTTCCATTTTTACTCTTCAGCAGCCTCAACAGGACTAAAATAGTTCCCTCCCTCCTGTTCCCACTGTGTCAGTAGGACAGAGCCCTGCATGAGGATTCACACACTCCCTAATGTTGTGCCTCCTTAGACACAACAATACCTCCCTTAGCTTTCTCTCCCCTCCCACAGCAGGCATTCAGTGTGGATCAGCCATACCACAGCCAAAATGAGAGACATGCAGGTGGATTTCCTTTTTAGTCTCAGCTCTGTCCTTTTTCTCCCTTCCTTATTCTGAAGGAGATGCAGATGGCAGTCGCTCCCTTTGCTGTGTGTGAGTGCCTAGACAGAAAAAATCTCCCCACAGCTTGTGTAATTTTCTGAGCTGCCTTCTGCTCACCTCCACCTCCTCATTTTCTTCTTTATCTGCTTTCCGTATTCTCCATGTTACTATTGGCCTTCTGGAAATGAACACATCAAAGCCATAAGTAGTAGTTTTTTCAATGCTCCTATGTCCTCTCTCCCCCCTCTTCTTTTAACATTAATATTAATAGCTACTGTACCTATCTTTGCTGTCGCTTTCTTCTTGATCCTCAAGGGAGTATGCCTTTTCTTGGACTTTCTGCTACTGTGAATGCTCTTTTGAAGGAATGCTAGGGTATGCTGGGAAACACAACACCAGTGATGCCTGTGATACAATATTGGGCCGAGCAGCAAAGATATTAAATGTTATTGTACTTATCGGAAGAGTCAAACATTCTTTTATCCCTGCCACATATAGCTGGGGTTTTTGTCCTTGTTGCTTTCCTAGCAAAAATAGCTTTTTAATCAGTCCAAAATCTCCAAGGAGAAGAAAAAAATAAATAACCTCTTTCCTATGCCCTTCTTGATGCTATTTCACAGGGCTGCTGCCTGAGGAGCAAAGAAGCAAGTGCTGCTTCCTGCCTGTTGTCAAACCACACACACACACACACACATACATATACACGCTACAGGGACACACATCACCAGCACCCCCACCACTGCTATTATTTAAAGCACTGAGTTAACAAGCTCTCCTACCCTCCAAGGTTTGCCTGCCTGTTGCTGGTCCCTGGGGCTGAGAGCTGAACTCCCTGCGCCTGCATCAGCCCGATTCTCACATTTGTATTCTGTGATGAGGTTGCGTGTCTGGAGTGCTGGGAAGAAATCCCCCAGGTTTTATTTCACTTACACACGTATAATGGAAAAACAGCAGCGCGTGGTGAGCGTGACGTTTCTGCTCCGTGGGGGCTGCATGCAGCCTGTGGTGAAGGTTGCTACTTGGGATCACAGCAGTGCCCAAAACGCTGAAGGTGAATTTCTTAATGCCTTTGTCACAAGGTACAGGTACCATGGTAATAATGAAACTCACTGTAACCCTCAGAGCAAGTTATTCCAAGCATGATTTCTGCCTGGATGGATGTAAAGGTTATTATTTGCTCCTATCTTGACACCAGGGATTGACTCCCTTTGAAAGCAAGGACTTCTTTAGTGTGCAGAAGTATAGAATCATAGGGTATGCTGAATTGATAGGGACCCATCAGGATAATCGAGTTCAACTGTCGGCCCTACACAAAAAGTACATCTGGGACAGGAGGGATTGGGGCACTCAAATGAGACTCCCCTTATACTTCTTTTCTGAGATGTGCTGCAACTGTACACTGTGATGTGCAATCCCCCTTTCCTCTCTCCCCTAGAGTTGCTGCTGATGCGACACCAGTAATTGTTATGGTCAGTGGAAAGACCCCTATGAGCAGCAGTGGGTTTGCATCAGCTGGAGAAAGGACTGAGGGAGGTCATGGTGCTGGCTTTCAAGTTATGGCCCCTTTCCATCTTTCCTCTTTCCTTCTCCAGCAAAGCTTTTTGCAGGCTGATAGGCACAGACTAGCTGTTCTTTTAGTCTCGGCATAGTCTGGGCAAATCTCCCCTACCCTGATCAAAAGGCTGCAGGACTGAAATGTTCTGTACTGGCACCACAGCTATGACTTGGTCAGAAAACTGATGGGGGAGAAGAACAATACATTGAGTTACGAATGGGAGAGAAGCATGAAACACTTGTGCGAAAACTCACTGCAACTAACCAAAGCAGCTGCAGATTACAGAGGCACAGGTCAGACTACTATTGCATCCTTTTTTGGAGAAAAAAAAGCTTCACATAAGGCCTTATATTCAGCAGTGCCAGCTTCACCCATTTCAGCTCCAACCTGCAGCACCACAGGAGCTCTAAAGACGAATATCAGATTGTTTGCCACAAGAGTCAAGAGTCATTAGTCTCAAGCAAAGGAGGTGGGGGGATCTATTTGCTTGATTTGCTTAATCTTTTAAAACACTGCAGCAGCCTCAGAATCTAATGGAGATGCCTTGTGTTTGCAAACATGAAACCTAAACAAAGTTTCAGGAAGTGATGCTTTTGAGATCTCTGCAGGAAATCTGATAGGAAAATTCAAATGAGGTCATATGCTTTGCTGCTTGTCTACAAGATTCTCCCAAAGGTCTCCCTGCTCTCTCAGCTTATGAGCCTAATTAACCCCCTGCACCTGGTTGCCTGGCATGGAATTTTAAGTCATTATGGGGATGTGTGGCTTCTTTAGCAGCATGTCAAAGTCTTCACGTCACACTTCAAGCTCTGGAATTTGCCTTGCACTTCTTTGTTCAGTGTTGCAGGGGGTGGCCAGCTACCCATACATGCAAAAACTTCACTGAAGGGACCAATTTACAGGCATTGTTTGGACCAAATGGGATAACAATTCCCCCAGAGAGTCTTGCAGGTTTCTGCAGCACACTGGAGCAAGAGGCTTTGAGTCAGAGCTGTCCTTAGATGTTTTAAACTACTTCACAAGCATTAACTATGCCCATTTCATACACACAATCCTACCTTAACCAGCTCCCCTGAGCAACACGGATGGTGTGTGAGCTTTCTGCACATTCAGCTGGCAAGGGACAGCCTGAGGAACCTACACTGCTCACACAACTCTTTACACATTCCTCATTACAGAGTTTGGATTGAAAGAATAAAAACAGTAACCAGGAAAAAAAGTCTAGGAGCAGTGAGCACAGCTCCACAAATCAGACAGGAGCCTTGGCACAGGCTGCTGTGGAGGTTGCCTTTTCTGCACTTGTGTTTCCATTGCAGCAATGAATGCCTGGCTACCCTGCGACTTGGTGATGCAGAGAATGCACCTACGCGTACTCCACTGCTCTCTCAGACTGTATCACGCCCTGATGTTCAAGGCTTTTTCATGGAGTGCAGAAGTCACAGAGTCAAACCTTCTCCAGTGGAGGACTCCAAACCTTCAAATCTCACCACTACACCAAAAGGTAAAATGGGGCAGAAGTATTTTAAGAGTCTCCAAATATATGATCTTAATTTAAGAGAGATTTCAGACTCTGAGTTGCAGGACAGATCCCAGATGACAGTCTCACAAACTTCTTTATTGGCTTGGAGGACCCAAAACTCAGCACATTAGATGTTGTAAATTACACAGTATCTAGCACAAGTAACTATTTCCCCCAACATTCATTACAAAAGGAATTGGGGAGTTGCTTAGTAATGCACTAAATTTACACTAATTTTACTGTAGTGAATTTGAAACACTGTCAATGCCTGCAGCCTGAGCCAGCTTGGAGGGATGTGGTTTCAATATGATCATATCCAAAGGGCAACAAAGCTGGTAAAGGGCCTGGAGTACAAGTCCTGTGAGGAGCAGCTGAGAGAGCTGGAAGTGTTTAGCTTGTAGAAAAGGGGGCTCAGGGGGAACCTTATTGCCCTCTACAACTGCCTGAAAGGAGGTTGTAGCAAGGTTGGGATCAGTCTCTTCTCCCAAGTAACAAGCAATAGGAAAAGAGGAAATGGCCTCAGGTTTCATTGGGAGAGGTTTAGATTGGTTATTAGGAAAAATTTCTTCATGGAAAGAGTTGCCAAGCATTGAAACAGGCTCCTTAAGAAAGTGGTGCAATTACCACGCCTGGAAGTGTTCAAAAAATGTGTGATGTGGAGCTTGGAGATGTGGTTTAGTGGTGGACACAGCAGTGCTAGGCTAACTGTTGGACTCATGATCTCTGAGGTCTGTTCCAACCTCACCAATTCTATCATTCCATACATTGCAGACATCAAGCACTCTGTGTCTAAATTTCTCTCTCCACCTTAAGGAGTATTTAGGCCCACTTTGTATAGCTGTGCATGGTAAGTTTTCATTTCTAGAGGAATCCTTATATATTGGAAATCCTCTCTGCTGTCAGAAAAAGGCATGCAAGTATTTCACTGAATTTGCAGGCTGCCTTCTACGATGCAATCATTGCAGCAGCCTTGGTGACATCTTGATTTAACTTCACTTTGCATTTTGTTGTCCTATATATTGAGACAGCAGTAGATTTTTCTAGGGCCAGTAAGGGACAGTTAAAACAATCAAGTGTAGTGGAACAATTTTCAAAATTATCAGGAATAAGCTAAACAAAAAGAATATCTTTCATCAAAAAACTTAATAAATGGCATGTCATTTTCTTTTTAACAAATCAGGAGATGATGGCACAAATTCTGACAGCATACAAACTGCAGGTTCCTAAAGATGAACTTTACAGCAATTTGCTATGTCTATTTTAAGTCAGCCTTTACAAACACTTAGTGCTAGTAAATGTTGTCTCAGATGCAAATAACTATTCTTTATGGTTTTAAACATCTTCTAAGAAGACATCACTGTCCTATTACATTCTGTTGCAATGATTTGATTAACCATTTGATTAACTAATTGATTAACCATTTATGTCAAGTACCCATAAGTCCTGTGACCTACTGAATACAGCATTTACCTTGACTCAGGAGTTTGCATCCACAAATGTTACTTAGTGGGTGACTTTCCCTTTCTCTGATTCAGTTTCTGCAGATATAAAACAGGGATAATGATAATGACCTCCTTAGTAATGCCATTGGGGATTTACTAATAACCTAATCATTATTGGGGAATAAAACTTTATGTGAGGAACCATTTATTAAAGCATCCCCATGGCTTATTCACACTCTAAAAGTGATTTCTGAATGGAGCCTTAGAGGGAAGGTTGATGAAAAGTGCACCAGAGGTAAAGCAGCAAAAACCCAGAGCTCATGGCCACATCTCTCACAAATAGGTGTGCATCAAGGCATAGATGTGTACAAATTCTCAGTAGATCCTCATCTTTATGTCCCTCCTCAACCTGCCTCAGCTGCTGCTTTTGCTGAAGGACAAGGAGGTGAGGGGTATTTCTTTGATTTTTTGTATAAAAGTATGGGATCCTTTCATGTTCAACCCCGTCACCAGAAGAGTGGCAACACTTCCCCTGCAGCCGTTTTTGCAGCATTACATCCCTCAGAAATAAGGGAAAGAATGAGAAGGAACTGTTCTTTGAACAGGTATATTGGGTACAGATAGAGAGAGCTCCCTCATACAGCCTGGAGCACACACTGGGAGCTTTCAGATCATGACAATGGTGAACAGTATACAGAAACTTCATCTCCCACCTTATTTTGCTTCTGCATGGGCAATCTGAAATGCTAATAATGTACTTATTTTTCTTTTCCCTTCTATCTAGTAAGCTTTTTCTCTATAAACTCTTTGTCACACATTCCCATTTCAGCCTCTGCAGAGCACTTGGCTTTCCCAGATGCAAAATTTGCTTGGACTGCAAAACTCAGAGATCTGACTGGTGAAAAATGTGGCTCTTTGGCTCCTACCATCCTCTCAAACGAGGACTTTATCCTCCATGTTTACTTCTAAAAGTAGGAATTTGTCACTGCAAATTACAGTAACGTTGAAGCTGAACATTTGAAGCACAAGTAGTGTTCTCCTCTGTCCTTCCTGTTGCAGAGGATGATAGGGGAAGAAAAAGGAAGAACAGCTGACCATTACCTGACTCCGAACCTGGTGTCACCAGCAGAATTTTGGTATTTTTGATCATTAGTTGGTCTACATGACACCAGGCCTGCTGGCAACAGATTGAGTATGCCTGTCTCAAAGGTGAAAAGGAACTTTGCACAGGAGATAGCAGGACTTATTGAAAGAGCTTTAAGCTACCTTTGAAGAGGAAAAGGGATAAAACCAGGCTTGCTTGAGATAAGCCCAAGGGCAGCACACCAGTGTTTGAGGAACACTGTGCTAGTAAGGGTCTTCAGTCTGCTGTCTCATTGGAGGTAGAGAGGGAGATCCATGCCTCAGCAAAGACACAAAGGTTATTGAAGTGTTAGAAACCACAAAAGTGCCTGAGAATGATCACATTGGAATGAGGGCTTCCCACCCAAAAAGATGGTGGGATCCATAGCCCAACTGAAGGACATCTACACTAATGCCTGCAGCAGGGGCAACAGGAGGAGTTGACACAATTGTTCAGCTGGAAAACTATGATATAGTTATAATGACAGAAACATGTTTGGATGACTCACACAACTGGAGTGCTGCAATGGATGACTATAAATTCTTCAGAAGGGCCAGGCAAGGAAGGAGAGGCAGTGGAGGAGCCCTGTATGTTAGGGATTGTTCTGACTGGACTTAATGATGGTGACAAAAGGGCTGAGTGTTTATGGGTAAGAATCAGGAGGGAGGCCAACAAGGCAGATACCATGGTGAGAATCTGTTACAGACAACCCAACCAGGATGAAGAGACAGAAATACTCTATAAGTATTTGGAAGAAGTCTCTCAATCACTAGTCCTTGTTCTTGTAGGGATCTTCAACTTACCAAATGCCTGATGGAAATACAAAACAGTGGAGAGGAAATAGTCCAGAAGATTCCTGGGTTGATCATGAAATAATAGAATTTTTTATTTTCAGAGAAGTAAGGAGGATGTTCATCAGAATTGCTACTTAGGGAGGGCAGACTTTGGCCTGTTTAGCGGGCCTGGTTGGGAAAGTCCTTGAGGAGCAGTCCTGAAGGTCAAAGGAGTCCAGGAAGGCTGAACATTCTTAAGAAGGAAAGCTTAAAGGCACAGGAACAGGACAATCCCAAGTGCTGAAAAAAGAGCTGGCAGGGAAGAAGGTCCCTGGCTGAACAGTGACCTTTGGCTGGAGCTCAGGAAAGAAAAGAGAGTATATGACCTTTGGAAGAAGGAAACTCAGGAGGACTACAATGATATTGTGAGGTTATGCAGGGAAAAAAATTAGAAAAACCAAAGCTAAACTAGAACTCAGTTTGGCTACTGCCATAACAGACAATAAAAAATGTTTTTGTAAGTACATAGCAACAAAATCAGGGCTAAGGAAAATCTCCATGTTTACTGGATGTGGGAGAAAGCATCATGAAAAAGGATGAAGAAGAAGCTGAGGTACTTAATGCCTTCTTTATCTCAGTCTTTAATAGTAAGATGAGTTGGTCCCAGCCAGTATGGGTTCATGAAAGGCAGACAGTGTTTGACTAACCTCATCTCCTTCTGCAACAAGGTGACCAGCTCAGTAAATGAGAGAAAGGATGTGGACTTTAGTGCAGCCTTTGCCACCGTTTCCCACATCATTCTCCTGGAGAAACTGGCTGCTCATGGCTGGGATGCGGCACTCTTCAATGGGCAGAAAACTGGCTGGATGGCCAGGCCCAGAGAATGGGTGTGAATGGTGCTGCATCCAGCTCGTGGCCAGTCACTAATGGTTTTCCCCAGGGCTCAGTTTTGGAGTCACTCCCATTTAATATATTTAACAATGGCTCTGCACAAGGGGATCAGCAAGTTCACAGATGACACCAAGATGGACAGGAATCTTGATCTGCTGGGGGGTAGGAAGGATCTGCAGAGGGATCTGGAGAGGCTGGATTGATGATCCAAGACAATTGTATAAGGTTCAACCAGACAAAGGGCCAGGTGCTGCACTTGGGTCACAACAACCCCAGGCAACACTACAGATTGAGGGAAGAGTGGTTGGAAAGCTGCTTGGCAGAAAAGGAACTAGGGATGTTGGTTAACCATCCGAACATCAGCCAGCATGAGCCATGATGATGGTCAGGTAGCCAAGAAGGCCAATGGCATCCTGGCTTGTGTTAGAAACAGTGTGACCAGAAGGATCAGGGCAGTGATCTGTGCTCAGCACTGGTGATGCCACATGTTGAATCTTGTGTCCAGTTTTGGGCCTCCCACTACAAAAAAGACATTGAAATGCTGGAGCATGTCCAGAGAAGGGCAACAAAGCTGGTGAAGGATCTGGATCATAAGTCTGATGAGGAGCAGCTGAGGGAGGTGGGATTGTTTAGCCTGGAGAAAAGAGCAAGACCTTACAATTCTCTACAACCTCCTGAAAGAAGGCTGTGGAGAAGTGGGTGTCAGTCTCTTTTTCCAAATAACAAGCATTAGAATAAGAGGAAATGGCCTCAATTTGTGCCAGAAGAGGTTTAGATTGGATATTGGGGAAAATTTCTTTATGGAAAGCGTTTTCAAGCATTGGAACAGGCTGCCAAGGGAAGTGGTGGAGTCACTGTTCCTAAAGGTATTTAAACAACATGTAGATGTATTGCTTAGGCACATGGTTTAGTGTTGGACTTGGCAGTGCTGGGTTAACAGCTGGACCTGATGGTCTTAGGAGTCTTTCCACACCTAAATGATTCTATGAGTCTTCTACAGTTCAGTTTATTGAACTGTCCGGAAAGGACTCTAAAGAGTGTCCAGTCATGGGCTGTGATATCCAACAGTGAATGGATATGCCAAATAAAGGAGGAAGGAGAAGTAGAAAGGGAATCTTTGGACATGTATTTGCCTTTCGTAATGACAACAGCAAATCAAATGCTTAGACTTGTGGGTAGGCAAGATGTCCAGGGGTTATGCAGGCCTGTTTTCAACCAAATCTTGTTCAACTGCAATAGACCACTGACAATACTTAGATGATACTACTAGGAGGCTATTGTACATGGCTGTGTATGACATGTTCCCCTTGTAGAGACTTTTCAAAATGATGAATGCAGGCTGGATAAAGACAGAGGGTTACTGGGGAAAAAATCCTGCTGAATTCTCCTTTACTGTACAAAAAAAATATATAAAAATAATCCTATCTCTTCACATCTTGAAGTCTCTCTTCCCCTGCATACAGTAATCTGTTTCTGTTCATTTAATGGCAATCATGGTCAAGGGCTCCAACTGACAAAAGTTCCACAGCTGCAACAATGCACAAAGCAGTGCCAACCACTACAGGATGCAGTTTGCATTCACAGAAGCTATGGTTGCTACACAAGGAACAAGTTCTTGTAGTCAGGTAACCGATACACAAACAAATGAAAGATGCTAAATCACAGGTTCTGCCCATCTCTGTCTTACAGCCAAAGGACAGGATCAAACTTCATGTTGGAATGAGTGGAACAGGAAACAGAAATCAAATGAAGTCAACATTCTTGTGTATTAAGTACTGAGTCAAGAACAACACTTCCTTAGCTGGAATAGGACAAAAACATGTGAAGGAAGAGGACATCTGAGTCCTGTGAGGATCAGTCTGCAACTGGGGAGCTAACTCTTCCCACAGTCTTTATCCTGGCTTTTCTTTTCATAGCCAAAAGCATTACCTCAAAATCTTCAAGTGAAGATAGAGTCTTCAAGTGAAATCTGTAGAAATTATGAAGGTCTGGCACCGGTGGAAACTGGTTTAGATGGAACCATGATTCATTTTGAAGTTCGTATGTATTGAATAGAAATGAACACTCAACTAGACTGTAAAGCATCAGCCTTTCAAAGCTTGGTGGTATGAGAAGTGGCCAAGAGGCTCTGGCTTTTCACAGAGGCCATATGCCACAATTTTTTAAAGGCAAGCAGACTGCTTAGTGGGAAATTTGAAGAAGAGGTGGCTGGACAGTGTGCAGCCAGTTTAGCTTTGCAGCCACACACTGGATAATGTTTTCCCAGCAAAGCAAAGAAAGGCTCTGATGCTCATTTTACACCAGTGTAAATAACTGTTCACATCAGCAAAGAGAATGCAGCTTAGACGAGAGGTAGTCCAGAGAGAGCAAAAATTTGTCAACCTGAAAGTCTGCTCTGCAGGTGTTTCTGCTGTTACAGATGTTCAAAGCCCCCAGTGGCATGCTATTTGAATCCAATTGGGCCCAGGTAAAGACTGTTGTAAGAAACACAACTGCCTTCTTGCTTAGCTCACTGATGTGAGCCCTGGTTGCACTGTCAGGAGTCCTCGCAGCACTCCTGGTAAATGACTGGGGAGGGACGTCTCATGAAAACTCACAAGACAAATGATATTAAAAATTAAAAGTGGAATAGCAAACTGCTCGACTGGGACTTGGAAGAATAATAGTTGTACTGTGCGCTTTTCACTCACAGCTTAAGGTTTTACGGCTGAATGGCTGTTGGAAATACTAAGGGTTTGATTTGGCAAATCTCTCACATGTGGAATCCCTGGGAGATAGGACCACTCTGTCCTGACTGTTATTCTTACCTTCTCATTTCTGCTTACCAGGGGGCAAGCTCTCCGCCCTTCCCCCCTCCAAGTGGTTCCCAGGGGACGGGGAACAGCAGCACAGAACTCACGGAGAGAGGGAGGCAAAGAGACTTTGTTTCCGGTGCTAACAGGCTTTTCAAGGGAGAGGGTCATTTTACTATGAAAGGGGACCCAGGTTAGGACCAATGGGGT
>JAWWEU010000081.1:142754629-142765484 GCA_035583155.1 Acropternis orthonyx | reverse complement strand
CCCCCCCCCCCCCCCCCCCCCCCCCCCCCCCCCCCCCCCCCCCCGCAAACTACACAGAAATAAAGTGGGGAAAAAATCCTGTTCCAGAAAAGCAAAACCCATAAATCTGATCATGTTCCATTTTATTTCATTAGTATGCACAAATAAAACACATTCTGAATTTTTACTGAAATGCAATAGCTGGTTTTGCTATCTGCATTTAAAACAGCCTAAAGCCCCAATATGTTAGTGGTAAGTACTGCCTTTCTTTTACTTTTTTTTTTTTCCATATGAGTTACAGATATAAAAAAATAGATCTGAGCTTTCCTTCCCCAAAGTCATTATCAAAATCACATGCAAAACTGATCCTACTGGAAGCACAATTTACTTGAAGTACCTTCGCTCCACTTGGCTAAAGAAGGAGCAATAACCCATGTGCTAGTCTCTGCTTATAAGCCATTTCTAAGAAACAAATACCTTAATCTTAGCAACAACAGGGTTTGGTATTTCCAACCAGAAGCTTTTAACAGAGAAACCTTTTTGGAAAAGTTAAAGCCTAAGCAATCAACTTTTCAAAGCCTCTTTTGTGGAATGAATAAAGTTAGCTTCAAGTTAGAGGAGACCAGGCTTGCATGGCTCTCAGTGACTCCATTCCAGCACACAAGATGCCACTCAGTTGTCTTTCATCACAACACAGGAGTACCAAAGAGACAATATACCTTGAGAGCCAAGCTCTCATGGCCTTGTTTGCAAGAGTAGAACCCTCTCACAAGTCTGTTTAGATAAGTAAAGAATGGCAGCAACCTCTTGCCTCAAGATATGCATTTATTCGGGATTTGAAATGCCTATCTTTCACAAGACCTGACACTGCAGTCATTTTAATACTGTGTTGAGCTTGGATTTCAGACTTAAGCCCACCAGGACTAATATGGCAGAATTTCTAATGTGGAAGGGAGTTCATGAAACCCTTTACCATAAGAGCATCACTGCTCAAGCCCATCAGCCCGAACATGGGGCAGTGACAAGGTCCTACGGGTACCACCACAAAGTAACTAAGAGAGTGCTGTTCACCATGGATAGACTGAACATGGATAGAGTACTACAAACAGCTGGGGGAGAATCAGGAAAGTAGTTTGGGGATTTGTTATCTGTTCAGATGACCCAGTATATCTGCAAGGATAAGGAAAGTTATATTCTCAGGCATCCATAGACAGAGACATTTCCAGGCAGAAAAGTGTTTCTGCCTTTGAAGTCCAGGAAAATCAGAACTTAAGTATTTAGACAAGGAGAGCCTCGAGGGTTTTTTTCTCTTCATGGAATTTCAAACTGAGCAGAAGATTTTATCTAGTTGTTAATGAATCAGGCTCCAGGATTGAATTGAAAGAAGCTGTAAATTATATTCATTGGATCTACTAGGCATTATTAATAAGCAGATCTGTTGTGCCATGTGAGAACCATATTATCATAGTTTGGGCTAAAAGAGACCTGCAGATGTCATCTAATTCAACCCTGGGCAAAGTAGGTCTACTTAGATGAGGTTCTGGGATGGATTTGGACCAGTCTTTAACTCTTCCAAAGATGGAGATTACACAGCCTCTCTGGGCAACTTATTTCAATATTAGACCACCCTCTTGGTAAAACAAACAAACAAACAAACAACTTAATATTTAAAATTGAATTTTCTGGATTTCAGCTTGTGTCTGTTTGCTGTGTCACTGTCCTTCTCCAGATGCAATCTCCTAAGTGTTGAACAGTGGGGAAAGGTCACTTGGCTGGACCTGCTGGCTACACTCTTATAAATACAGCCCAGGGCATAGTTTGCCTTGGAAGGACATGCTTGAAACCTGGCTATTACATGGCTGTAATTAGTCTGTACTGGAAACCTAGACCTGGCAATATTTCCCTTCTGCGCTTATAAAAGAAGGTGAAACAGAGACTCTAAAAGGCCACAATTTGTGCAGAGTTTCTCATGGATGAAGAGTGAAAGAAAAAAAAAAGGAAGAAAAAAAGAAAAAGGCATAACATTTCACAAGACTTGGTAGAATCTTGCCAAGTTTCAATACACAAAATTGTTCTGTGTGTACAATCATGGAGGTACCTCTTTAGGGGATGCAAAATCAGACTATCATTTTTCCTGGTGTAACCAAGGTACAGTTCATTAATCTATCCCAAAGACATCGCCTTCATGTGGATTTTACTGTTAGATCTTTGAACAAAGAGATGGCATAGACTATAGGAATTGGTTTGCCTCTTTTATTCTATAGCAGGAAAATAACACTGTCCTGCTTCTGATTACTCTTACAATCAGGAGAGTGTAGATGTTAAAAAGGAAAGACACCCAGTAGAATTAGACCACTGAATCAGTGCATCCCTGGAAGAGCACAATGCATACAACTTCATTCTTCTCCCCTTAAAGTCATTTGGACTCTTTCCCTCAAGTTAACTATGAATCAGACTTAGTTTATAGCAAGAAAAGTAGGACATGTCAGGTGAAAAATGGGAATCTGAGTCTTCCACAGAGGAGTATTTTTATACTGCTCATTCTAATACAAAAGTTCATTCAAAATGGCTTTGCATTGAAATCACTTTGAATTTAAGACAGTAGAGATTTAAGTTGATTGTTGCAGTAAGTGGTTTGGTTCCTTGGCATCGTGGCCTTGCTGCCTTCCAAGAAAACAGTGTTCCTGTTTTCCCCTACAGATGATTTATCTTTACCCTCAGCTTTGCTCATGCTGTTATCTCCTTCATGTGGAACCATAAAACAGAATCAGAGCAAGAGAACACCATGTTGCACAGAAAGAACCAAGAAAAGGATTTGGTGTGGAGCCGACAACTTTAACATACACAGGGGCTGTCTGAAATGAAGCACTGCCTGTAAGCATGAGTATCAAGCCCAGTCTGCAGCTGGTATCACATGTGAGGATGGAAGGCATCATAAAACTGCTTTGAGTGCTGCTGAGCCGAGACAAGTTCAGAGCCATGCCCTGAGCCTCCTCCTATGCTCTGACAGATGGCAGAGGAGGATGAACTGGGATGGCCAAGGGGCTTCCCTGCAGCAGCTGATGTGATCGGTCAGGCTGCTGCCTGAAAGACAGCCCAGGGAAGGAAAGAGGGGAGGGAGGGAGGGAAAGGAACCAAAAAGGGAATGAAATACCAATGAAGAGCACATGCTCACACTGTACTCTTTCCCCAGTTGGAATCAAACCACATAACCAGGCAGGAGAACATCTGTCTCCAGAAAGTCAAATGCATACAGCTGTCAGTTCTAACAGGTATAAAAGTCATTATTATGAACACACACATCATTATCTAGAGACCAGTTTATAAATCCAACACAGCACTGCTATCCAGCAGGCCAGAAGCTTCCTTGACAGTAGATTCTACTAGGAATATGGTTTTAATCTAACTAGTTCACAGGATTGAAGGAATAACCATCTGCTCCTTGCTCTCCTCCCACAGGCACTATTAGAAAGGGCTTAGTGGAAGACAAGGATGATATTGATGCTTTCTTAAACAAGAAGCATAGCAGCCTTTCCTCATGCTTACAAACCCTCCACAAAGGGGCAGCGATTGTTTAACAGAGCAGCACTGTACCTACTATTTGTCTACAAGCTGAAGAGGTTGTCTCAAGCTGTGCATTTAAGGTAGAAAATGGTTCTTGGTATCAGGCAGTAATGAATGAATCCACAGGAGTGACTTCACCCTGACTAAGCTTGGCTGGTCCTCTGCAGCCTACAAGAACTCAGCAGCATCGTTATTGAGTTACGAGAGCTGGATGCTTGCAGCTGACTGAAGACCACCTCTCTGGAAGGTGTTTGGTGTGTGTGATGCAGGTAGTTTGCTGCACATCCTTTCCACAGGCAGGCCTCGGTAAGGAGTCAGGGAAGTCCCTGAGCACTGTGGATATCAGCAGGCTGATTCAAATTTGGACACTCCTACTCCCTGAAAAAACAAGTCACCTACCTTGCGATTTTCCTGTCTCCATGGGCCATGTTAACCGGCACTCTGAGCACCTCAGGACCTTAGTGGTTTTATTTATCATTGCAGCACTTCAGTACCACAGGTAGGAGTAGATTCTATTCACAAATGAAGACCACAGTCCTGAAAGCATTGACCTGCCCATTTAATTTCATTAGAAGTCCAAATTCATTGCTAAAGAACACTTGGTGCTCTCCAGGGTATCTTCCTTCTCACACCCAACTGGTGCCTCAGCCTGTTGCGGGGAGCACAAAGCTGTCTCAGACTGATGTAAGCTGCAGCCCACAAGCTTCCCCTAGCCCCGCCTCAACACTAATGCCCTAGAACAGATCCTTCAACTGGCTGTTCCCTCCATGTCTTGCTCAGCAAACCCCACTCCCACAGGCATACTCATAACACACCTGGGACAGATGCAGGTTCACTCTGTGCATCCCTCTGTGGTGAGGGCTGTGGGAGCTAAGCAATGTGACATGTGACTCGTGAGAGCCTTTCCACTCTCCACCCACACACCATGAGCTAGGTTAGCCCAAGGCCTTCCCTGGTGCAGGTGGCTGTGTACAAAACCCACAGCTGCTCTCCCTGCAGCACTGCAGCAGCCTCAGCAATTGAGACTAGCAAGGGGCTGAGTCCTGCTCTGGTGGATTTGGAACAGGTCCAGCAGAACGCCCTAAACATCACCTTCAGAGATGGTTTGAGGTTTTGTGTCTCTGTTGCTTTCCTTTGGCTGGGGAAGAAAAATATTAATCTGTTTCCCCATCTAATGAGTGAATGACAAGGTGGATTATCTGTCCAACTATTGCTCTTCTACTTTGCCAAGGATCTGCAGAGGTGGTTGTGGGGAGCAGCTACAGCCAGTACTTCTGGGTCAAATTAGCAAGCATCCAAAGATGGACTGAAGACAGCAAATCCCACACATTCCCAGTTGTGTTACCACTTTGTGTATGGCCACATGGTCTGGTCTTACCACCCTCATATTCTGGCCCAGGCACCACCAGCAAGACACTTTGCTCAGTAGTTCCTCTGTTCCTACCCATTTAAAAGGGAAGAATGAGCACATAGTCATAGAAACATAGAATCATATGATGATTTGAGCTGGAAGGGACCTTAAAGATCTTCTAGTTCCAAGCTTCCTACCATGGGCAGAGACACCTTTCAATAGATCAGGCTGCTCAAAGTCCCACCTACCCCACCTTGAACACTTCCAGGGATGGGGCAACCATAACCTCTCTGAGTAACCTGCAGTCACATCACAGATTTGCTGGAAAGAGTGATGCATTTACATCACTTTAATAATTTAATGTTTTATTAGCAACAGCCAAAGAAAAGACTCCTTCCCTTTACTAATGGCTTGTGCTTAGCTTCTGCATATCAGGAGCAATCATTGGAAGTTTCTCCACTGAACAAAGCAGTCCCACCCTTTCCTGGCTGCAGAAAGGACATGCTGTGCTACCAAGGCAGCCAGCAGTCCAGTGACGTGCTGAAAGACACATCCCAGGAGGAGCTTCTAGGAGAGAAGCTCAGCATGAGACAGATGAGAGATGCAAGGAACTAGTTCTCCTGCTGGAAAGATGTGTGTGCTGTAACTCCTTCCTTGTTAAGTTACCTTTGAAATATAGTTGCTATTTTCTGGTAAAAAAAAAAAGGACTGACTTTTAATTAAGCTTTTCCTGCTGCTCAAGTCATTTTGATAGCAATTCCTAAGAATCCAGGCCCCTACTGACATGTGAATTACTTCATTTTCATTTGCTGAAACGCACCAATTAAAAACGCACAGTGCAAGAGCTTCTGAGATACAGCTTGGATGTCTCAGTCAAAAACTCTGTGGCTTTGGCAATCTCAGCAATTTATTTTGCCACAGATCACATTTAGTCACAAGTTACAGTGTTGAAAGCACATAACAGAACCATAAGCTTCCAGTAAGAGTTTTAGAAAAAACAGAATTTGCTCTCTGATGTGGGCTTCTCTCTGATCTGCAGTTTGTCTCAGTTTCACTTCTTGAATCTATGGTGAGCCATGCTACACTCTATGGAATACCAGAGATCGTATGCTTAGAAGCACAGAGATGTCAATCTCTTGTTGATGTCATGAAAGATAAGGCTAAATGCACATAAAACCTTCCTGATAACAGAGGCTCATTCTACCTCTTACATTTTGTCAAATATGAGTCTCAACTTTCAGAAATACCAACATTTTCGTGGTATTTGTCAACATTTTGAGATGCATCAGTTTCCTGGTTCTCAAAATTCCTGGTATTTCTCCTGGACACAGAAGAAGAACCACTGAGTAGTGCCAGTTTATTTCCCACAAAAGCCCAAATGTATGTCACAAACTCATGCTTCTGCTTTCAGAAGGTGTGGTCCAACAGAGTATGGCATGGCTTTAACACAACAGAAACCAAGAGGAGCTGATATCTAAAAACATCTGGGTTACACCAACCAGTCATGTAGGACACATGAGACCCAGAGGCCCAATCTCTTCCTGGGCAGATATGAAGAAAACTCTCTCATGAACACATTCTAAAAGCAAAACTTCCAGATCTTTCTAGTGGGTTGGTCTGAATGACTCCTGATGAAGACACTGCATGACCATGAGACATCTGAATATTCATTAGAGAGGTCCTCAAAGAGCTCTCATCTCCTTCCTACATCTGAATCTAAGAGTCATTGTAATTATTTTCTTTTTTCCCAGACTGATTGAATGGGTATTTAATAGCCCATACAAAGCTGAACAGCTTCAGTGGGACAGAGAGAGCAGAGACTTGCTCAAAAAGCCTAGTCTGGTGGCTTTCAGTACTCTCCTAGGAGATATCAGTTCAAGTTCCTTGGTGAGATGACAGACTTCAACCTTGGTCTTTCATACCTGAAGGAAGCAATCTGAAATATTAATGCTTTTTATCCACTGATGTGGTACCATTTCCACTTGTGTGTGAGAAAACCAAACCTCATTAAAGCACTTAACCTTGGGAAAGCATAACATGAGTGAAAGGAAGCACCATATTCCAACAGCTGTCAGGACTCTCTGTCCTATTCCCCACCAGCTACCCCAGGCATGCCAGCTTTGATGAATCTCATTTTGTGGCATTCTTGGCTCTGTGAGAACTTGGTGCCCCACTGGAGGTTTCCACTGGAGAACAAAGAGGCAACAGAAAAAATGTTACAATTCTGAATCAAAATATCCTTGGTGGACTTAGCTATGGCTGTCATGGAAGGACACAATCCATCCAGGGACCCTCAGGTCACACATCTCCCTCAGCTAAGGGCATGAGTGATTTCTAAAGAACTCCATGGGAGAACTTCCAGGGACTTCAGTAGGAAGTGGTCTATTTCTCCGGTGCCCCTAATTCCACCATGGTGTTTAAGCGCTCTAGTTCACTAGTTCTATGATGCAGAGTGCTTAAATGCCAAATGGAGCATAGTTTATCTCAGTTCTCATAAAACTCTGCTGCAAATAGAAATGAAAGCTATTAAATAATTCAAGGGTGTCATAGCCATCAGCTGGCTGAATACCTGTGAAACACAATGTGCTTATAGAACATGACACTAAACCTTGTCTTACTCAGAAAGACTGCTAAGAAAAAATATAAACATACAAGAATAATAATTCTTTCTTCTCATACTGGATATCTTTTATTAACAAAAACAACAGGAACACAGCATTTCACATCCAAGTAAGGATGAATTGTGATTTCAAATCAACATCACCTTTTTAATATCTGGATGTAAGATACGTGTAAGGTTAAAGATGAGATACGATTGGAGCAACAACTGCAACATCTAATTCTCAAAATCATACAGAGCTCTACGTTTAAAGCAACCACAACTAGCACTACAAAGGTCCCTGGTTCATATCAGCTACACAGACTAAAGTCACCAGCTCCATAGATGTTCCACAATCTCTAAGCCAACAGGTGCAGTCCCCTGTGTATGCATCAGTGGACTATATAATAAGCAGCTTTGAGTTCCCAGAGAGCCCTGCAGCATGGTGAGGTTTTTTTCCTTAAAAGTGGCTATCAAAGTTTCAGACATATCAAATATCATGAGAGACGCATTGCAATCCACTAGAACTGTATTTTTGTGTCATGAACCTGTAGATATGTGTTGCTGCACTCAACAATAGATCAAGAGCATATGGATGTGAAACTCAGCTGTGGAAGTGTTGGAAGGCTGTGTGAAACTGAGAGCCAGTTCTCATGTAGATTCATCCCTGCTACCTTGCAGTCTTTGTGGGAATCAGATGGTGCAATTGTCTGCAGTGAACCTGTCCCACAACTGTGCTTTGTCTGAGGTGGAGTTTTCTCTCTGAAAGAATTTACAAAGAACCAATACTTATGCAATCTGGATGAGGAAGTGACTGGAACCTGGGAGTGACCCCAAGGAGGTATTGTATTTAAAAGTGTGGGCATCCCTATTGACTTTAGTAAAGTTGTAACTGTGGTACCTATGGTGTTCCCTCTGTGACGTGCACAAAGCTGAGTATCTCAAAATCAGGTGACAAATGCCAGCACGCTGAGCAAGGAGTCACCTGATCAAGGACCTTCCTTGCAGGGTCTGCCCTTCAACTCTGCCCTGCTGCAGTCTGGGCTCTCAGCTCAAGAACTGCACAGCCATTCCTGCCTCCACTCTGTATCTAAAGGCTGCATTATCTTTAGCAGATAAGTACCAAAGTTCCTTTTTTTCCCCAAAAGCTATACAAAAAGTCAGTGCTCTCTCTAAAAGCAGTCACTGAGATAGCAGGCCACTGCCACAGCCCCCCTGTCTGCAGAGTTTAGCTGCTTTGAAGCTTAGAGGTTAAGTATGCAGAAGTTTTAAGCATCATAATTTTAGGCACTAGTCCAGGTGATATATAGGCACTGTAAATTCTTCATGGATTTTCCACCTGGGAGGTACAGTAGGCCATTATGGATGCGGTTTATGACACAAAAATATCCATCAATGGTTTCTGATCCTAGAAAGCAGCAAACTGAACATAGAATGAGGATTCCAAAGAGTAGTCATGGAAAGGAAACTCAGGGAGATCAAAGACATTAAAGCAGCTGACAAGGTGCAGAAAATTAAGCACTGGGGTGAGTTGAATCGTGGGGGGCGGGCAGGAACGGGGGCGGGGGGGGAGGGGGGGAGGCGCGGGGAAAGGGAAAAAACGATAGCTGCAAATTTGTGTGAATGTGCACGCACATGAGTCACTGGCTGGGCTGTACTGAGTTTCTATTCATGCACAGACACAACTTCCCATACATTGCAGCATATTCAAAAGGAAATAGGGCCTTGAACACAGGGCTACCAAACCATTTTAGTCAAGAAATATAACTGCTCCAAAGATAGTAAGGTACAGTGCTGAGGCACAACTTCCAATACAAATGGCAGAACATCAAAAAACCACTTCTGTGTTCAGTCTAGCTCCTCCTTTTAGGAAATTCTCACCTTCACACATGCACTTCCTTAATTACTGAAGCAATTTTACAATGCTGTGACAAAGCAGGGCCCTCTTTTTCCAACAGCAGCTATAGAGAAGAGGCATGTGAGTGAAACAGGCAGTGCCTAAAACTCATATCTACATTCAATACATTTGGGGCGTTTGCTCAACTAGCCTTGGTCCAACCTTGCAGCTGGAGTGCATCTTGAATCCGCAGCTGGATTCGAGAGGAACATATATGAAATTACATGTTTGAAAGCACACCAGGATTGCAAATCAAAGTGCATGTGTATTGGGGGTGCGTGTTTGGGAGATTAATTTCAAAAATGCTCCCACAGACGTAGTCACCAGGTGGATCCAAAACTGAAAAAGTCCCGATCTGGTTGTCTGTCACGGCTGTAATGGCTTGCAATGCCCCACCACCCCAAGCAGAGCACAGTGCTTATCTCCCCAGCACCAGAGCCAGCGATTCTCCCCCCACCCCGAAGGGCAGGTCTATGTTTGAAACTACACATAGAATCGGATGCAAATGATACTCTTCGAGTTTGTGGGCAGTGCCCAGGGCTCCCGAACACTACAGTTCTTCCTTCATTCACTGATATTTAGAGGATCTTCAGAACAGCAGCGTTGCAGATGGGTTTATAAATTACGAGACAACAAATTTTTTGATACAAAATTAAAGACATTACTCCTACCTCCCATAAATTATCTCGGTAGTATTTTAACAGCATGAATTTACCAGTGTATGTTTTAAATAGTATGAAAAATAAACCCACCTACTAGACTAAGCATTAATGAAAAAAAAAAAAAAAACAGAATATTGCTTTGTGTTCTCCAAAACACAGAAAGAAAAATATCCCCACCAGTTCCGATAATGCCTTTCCAGGGGAGAGCGAATCATAATTTTCTATATTGAAAACGAGAGTGATCTCTTGGAGTCGGAAAGAAAATAAATTAATAAAACTAATTACACCCTCCGCGCGCGGAGGAATCGAAGGCGCTAAGTCAGCCCAGGAGAGGCGGGCGCTTTGATCCTGTTCGCTTTACAACTTCCCTGTGCTCGGCCCCAGGGAGGCACCTCCCGGCGCTCCTGCGGGGGCTGTGCGGAGAGGGCGCTTTCCCCGCGGGCTCCTGCGCACCCCCCTCCGCGGGGCAGCGCGGGGCTTCTCCCGGCCGCGCACCGAGGTTCCGCATCGCCTCCAGGTGCCGTCCCGGGCAAACTCCGGCTCCCGGTGCCTCCCCCCGGAGCGCCCCGGCGGGCTGGGCTGCTCATGGCACCGCTCCCTTAAAGGGGCCGCCCCCGTGCGAGTTTGGTGTGAGCGCGGTGCGCGCCCGCCGCCGCTGCCCGGAGGCGCGCAGAGCTGCGCCCGGAGCCCCGCGCCCGCCAACTGCCTCGGCGGAGAGCAAAGCGCTTGGCATGTAGGAGCGAAGGGAGAGAAAAACTGTGGGGCGGAGGGAGTGGGGAGAGGAGAAGGAGGGCGGGGGGAGG
>JAWWEU010000081.1:142667685-142754580 GCA_035583155.1 Acropternis orthonyx | reverse complement strand
ACCGGCGGGGGGCGGAGCGCGTGCTGGGGCGTCCGCAACGGAGCCAGCCTCCCTCTCTCCCTCCCCTCGGCCGTGCCGCTCCGGAGCCCGTGCCCAGCCGCGGAGCTGGCGGCGCGGCGCTCGAGCGCTGCTGCTGCGCGGGGAGCCGGGCCGGGGCCATGATCCAGCCGCGCCCGCTCGCCGCCCGCTCGCCCTAGAGCCGCTCCCGGCGCCGGCAGCCAGGCCCGCCGGGTGAGTTTGGGGCCGCCCGGAGCCGGGACAGGGCGGGGGGGAGGCGCACCTGGCTTGCCGCCCGGCCCCGCTCACCTGGGCGGCGGGTAGGTGCGCACCTCGGCTGGCCCCACCTCGCACCTCCCGCCCCCCCCGGGCGCTCGCAGCCCCCCTCTAACAGGTGGCTCGGTGCCTGCCGGCTCTCCGGCGGCTCCGGCGCCTCTCACCTCCTCCTCGCTGCCGCCTAACAGGTGGTGGTGCCGCGGCGCCTTCCTCCGTGCAGGTAGGGAAGTGCCGCTTCCCGTTCCTCCCCGTCCCCGAGGGTCTGTCGCAGCCCCGGGGGCGCTGGCAGGGACTGCGCTGCAGCGGGGAGAGCCGCGGTGCCCGCGGAGCGGGGAACCGCGCTCACGCCCCCGGTGCTTCCCTGGGAGCCGCTCACCCCGCGCCTGCCCTCATGGCCTCGCCGTGTGTCTGTCTTTGCAGCGGGCATGGGGAACCAGGTGGAGAAGCTGACCCATCTGAACTACAAGGAAGTTCCCACGGCCGACCCTACAGGTATGGACAGAGATGAAGGGCCCAGGATTGGGGTCTCCTACATTTTTTCGAATGACGATGATGAGCTGGAGCAGCAGCCGGATTCGGTGCATGACCTGGGTGGTGAGCACCCTGCCCTGCAGCCCTACGATCCCCAGCTGCACGAGGTGGAGTGTTCAGTCTATTACCGGGATGAGTGTATTTACCAGAAGAGCTTTTCAGAGGAGGACGCGCAGCCAGAGGAGGAGGATGGAGGTGGGGGCCATCTGAGCACCTACACCCCGGAGAACCTGCTGAATAGGTGCAAGCCAGGTGACCTGGTGGAGTTTGTGTGCCAAGCCCAGTATCCGCATTGGGTGGTCTATGTCGGGGATTTTCAAGTTGTGCACCTGCATCGGCTGGAGGTGGTGAACAGCTTCCTCACCGACGCCAGCCAGGGCAGACGGGGCCGCATTGCCAACCAGCTGTACCGATACAAACCCCTTAGCCCGGCCCTGGTGGTGCGCAATGCCCTGGAGCAGGTGGGTTGCAAGGATCGGGACTTGAGCTGGAGAAACTCTGAGTGTTTTGCTGCCTGGTGCCGGTACGGCAAGCGAGAGTTTAAAATCGGCGGGGAGCTGCGCATAGGCAAGCAACCCTACCGATTGCAGATCCGGCTGGGTGACAAGCGCAGCCACACGCTGGAATTTCAGAGCCTGGAGGATCTGATTATGGAGAAGAGGAGAAATGACCAGATTGGTAGGGCTGCTGTGATCCAGGAGCTCTCCAGCCACCTGCAGGCTGCAGAGGAGGAGGAAGAAGAGGAGGAAGACCATCACCATCATCCAGGTGCTCAGACTGCTGTGGAATAGCAGCCTCAGCACCACCATACTGCTTAGCCTGGGTGATGGGGATTAAAACTGAAGGCTGCGAAATTGAGCTGTTATAAGCCCTTTGGGCTGCTTCGGTGCAGCTTCATTCCAATCACATGTGAAAGGAAGGGGGAAAGCTGATTAAGTGTCTGTGCTTTAGTGCTTAACTCCTTCAGTGCTTGATGATAAAACCCCTGACTTACTTGTAGAGGATAAAACTCAGGGCAATTCTACCCCTCTCCTCTCCCACTTCTTTCCCTTCCTCTCTGACGTGTTCACACATAGCCTTTTCCTCAACCATCTGCTAGTAGGCTTGCCCCTACAAGATGCTAAATGCCTTTGACATCTACTTATCAGCAGAAGTTAATAGTACTTAATACTATTAAGGAGGAGCCAACAACTTTCAGGATCTGACCGTGTAGCACTGAGCATGAGGATATTGTTTTGCCTTCTCTGCTCCTGCTTCATGTCAGCTGTGGCTTCTGTTGGTATTGCAACAAGCTTGTTTGCTTGCCTGGTGCAAGACTTTGTGGATTAGTAGCCAATTCCCCAGAAGGTGTAAGGCAGAAATCTCCACTAATTTTAACAAAATTAGTTTGATGTGCCTGGTGCCTTCTTAATTGATAGGAACTTGCAGATGGGCTAGGGGACCTTCTCCTTTGTTATCAGTGTATGGCTTTGTGAACAGAAGATGTATTTATTGCTTATGGGCCCTGGGGAAGGTGAAAGCTTGCCACCCCAGTTAAGGAGTCTGCACACTGGTGTGTGCTGGGACTCCTACAGGCAGATACTGAACTATGCCAGTGTTTTTATAGGCTTCCTGGCTTCCCCTAAAGCAAATAGCAGACCTGGTTGTGCCTGTGGTATACACATCGAGGTAGTTGAAGGAGGTTGTTGGAGTGTAAGAGTGTCTCGAGTAAGCTGACTCTCAAAAGGATGACTTCTTGGCTGGATGCTCCTGGCTGTGAGCATGTCACAGGTTCTGCACCACAGTAAACACAGCTGTGATGGAAAGTGATGGGAGGGAGAACATATTTGAAGATGTTACAGACAGGGGGTTTTGGGTGTTCCTTTTCCCTCTTCCTTACTGCAAAGGAGTTTCCTCTTCATTAGGGATTTCATGCTTCCTTTTGTGCTAATTTTTATGGTATGCAGCTGAGCTATAGCATTAGAGAAAAAGAAAGATGATACCTCCAAAGTTGTGCAAGTCCCTTGGGAGGGGGAGTGCAGTGCCATTTGCCCTGAATATTCTCTGAACTTGTTTTCAGCTGTTGAACTGCTCTCCCACAGAGGCAGCACTGTCAGATCTTTGTCCTGGGATCTGGAGTGTGTGAGCAAACACTGATTTGGAGGCAGTTTCTAATGCAGAATTCCTTCCCCTTAAAGCACAATATGATGATGTGAATTTGAAGATAAGCTTGAGTTAATTTAAATAATGGAAGCTAACAGTGTGATGTAAACTTGAAGCATAGTTAATACAGTCTTCCTTGCAGTTGTTTACAGTTATACCACAAATAGAAAAGTACTCTCTGCCCTTTCCACCCCTAAGAGGGAGCAAAGTTTGTTGTTTAAGAATAGGTAGATACCAGCTTTTGATTAGTTAAGACTATACAAAGCAACTTTGCCAAAGTGAGCCAAGTAGACTGTGTTGTTGTGTTTTCTGCCTAAAATACAGAAGCTAGGAAAAAGCTGTGAAAGACTACTTCGTCCTCACTTCAGAGGGTAAAGTTTTCAAGGTTATGCAAATACACCATATACTGTTTCTTTAGTGACTCCCATGCCCCCCATTTTGGCCTGTGAAAGACTCAAATCTAAAGGAGAGTTTTCCACCAAGCTCCCTTAGAATGCTATAGCTCAGGTGCCTGCACTAAGTGTTGTTTTTTTTTCACCAATATGCAATTGAGTTATACTCAGGTTGCTGTGGTTGTCAAGCAGATGTGCAACCTTACTCTGATAGCATGATAACTACCCATGTCTAACTGTGATAGGGTTAATATGTGGATGCCTGCACACAGGTTTTATACAACTACTAGTAACTACTAAAAACTGAAATGATCACTGAAATAGTCTGTAAAAGAGTGAAGGAGAGCCTCCCTGTTGTACTACTGACTGATATAACAGATTATCTAGGCCATGAGCAAATGTCTGGCTGTGGTTTCTTTCGTACTGAAACCTTGTACATAACAAAGTTTATTTCACTGTGTAATATAGCTATGTAAAATAATATTTTCTTACAGATATTTTTGGAAAGCTTAAACCCTTCATAACCTTGCATTTGGAAGTAAGTTGTTATGCACATTATTTTCCAGTTCTCTGAATGGGTTTATTTTTCATTCATGATCTAAAGGATATTCTAGGTCATAAAGTATAGAAACTGCTATAAAATGTCAAATATTATGTATCTACAGGGTACTAAACAGTAAACTACTTCTGAAAATATTTTTCCCTTCTGTCTGAAACATCAGAACTATGACACTTAGCCATTTCTCTCCTTCTGAGATATCCTGCATAATCTGGCTTTGTTTTCATTTCTTTATTTCCATTTTTTGTTTCAATAAAAAAAGGACCAAATCTGCTTGGGAACGAAGAGCAAAGCTCTTGGACGTGGCATTGAGTGCCATGATCTAGTAAACAGATGGGAGTTGGACCAAGGGTTGGACTCGATCTCGGAGGTCTTTTCCAACCCAATTGATTCTATGATTCTTCGACCAACTGAAATCTTGTCTTCTGCTGGTCTTGGTGCTTCGCTGTACTGGTGCCTTGTGGGATAAATTCCCTCACAGGCACAAGGCCTTAGCAAAGAATTCCAGAGCTTGCACTGCTTTGTTAGGGCAGAGAGTGAAGGGGGAGCTTGCTTCACAGCAAAGTAGACTCTGGCATGAATTCTGCTGTGTTATAAAACATATGTGCTCCTCTGACACCTGAGATACAGGTGTTTGATATTTAAAACATAGATATTTGGAATGTTTAAATTTCTCTGCAAACTATTATCTGGGGATTTATTGTCTCCTGCCATTGCATTATATGTGAAAGTAGAAGAGGGAGGGAAGCTTGGCATTTTTTTTAATTTTTTCTGGAAGAAGGCTATCTCCACACAGGGATTTCTAATTCCAACAGATAAAGATGCACCTGTTGAATCTTTTAACAGGCAGTTCTTTTTTCCCTACCTGTTGATTAGGCAGTGTTATTTAATAGGTGCTACTAAACACCACTGCACACATTTCTAAGCAGTCTGGTTTTAAAGCCATGGACCTGTAGTGAACTGGATGTGAGAATAGGAATTGCTGTAGCAGCACATCACAACTGCTCGATTTCTTGTCTTTGCTGTACTTTGCTCAGTTACTGTCTGCAGACTAGGCTGGGGTTCTGGAGCTTGATTTTAAAGAAAAAAGATGTCCCAGAAAAACTGACTCTTTTGTGTGTCTACTTCAGGACTTTGTGTAGATCACAAAAGAGGGGAAAAGAATAGATAAAAGTGCTGTTCTCTGCAGCTGCTGCTTTAACATGGAGAAATGCAGGTGTGATCCTTCTGCAGAACTTGTGGCTCAGAAAAGGTCCTAAGCCTTTATCAAAGTTTAAAGTTTTGACTAGACCCTACCTTCAGCCACTTGAGAATCAGCAAGACTATTCACGTGCTTTAAGTGTGTATTTACATTTCTTTGTAAATGAAGGTCTGGAATTTCAATCTGAGGTCTCTGGTGGGAGCGTGGAGTTCTGAAGTTGCATAATCAACAGGGGAGAACAAGCAGTGCAGTGAAAGCTGTTTCTCAAAGGGCCTCTTGTCCAAACAGAGGTCATGGAATCCAGCCCAATCTTTGGCCTCAGTTTCCCCCTGGAAATCCAGGAGCTGCACTGATTTGGTGAGAGATGTGTTACACAGCAGTTGTGAGCTAAGCTGATGATCTGCTGCAGACTGTTCTCTGGTATCTTTGTCTGTCTTGTTATGCTTGAACTTTCCCTTGTGTTTTTAACATTTAAAGTTAATATAGTTTGTTTTAAGAGCCCTTTGATTGTGCAAACACTTAATCATCTATATGAATTTACTCATTTGGGCATACCTACTGCTGTGAATATCAATATGCACGTGTGAAGACCGGTAAGGCTGAGCCCCAGATGTGTAACTGTAGTTCCAGCTAGGAAATGTTGATGAGCAGTCTTATTTCCCTGGAGTATTGGTGTGTTTGATGCAAATAATGTCCTGGAAAAGGCTTTATAGTAAACCCTGCAATTATCCCTTGATTGAGTAATTTTAAAAACACAATTTAGACATTCACCTTCCATGGCAGTGAACAAGGACATAATCTGAAGACTATTTTGCTATACTTGATTCTGTGTGAATACAAAGTATTGATTACAGCAGCTCTCTAGAGCTCATCTGACCAACATAGTAGGCAATTGTAGGGTAGGTAGGGAAAATTCCCAAAAGCTAATTCAAAAACTCTATTTTCTTACTTGGAAAAATATTTTCTTCAGACTGAAGGACCCTAGACTACAGAAGTAAACTTTAAATTGCTTTGTATAAATTAAACCCTAGGCAGCCTCCTTAAGTTTTGTTCATTTGAATTCATTATTCCACACAGTACTAAAGTAGGTAATGTTATGTGATGAATCTATTTCAGATTTTGAATGTAATCGTGGTTTTCTTTTTCTCTTCTCCTTTGGTTGAGTTTTACTAAAGGTCTGTCCTTGGGTATGTGAAGTGTGTTGTCAGGTGGTTTCCTCTGTGCTTTTCTGACAATTAACAGCACCAACCATAAAGCTAACAGCCATGTAGGAACAAGTATTTTTTGAAAGCAAAATTTTAATTTTGTATAACAGATTGGAGACTAGTAACTAAGTAGAGGTAAGAAATACATTGTTTCCAAGAGCAGTTTCTATTTGTAAGAAATCTACTGTTAATTGAATATGTTTTGACTACTCTTATAAATCAGTGTACAGTGATAAGGCCAGGAGTATTGTATCATGGGCTTAGACTTTCAGATTAGATTTTTTTTAACTGTGAATGGGAGGAAATCAGAGTGATTTCAAACACCAGTGGTTTAGACGGTTCCTTTGCATTAATATTGAATTAGAAGCTTTTTTTAAATGCACACTTGGAATTCCTGACATTGTAACACTTCATGAAATCATCCGCAATAACAAGTGTAATCACAAATATAATTTTTTTCCACCATGAATATTTTCTGTAAGCTGTCTTTTTTCAGTAAATGTTGAATTGTTAGTGCAAATATCTTCTTTTCCTGAGAAAGAAGTACACATCATTGATTGTACCATTTCCTTCAAAATGAAGGGCATTGCATAGTAACTCAAAAGAAATAAAACATTTATAATATCTTTTACAACCTTTCTTTCTTTTCTTTGTTTTTTTGAATGGCATATTTTTCTCCAGCTTTTTGGAAAACTCATAATTTCTCATGATGGATGCATCAGACACAAAACAATCAGTATTTCCACTGCCTTCACATGTTAGATGAAAATCTTTGGTTGTGCTCTTGCTACACAGAGAAAGGAAGACTAATCTCTCTATGAGACCAGACCATCAAATGTTTAATTACGTGATAGCTGTATTAAATCCAATGAGGATCTGGCCCATAATTTAATTTTTAAGTGGAAAATGAATTCAGCAGCAGATCCTATAGTATTTAGCTGGCACCCAGGCTTGTCTTGTCTGCCAGCAACTGCTAAAGGAACAGATGTAGTGTCTGCTAAAGGGAGAAATGAGGGAGCATCAGAACTCATGGGGAGTTTTTGGGAAAATCTATATAACTGTTCAGTTTGTGTGATGTTTTGTCTCATGGCAGATCCATGGATGGTGTGGGATCTATGTTCTACCCATAACAGGCATAGGGATCTTTCTTACTCCAAGGTGACAAGGGCGTGCATTGTAGTAAGATGTTATATCTGTAGCATAACCATGCTTAATTTGTTGAAGCCTTTCACTGTGTGCATTTTCACAATGGCAAAAACAGTGATACAGCCAACAAACTATACTTCTCCCAGAGATCCTGACCAGAAAGGGCTAGTTGAATCTCACAGAAAAGCAGAAACAGCTCAAGCAAGAATTCTTTGTGTGAAATCATTCTGAGGAAATCTAGTTGTAACAAGATGAGACTTCTGCTGAAAGTATCAGTGGATATCTTAGCTCTTCTGTAGGTTGCAGCTGTCCTTGACAGCTGTCTCTTAGCTGTGACAGTGTGAGACAAATTTTTATATCAGAGACAGCAGCTTGGAAGGCTCAGGGCTGCAGGTGTGACTCTACCATAACATCAGATTTGTAGCTCTGGCATGGATTTAGGTGACTTTGAACACGATGTGTGAGGCACCAGCTGTGCTCAATATGACTGCAGAGTGCTTGAATTTTCAGGTGTCTGAGATTAGATTTGAAAACATGAACTAAAAATGTGAGTTGGGTGAGTGAATTATTACCTGAAAATCCCTGTTGAGGTGTCACTTGGCACTGGAGGCCACTGAACTCTGAAGCTTGATTTGGTGGGTGTGGGGGTGTGTGGGTGTGGGTGTATGTTTATTTAGTTACCATATTGTTTTCATAATCTTGAGATTCTGGGCCTTTTTCTCACCCCAAAGTTTCTCCAAGAACATAAAGTAAAGCAGTCCATCAGTTCTCTCACAGCCTGGGCCCATAGGGAGGGAGATCCAGCAAGTAGGATCCTGGCTCACATCCCAGTAGCTGTTTCCAGAATGCATGTGACATCAGGTACCAAAAAGGAGCATCTTGAAAAGGACATTTTCACTGCCCTTTTATTTCAGAACGCACCTGAACTAGAAATAGGATAATGTGAAATGCACACACAGGGGCATGGATTGTGATGAGCTCTCTGCATTCCGGGCTGGCTGCTGTGGGCCACTGAACTTGGGCAGTGAGGTTTTTCTCTTCATTTCCCTCTTTAATGCACTGTGGATGACTTCCAATGCAGCACTCCTGGAGGTCCTCACCCCACAAAAATCTGGAGGTGATAGGAGGTTTGAATCCCTGTCACCCCCAGGCAGAAGCGAAATCAGTTTTCAGTCATCTTCCTCCATCCTGAAACTATGCCCAGATCTCTAGGACACTGTATAAAGGCCTACTGCCCACCACTAACACCTGTGTTGTCACTTTAAAGGAGGATGGCCTAAGTTTCAATTTCAAAGAGAAGTTGCCTTGTACTTTCTTCCTAAGAGCTCTGCACTTGGCAGGAGGCAGTAAGAGTCTTCTTGTGGCCAAGAGTAAGGTGCCCAAGGACTAGAGGGGAGAGGGAGGGGACAGCAGACTTGAGGATCGCAGAAAATCCATACGAGTGGGAGGGACCTCTGGAGATCATCTAATCCACCCCCTTGCTCAAGGCACTTGCAACTAAAACAGGTTACTCAGAGCAGCATCCAGTCAGATTTTTCGTAACTCCAGTGATGAAGACTGAGGACTTCTCCAAACAAGCTTCCACTGTGTATATGGTGGGTTTTTTAGTGTTTGACTTTTGTCAAGGACTCTGATTATCCATTACACGTCTGCTTGATTCCTTGCACAAAAGAATGGACCATTCTCTATCTTGCAATCCAATAAGCAGATACTCTGCCTCTCCCTCCTTCAGTACAGCTGGAAGATCATGCTCTCCTTGTGTCCAGGAGAGCATCCAGTCAACCTTCTTATCATCTGTGATGCTCCACAGTCTTCTGATCTCCTGCTACAGCTGCTTTACTTGATCTCACAGATGCTTCACCAGCACAGACTGGTAGAAAAGGAGCCCCAGGAACACACTGAGTCCTCAAAGGCGAGTCAATCTCAGCTGGGGCCCAACCCCTCCAGTTGCTCTGTCACTCCTACTGAGTGAGAGAAGAATATAGAAAAGTTTGTGAGTCAAAGTAAAGATGGCGAGATCGGTGACCCATGACTGTCACAGGCAAAATAGACACATATTGGGAAAAATTACATCTATTATCAATTAAAATAGATTTGAATTATGAGGAAAAAGAAAAGACAAAAATTAAAACAAAGCTTTCCCCCTTTTCCCCCTGACACCAAGGGATCCAGACTTGGGGATGTGGCTGCAGGGGGTCCCTCCTAGCCCCTCAGGGCTACTCCTCCCTCCTTTCCCATCTCCCTGCCCCTGCACAATCCCTTCCCTGGGATACAGTAAGCTCTGTAGAGCTGCTGGGAAGAATCCTTGCTCAGGATCTGCAGCTCCTCCTGCCTTCCTCTTGTTCCAGCCCTTCTTGGGGATCCCTCTGCTGCTGCTCCCTTCTTGGATGTCAGTGACACATCACCACAATTGCTGAGCATCTCTGTTGCTCTCAGTGGAGCTTCTTGTCCCTTCTGGGCAAGGGACTGCGCCTGTCAGGCACAACATGCTGCTTTCTGTGTGCCAGGGCTAGCCACTTATGTAGGTCTCTCCTGACACCTGATGCAGAGTCCAATGGAAATGAAGGATTCATAGCACCCTTTGGTCAGGAAAATCTGGCAGAGCTTGTTAGAAGGATTTAGAGCTTGCTAGGAACCCATGTTAAACAGTCAATGAGGCTCATTTATCTTACTCTGAATCACTGAGAACTGTGGTCAGTCCATGTCGCAACAAGCATTTGTTGCTCATGTCAAGTTAATCAGCAGAAATTAACTGGAACTGTTAAGAACTGAGGATCATATAAAAGTTTATGCTCTTAATTTTTCCTTGCTCCTGAACTTCTTCCATCCTGTCCAATTCAGAGGAATCATTCCGGGGCAAGCTCTGCTCCTTGTACAGTAGTTAGTGCAATGAGGTCTCAAGGTATTTACAAAGTATTAATTAACTCAAGCCCCAGAGGGCAGAGGAAATGAAATGATGATATTCTGGACCATGAAATAGATGACTCACATCCATGGAAAAGGTTTAATTGAGCAAAACAGGTACACAAGTGTACCTGGCTCACCACAGAAACTGTACTGAGGAAGATGAGCCTCCAGAGAGAAAAGGATTGAGGTGCCCTGACAGAACACAGAGAAGTGTGTGTAGTGCTTATGTAAATTGTCTCAGTGGAGAACAGGTCTCTGTACACAACTTGTCCAAATCCCACAGAAAGCAGCTGGCAGCACTCTCTGTTACAAAGCTTTCATTAGAGCTGTTGGTCACGTCCAATGGGGAGAAGGTGCTCTGCTGGGAACCTCAGCACCACGTACACATTAAGGACTATATCCTTGACACCCAAAGGTGTTATTCCATGGAAACACCTTTCATGCTGTTGTTTTGTCTCCTTTGTGTTTTCTGTGCTCTTGTGATGCAACAAAGCAGTGCACCCTTGGGAGGGATGTGCAGAAGAGGGAAATGTTCAGTGTTGGGGCAGACTGGTGTGCACACCTAGCCATGGTGTTCTGTGCTACAACCAGGCTCCTGGAGCTGGGTTCTGCAGCTCTCCCTGCAGACTGAAGAAATGAGATATTCACACCCAGACTTGCAGATAATGGGCACTCATGCAGCAGTGTTTGCCTGGAAAGTGGTTTCAGACCTCTGCCTAAACCAGAACATGGTCTTGGACATTAAACTTGAGCAAGTGCTCTAACCAGTGCTTAGAGCCAGACTCATTTGTATTCTCTGGATCATGTCAAAGCAGAAGAGCACTAGAAGCAGGAAACAAGAAATCTCCACCTTCAAGTAGGTGGAAGTCTTGCAGTTACAGTGTTCCCTGGAGAAATAGGACACCAAGGCTTCAGTTCTTCCAGCAATTCATGATTTTCAATGGCAGTGACAGGCCTTATCTGCACACAACAGCACAGCTCTAAGTAAATAAGGGAGAGAAGTCCCCATGGTGGACTGTTCAATGTCAGACTGAAAGGGTCTCTGTAGTATCTGCTTGAGCTATGTTTTCAAGAGGTAGAAGTGGTCACAGCAAATATGCATGCACACAGATGACATTTGGAGTTGTTGGACCAGATCTTCTCAGCCCAGGACGTCAAGAATTCCACCTTAAATGTCAGTGGACCAGACTTTTGTTGGTTTTACCATTATTATTACATATATGATTAAAAGACATACCCAACTATTAAAAAAGTAGTTTCTGTTTATCCCTATGTATAAAATAGTTTATTCTTTCTATGTGCAGCTCTGCATTTTCCCACCTTCAATAGACCCTAATGCAGGTTTACCTGTTTACAGCCTTTGCATGTCCAGATGCATCTCAGATCCCCAAGTCTAACGAGTTCCCATCACATGAATTAATTACACTATGAAGCACAGGAAAGAAAGATGTTGAATCTTAAGTTATTAAAATATTACTGCAGAAATTCAGTAGCAGCTTGTAGCCCATGGGAAGTGACTGCAGGGAAAAGCACCTTTTGCAGGTGGGGTGGTGCTTGGAGCACCTTATCATATTCATGGAGAGGAGGTGCTGACCCCTGCAGAGAAGCTGCAATTGTAATGTGTCTCTTATCCAGTTATCCCAATACATCTGTGATGGAAGCTGAGGTACTAAATAAGATGCTAGCAGGATATAAATAATGAGGTGGTACATGGCTGTGTGTTGGAACTGAGCCACTGAAGCAAAATAATGGCAAAGGCACAAGCTTAACTTACATTGTGCTGTTCCTGTGGGAAAGGGGTGGAGAGGATATTGCCACATGGAAAGCTGATTCCTCAGCTTGTAGTGAGTAACATAACTCCATAGCCCTGCTGGTCTTTGTTCAGAGCTGGAACAAGCAGAGTTGCATTATTGCAGAGGTCTAACCCTAGGTGCGAGGCTAGATTCCAGCTGAATGTGCTGCCAAAGTCTAAACATACAAAGGACATTTCTGGCTTCACATAAGTAACCCCATGCTGAGAAAGGGAAGAAGCAGCTGAATGCCTGGGCCTAGATTCATCAAAGAATGAATTAATCAATGTCCCACTGAAAAGGACTTGAACTTATGCATGAGTGCTGTGATAGTCTGAGACTGTCAGAGTATACATTATTTTATGGTGCTTTCCTTTTACTATGCAAAGCATAACTCATATTTCTAATTAAAAATTTTAATATAGCACAGCATGTATGTGTCTCATGGTACAGCTGAGTAAAGATTCAAATTAGGGTTTTAAAAAGGAGCAGTGATTTTTTAACCACCAGAACCAATGCTTTTCAACACAATTCTGCACTGCCCTTACCCTCTGCTGCAAAACCTGTGGCAAGAATTCCTAACAGGAACATCAGTCAATTTATATAACATTGTACAGCAGTGTGTATTGTGACAGATTTGCTCAAATATCTTTCACTGAGATAAAGGAGTTTCAAAGAAAAATGGCACTATTGTGAATTTTCCCTGTTTTGTAACTCTATATGGCTAGATTTACAGATTGCTGAAATGCTTTACTGGTTTGATTAAAGGACAAAGAATTAAATAAACTTTGCTGCTAATTTCACAGGAAAAAAAATAATTACTAGTAATCATGTTTCATCTTAAAGTAGTTTACTCTATTAGCTGGCCCAGCCTCCCGTAAGCAAAATCTAAAGCCTAGTGAAAAAAAACAAAAAACTTTCATTGAGAGTTGATCAGGGACATATTGCGTGTAGCTCATTACTGGTGAACTGCAGCAGAGAAAAGAGTGGTTTTTAAAAAAAAAAATCAGACAGCAGCCAATGCCTTATAACTACTCCATGCCATATTACATGACATTCCCCTTGTAACAAACCGAGTACGAGAGTACTGGGCTTCTTGCTAACTGAAAGGCTGAGATTTTTGAAGTCTTATGAGCCTGTCGGCTCCTCCCTGACTATGGTAAAAAGGGACATCCCTTCACAGCCTGCATTAGAAACCAGATATTCCATGCAGTCACACTTGCAGACCATAGCTGTGACTAGCATAGTGACTGTAACATGCTTAATGTTCCAGTTGTTCCCTAATGTACCATAATCAACAATGAAGAGGTGGGGATGAATGGTGGCCCTGGCCACCTCTTTTTAGGGATCTGCTTAGTTAGGGAATGCATTCCTTTAGTTCCCATCCAAAGTGCTCCCAGATACTGAATTAAAATAAATCCTCTGTTCTCTGTTCAATTATGGTTTTTCCTAGATAAATGTCTAATTGCTCTGACCAGAAGTTTTCCTCAGGGAATCATTATTAGGTCTCCCTTAGCCTCCTTTTTCAGTGACTTCCTCTCTGCTGAGCTGATGGTTTCTACAGCTTGAAAAGATCTATCCCCTGTCTTTGCTTTAGCTCAGCAGCTTCCACTTCTTCTCTCAGGGCAACAGCAGGGTTAACTCACCACTCAGTAGCTCTGACAGAGCTATTGGAACTGTAGTATTGTTGCAGGAATAAAAGCATTATAAAAAGAATCATTCTTCAAATAATATAGAGATTATCAGAATGTCTCACTCTATGCACCTTTAACAACTTCTACATGTAGACCTAGAATATTTCCTTGCTATTCTCTAGAGCTTTTTCACCCAAAAGAGTCTTGAATTCATAGCACACAGCCGCTCTTCTGAGTCAAGCCAGTCTTGTTATAAAGCTTCTACTTTCCTCCCTAGCACCTTCTTGAACCACATCAAAGTAGGATATTTCCTCTGGGACTGAAGTTTCTGGGGTGTAGGAGACTGCAATTCCTTTAATGAATGTACTTCCTTGTCTGACCCATTTAACAGGAAACTCAATTGGTAGCCAAACCTGTAGGAGATGTAAAAAGTCATAACTCTGAATGCTGCAGATGCCCACAGGATCTGTCCCTTCACCATCTGAAAGACCTTGAATAGTCAGTGGCATTGCAGGTGCCCCAGGTGGTCCCTTGATGAATATTTTTAGCCTGATTTCTTAGAGGTAGGAGACTAAACAACTGACAAGCTGTGCTGTTGTATGTGTGTTCTACCTGGGATTTCAGCTCTCCATTTGGGAGAGGGCTAGATGAGGAATCACCACCCAGCACAGGCACCAGTGTTGCTCACTGCTCAATTGGACACTCTCAGCCTCACAGTCTTACAAGTTCCTCTACACAGATACCATTCCTTGGGCATGGGAATCTGTGCCAGCATCCCACCCCTGCACCCTTTCTGTGTAAAATATAGAGATGTTCATCAACTGCTACTTCATATTCCTGCAAGAGACTGTGGTTAAGGTAACCATGAAAAGCCCTTTCAGAGCTTTGGGGTTTTTTTTTCCTCACAAGAAATTGTCATTGAAATTATAAGCACCTCTTGAAGATACTTGCATAAATATGTCATGGAAAAACAACAGATTGCAAAGCAGCTGTGACATCTGTGTCAAGATCTTCAAAGCACAAGATGTTTTGTCTTAGCCTTTTGGATTGCTTTGTTGCAGAGATGGTAAGGGGTTGAAAGAAGTTCTCCACAAGCTTTTGATGTCCTATTAAATAATCTTTTATTGTCTTTAAGTAGCTGACGTATCTCAGTGTATTAAGCCTATGAACACTACTTTTGGCCTGGTAGCATGTAACTTTACATTGCATCAAGAATTAAGATTTTTCTAATACAAATCTAGAAGCTCATTGAATATGGTCATTTTCGTTGCAGTAGAGTACTTTGTGAGCCTGATGCTAGGCAGGCAAATGATACATCTGTTCTGAAAGGGTTCCCTATCTGTGAAAAAGGACAGATTTCTCTCAGAATTGATCCAACCACCCAAATGAGAAACCCTCAAAGACAGCCTATCTTTAGAGGTCTCAACTAGAAACAACACCTAGTTTGCTAGACCTCAACTTCCCACCCAAATAAAGCCTATCACTCACACATGGTGACTCATTACTCAGGAAAATTTTTACATGACTCTCACATGGTGTCATTTAATAAAATAAAATCTGCTTAGAAAATCATAAGCAAACTGCAAAAAGCAAAGCAAAGACAAAAGTAAGGGAAATTAGAGATTGACAACAAGGTTCATAAATTAAGTTCAGCAGGGCTGGATCTTTCTCTCTCTGACGTGTAATGAGATCAGAGATCTCCATATCCTCTTCTGAATCAGAGATTTATGTGCACAATTGCCTTATATGTCTTCTAGGTGCTTTCTGTTTCCTATTACCACTCTGCTTCCCAAAAATCAAAATGGAACAATCCTAACTTGTCTGCTAATTAAGTGTAAAGTTGTCTGAATTTCTTTGTTAATAAAAATTTTAATGTTCTCATTGAATGGAACATATTTTGCTTCTCCTTCCGAGCTTACCTGATTTTGCTAGATTTGTACTGTAATCATTTTTACTCCTCTACAGATGAGAAGGAAAGGCCCAGCCTATTGCTCATACAGAACATCAGTTTGTCAAGCATTTTGTGCATCCTCTGGGATTAGAGGAGCTATGAAATTGTATCATTATCATTGCCTGCTGCATTACTGAACCACCAGGCAGGGCCTGAGAGAATATGCATGCGTGTTTGTGCAATGACATTTTTAAGCCACCCTTTGCCTTTTCATTTCTTTACTTCCTGCATAATAATACAGCCCCAAAGTATTCCAGAGTAGTACCCAGAAGCATAATTTCCTTCTCGGTTTTAAACAAGAATTCTTTCAGGTATTTGAGCTATTTCACCCAAGCCCATTATTTGTAGATGGGAGAACTGTTGTTTTTTGCTTAGACACATTTACAGCTTCTGAAGAGAGAGGCAGACTTGCAGACTGCTGTGAAATGATTTAGGTTTCAACCTTTGTCTTCACAGCATGCCTTTGAAAAACAGGCCACTTGTAGACACAGAATTCGGCTCTGCAAACACTGAAAAGTGCACATAAAGATAAATTGCAAAAGCAGAGCCATGGATTTGTAGCATAGAGGTCTTAGTTAAAAATGTGGATAGGCCTGGAAGTGCCTAATTTTTGACAAATTTAATCTTTCCCCTTTGCTACAGCAAAACAAATTTCAGAGCTAAGTAAACACCAAGCTGACGGGAAATTCATAAGGGTGTTAGAGAGGGAAGTGCACTTGAAAGAACACTGGCACTCTGCGGAAGTTACTGCTTCTTTGTAAACCTACACCTAAAAAAGGCTCCCAAATCAAGAGTCTGAAAATGAACGATTAAGTGATAAAGCCTCATCTCAGTGTTTGCTGTTGCTCCAGCTCTGCCTCACCATGGAATTGTGCTCCCTGTTGGTCCTGTGGGACTGCAGAGAGAGCTGTCACCAAGGGGAAGCTGTCGACACTTGCAGCTCCTGACAGGGTGCGACTGTGCTTTTGGACACAGCCCTAAACAAACAGTGGTGTCAAACTTTTCGGTTCTTCAAGGGAAGTCACCATGACGCAGCTAGTCATGCTAGGCTAGGCTAGGCAGGATTAACTCTCCCCAAGGCAAGTAATTTTCCTCTTCCCTGTTGGTCAAATCTGAGCAAAAAGCTCCCTCACCAACTCCTCATTCCCTCTTTCCTCTCCATTAACTTGGTAACCAGAAAGGCAAAGACTCCAGTGTGGTGACAATGTGTGATTGTGGAGGTTTCAAATCCCTGGTGCATTTTTGCAGAATCACAAAGGTTAAAGCAATGTGAGCGTTTAAAGTGTAAGGAAGCAGTCTGAGGAGATGCGGTCCCAACAGCCTGATGGCTCTGCTGATATCCTAAGTATTTCCTGCAGGATAATGTTGTGGCAAACTGGAATGCTGTTTTGAAAGATGAAAGTAGGGTGACTGTTTACATTGTATTATGGGATGTAATTCTAGAGAGAATTTAATAAATTTATACAAAACTTTTGGTTCATATTTTTAAGCTATAATGTTATGTAGCTTGTGAAAAACAAGAAGTGTAGTGCAAATAAGTGGTGTGTAATGTTAGCATGGGAAACAGAGATCTTGAATGGAAAAAAAAAAGAGTTTTGGTATTTTCACACAAACATGTTTTGAATTTGTGGATGGTTTTGCCTGTTTTTTTTTTTTTTTCAAGAAGGGAAATTACAGTAATTTCCTGCCAATTTACTGCCACTCTTAGGACTATTATTATAGGATACTGCAGTTAGGGTTTTGTGATTTAATAAAGAAGCCCACCTACAAATGGGCCAAAATATATATTGTAGATTTTAAAGTGTTTTGTTACCAAAAATGTTTTGCAAATTTGAGGAAAGGATTATGAAGCTGAATTTCAAGAATTTAATTTGCCATTCATTGGTCTTTATTCTCTTTTGGCTGCAAATGAGGCATGCTACTGTGGTACACGAAAAGAAACAGAGACAGAGAATATGAGTCATTATTCCTGGTATATGAAAGCAAAATGAATGAAGTTTGCACTCTGAACTTTGATCTCAAGCAGCCGTTTTTGCTTTAGATACATTTTCAAAAGTCTGTTATCATTTTAGACTCTGTGATATCTAGTACAAACTGTTTAGTTAACAAACAGCATTTTTCAAATAATGCTGAGAGGGATTTCTGTTCAGGCACTAACATATACTCCAGTATCTCTGATGGAGAAACAAAAGCACAGCATAACCAAAGACAGGTGGTATGCTCTACTAGAGGCCAAATGGAAACTACTGCTACAAGAAAAGGGCATTTGGAAGATGTGATTATTTATTGATAGCAGCTCCCAGTATTTCATCACTTCAAGTCAAATATCCTACAGTGATGTGAACTACATCCAGGGCAATCTTGAAATTAAGGTTTTCTTCTTTCCAGTTTCTCACAGGAGGCTCATCTGGGAATTGGAAAGTGGATTGAGGGGCATATAAGATGCAAATCTGCTCACAGAAATAAAATTTTGGTTTGAGGAAGTGTCAGGCCTGTCCTCCACAGCAGGCCAGAGGCTGCATGGAAATGTCACCATGGATAACATGAGCAGCATTGTGGCATTCATACACAGAAAGTTGATGTGAGATCAAGAAGCAGTTTCAATACTCAGATTAGGGAGAAACGGGACTATCTCCCTTGAGCATTAACAGTTACAAAATTCAACACAATTTACCTGGCTAAAACTCCACAAAACTGAAATGCTCATCAATAGATATTTTCACTAACATACCAGGTTCTGAATAACAAGTTGAGTGCTGTGAATAAGGAGCAGAGAGTTAGTTCTTTCTTCAGTCTCTTGCACTGAACTCCCATGGCTGTTGGTAGCCTTGAGAGATTCTGCCCCGAGGCCAGGAAAAGGGGGCAACTAAGCCCCCATATTTTCATGTGTCAAATAGCCACAAAGTGCAGTTATGTTTTCCTGTTCTTTTAAGGATGTACTACTGCAATAGCTTTATCAGCAGGTAGACACTGCCATTGGTTTACGCAGTGTTTTGTCAATACAATTTTCCTTATTAAATCACAAACCCCATTGGCAGAACTGGGCAAATGTTCCTCCGTCCTGAAGAAGCAGTCATCTCAGATGCAGGCTTTAAATTAAAATGGTAACAATTAGTGAAGTAGAAAGAAGATATAGAAGGTGCTCTGTTGTGTACTCAGCATCACTGTGCCTATTGTGGAAGGACAAACCATCTTTTTCTGTATCTGGGATTTGCCAAAGTATGAAAGAACAGGTCAGGCCTGGCTGGAGTTGAATGGAGGTTTGGGTGGTGTGAATTTGCTTGTTAGACTCAGCCTTACAGCACTGAGCCCCAGTCCTAAGAACCATTTTAGTGTAGGAATTATGAAGTGCTCTGCATGGACCTCAGACTAACATCTCCCCCAGACTAAGACCAGCAATATGTTAAATAATGAGTTTTAAAGGCAGAGTATTTTGAGGAGTAATTTGGATTGTGAGTAACAGAGACAGTATAAAATACATTGTTTTACAAAGCAGAAAGGTTCCCTGAATTTTTATTTATTCAGTTCCTTCTGCTAACAAAAAGAGTTGTTGAGTTCAAGAGCAATGTCTGTATTCTCGCACAGAAGCACCGTGTACGTGTCTGAGAATGCAAACGTGAAAGTGATTGGGTACTGATTGGTAATAAAGGTGAAAGTCCACAGTTCATTTTCGTTGCCCACAGTGGAAGAAAGAACATAGCAAACAATCAAAATTAAAAGCCAAGTTAATTAAATTCCAAACACCTTTCAGTGTAATAAATTACCTCAGTAGCACGAGCTAGGGAAATTTATTACTAAAAATAGCCTTTTTTCAGTCTTCCTAGGTTTCCTCTGTACTTAGCAAAGAGAGGCAAACACATCCAGAGGGCATTTTGGATGTTAGGAGAGCTGAATTATTTTCTCATAAGTACTCAATCTCTTTCTTTTCCCCTCAATAAATATATATGTATACACAAACACATGGAAACATGCACACACACAAGGGAGGATTTATATGTGTATACATACATAGGTCTGTGTAAGCATATAAGTTACACAAATATTTTTGTGTGCATGTGCTAACAGTCCCCTGAAAGATACGCTCTGGGCCTAGGACCCTCACCCACACTTACATTGGATAAATCCAGTTGTGGAAGTTTGGCAGAGCAAATTATGATTCTGCTCTTTCACTGTTTTTACGACTATGCCACATAGAGAAGCTTCATCTGACTTACACTGATTTACTTCATATCAGAGTAAAGTTTTGAGAATAAAGCTTATCAGATACTATCAGAATAATATTTATATGTCTTTGAATAGAACCTGGTAGTTAAAGAGTTAATACATGGTTCAGCAAACTAAATGTCATATCTGGCAGATATGTAGTCACATCTTCAGCTCATGTAAGTTAGGACAGTTCCCAAGACCCCTTATCTTCACAAACCAGTTGAGGGACTGGTCAGAGCCTCCCTTGATCAGCATTTAGGTCTTCCTGAACATCCCTGTGGGACCATTTTGCGTGGGATTTTCTGCTGCAATGCTTTTAAACCAGACAGATCCCTTCCTTCCACCCTGGGCTGTGCCCTGGCCCATCAGTTCTCTCTGACCCAGAGGGGCTGCATTTCAGCTCTGTTTTTAGCAGAGTTGGGAAATAAAACTCTGCTGACACCAATGTAAAATGCATGAACATTACTGAGCCACATGTACTTTGAGCAGTGTTCAGGGAGGAAGACGTGGCCCACATGCAGTAGAACAATATTGTTTGGAGGTTACTGCAAGACTTATGATATAAAGTAAATATATATCCTGCTCCAGTTACAGACAGACTTGGGCTGGAGGTGCTCCATCTCAATCAGATAAACACAAAATATTTTAGCTTTTAGCAATAATATGATTATCATAGTTGTGTCTGTTTTAATTGAGTTTCACCCTCATTTAAGATTACTAAATAGAACCAGAGATAAACAGGTAAACCCTGCCTCTGCAGTCCTTGCCTGCATAAAAGATACCATGAACGTCAAGAGTGCCGGGCTTATCTTACTGCAAATACTTCTCCAGTTACCTAATGCAGTTTGCACAGTTTAAGGGAATTCCTTATAGTGTGATGGCTGGGAGTCTTGACTAAAAAGCTCTGTAGCTGCACCACATGTTATCCCAATAAGAGTGGTTAATATTACTTTAGAGAGATTGCTGTCTTCCCTCATATTCTAGTTAAAAATGCAAAGCAGGTTGGCTAAACAAGAGCAAGAAATTTAAGGTGACATGTATATCCCTGAAGTGTCAGCTCCATGTCCTGACCATAGTCCCTCGTTTTCGTGTGGCAGCCAGTGATTTTTTAGAAGGTCTGCACACATTTGCTGTCACTGGGTGACTGTAATGGAGAGCCAGAATACAAGAAGGTCACAACAGCACAGACCAAACTCAACTCCCTCATCTTTCCATATGAGGAATGAGACTGCTGGGCCTCAGAGGTTATGTCCAGTCCTCCATTCAGAGAGTCACCTAAAGAACAAGGAGTAAATACCAGAGTGTGGGCAGATACTACTTCCAGTAGTTGTAGTTGCAGTTCTCCTCATTCTTTTAATATGCTCTAGCAGAAGGAGATAGCTCTAAGTTATGAATTATTTGCTCACACTTACTGTAGGGTAAGCCTACATCTGCTGTGTAAATCTATAGGCATCACAACAATTTCCACCCCAGTGTACATACTTAACTCTAGCAGCTATGGTTGAATGTTTGAAGAGCCAACACTATTACTACCAAGTGGAGCTGGTTACTAGCAGTGTCCATAAGCAAAATGGGAGTATATTCTTGGGAAAGCAATAGATACAACTTATTTTTCATGCTTGTATGCTGCCCATTATGTCATTGTCCTCAATATGAACTTTCAACTCAGGTTGTCTTATCATGCTGAAACTTTGATGCCTGAGGAAAAAAAAAAAAAAAAAGAGCATTTTACCTTGATAAAGATTCTGTTCAGGTAAAAAGGCAACCTCTACCTACAGTATAAACAGCCAGGTCACAGACTGGAGTAGATTCTTCTTTGTAACTCCTCTGAAATCAGGAGGTGCTGAAAAAACAGCCAAAATAAACTGCATAGATGGTAAATCTTTAAGAAGGTAAAGGTTTACTGAACATATCTAAGGTGAGATGGCTTGATGAATACATCATGTGCTGACAGCCTAAGTGGCTTATCTTTGTGTCACTAGTGAGTTACTTCTCTGTTAACTCCTTCACTCCATAAAGCTGGTTTCATGTGTTTCCCTCTGTCTTTATTAATGTTTCAAATTCATTGCTGGAGTATTTCAGTTTGTCCAAACTTGATCCACTTTCAGTCTACTGATATTCATTTATTTCTGTAGCCCTTTAGTAGCTTTGCAGTGTTGATTAACATTTTTCTTGTCCCCTTTGTGGGTGAATCCGTTTTTAGGAAACGTGGAGATATTTAGACCAGTACATAAACAGGATATCACATGCAGAGGTGCTTAGTGGCTTTACTGCATCAAATCTAGTAGGTAAGAGAGTGAATTGGATGTCTCTTCTGAGATGTCCTAGGAAGGTAGTAGAGAGGGAAGGTCATAAGAAGCAAAAAAAAAGTGATCACTCACCAACTGATCTGAGATGGCCTTTCTTGTGCTGCTTCATCCTCCTTCCCTAGCTTCTCATAACCTGCTGTATCACTTATCAGCCTATCTCAAAACCTGCCCTGTCTCTTGGTTTAGACTTCAGTTCTTGATTCTTCCACCCACGTCTGTGTTAATTTACCTCCCTCATGTTGAACAGAGAGCAGATCAAAGGCTGTCACTCTGCTTGGCTTAATCTCCAAGTAGAAAATGTACAAAAAAAACAATTTCAGAAGCTCACTGATTAGTCAGCAGAACCACTGTCTTGGTAACTGTCAGGTAGAAAACACCTTTATAACTGCACCCACATATGACAAGCAATGACAGTAGCCACAAACAGATCCAGTAAGCCCAAGAGACTTCTCAGCCCTGAAGGTAAAGTTTGGGTTCTGGCAGCCTCACAATGGCTATACAATTTTCTCAGCAGCATATCAAACAGCACCATAAAAGAGGGCTGCTAAGCCAGAGCTGCATCTGTAACAGGCTGTGATGAACATGCTGTGCTGGACAACTTTGAATTTGGTGCCCCGATGTCACCTGCTCCACTTCCATATGCCATCTGGGAGGTATCATGAATGTTCGTTCATATAGCAAACACTAAAGACTCCTAAATGACCTAATAGACCAAGTCCCTATTTCCTTTGTGTGGATGACTATAATACATTTTGTCATGTATTCTACATTATAGTTGATATCCTCTGGTAAATACGGGCAGCATCTGGTAGAGCTGTCGAGGGTTTCAGGAAGGAAACTGAAGAGCACATTGTATTCAGCATGAAATGCCGGACAAAAATCCTGGCAAGGTAAAGGATGAAATTGAATGAGGTATCTTGCCACAGATGTTTTTGAGGCATTGTATGACTGTTCAGTGAATGTACTCTGCTGGCACAGAAAACTGCCAGATTTCAACATGGGTGGAGTTTTATAACATGTTCAAGCATAAGCATCATCAGCCTCTCTCTTTAAAGAGCACATTCGTATTGAATCCTCATGAGGGATTTATGTGCCTTCCTCTTTAATAATGCACAGCCTTGTAGCTTGCACAGTCTCTAGGAAACACTGGCAACCTGCAGTGGGGAGAGGCAAGGAATTCTTTGGAGACAGCTGTTTTCACACATTTTTCTGCTCCTGTTTGTGTTTCCAGTTCTGCTGTAGGGGAAGCTGATACTCTAATTTATATTATGTATATATTGCATAGCACACATGTATGCATATGCGCATCATTACTCTAAAGACACATTTGCGTGCATACGTATACACATAATATAATGTATTCACATATTCCTTGTCAGGATTGCACTTTTTCTGGAGCAGACTCTTCACTGAATTTGTTGCTCTGTGTTGTCAATTGTAAAATAAAAGGGCTGTTTCGCAAAATCACCTAGACACTCATACCTCATCTATCAACTCTCCTTTTCAAGTGTCACGAACTTGACAACTCAATGACCATAGATATATGGGATATGTAGGGTTATCTATAGTTCTTTTATGTATGAATATACCTCTACATATAAAGTGACAGATCTCCAGTTGATATATTGATTAATAAACCAATACTGCTCTACAGAAGCCACTGAACTGCTCTTGATTTACATCTGTAGAGCATCTGGTCTGTGATAAATTATGATGTACACACACCACAATAGCATGGTGCAGCATTGGTTAACCTTTTAGGTGTAACTAAATAAGCAGCCAGAGTGGCAAAAGCAGGATGAAAAATGCTGGACACTAAAAAAGAGTAGCCTAAATCTAACCTACTTTAAATTCTGTAGATCAGCAGCAATGCTTTTTTTGTTTTTTTCCCCCACTTGTTTTTCTTTTTCATTTTACTGGTATTTTTATCATTCAGTCTATGAAGATGATGTACTTGCCCACTTACCATGAGCCAAAGCAGAACTTCAGAGTGAAAAGAAAATAACAGATATTTCACATTCCTCAGACTGGATCCACTGTGTACAAGAAACTTTCATGTTGCATATCCAGCACTCACTGTGACCAGTGATAGATGAATACTCTGTTACTCATACAGGCAGAGATTACATATTATCTATTTTGCATTCAGTCACAGTAATTTGAGGAGTGAAATTCTTTTTGGGAACAGAAGATAACACTTCATGAACAGGTTGATTATAAAAAAGAAAGACAGTGAAACATAGCAGCTGTCTGAAAGCACAGAAGTTCAGAAGGTTAAAAAGGTTGAGCCACTATTTTCTAGCAAATAAGATTATAGATAAAGATAAACAGAAAGCAATTTTCTCACTATCTATGGCAGTAAATGTTAACTCCCAATGAAGTGCTGTGTTGCAATCTCAGAAACCAGGAACTATATGTCTACAAGAGCTGTAAAAGTTCCCAGCAAAACACTGTATGCCCAAAGCTAGGCAGCATTGTGAACATCTTCAAATTTTTGAAACAAAATGAGGAAGTTAAATAGAAGATTAATACCACAACTAAAAACCAAAATGAACAAATACTTAGAAATGTCATGGAGATCATGCTTCAGTGCAGCTGTACAGTATTAATGATGAAAGACTTCAAAGGTTTTATGTGACAAATGGAAACAGAACTTGACCAAAAGGTGTTGGATCAGCAATGCTAGAAGCAGCAGTCCGAATGCAGGGACATACAAAGTGACTCAATAAACAAAGCAAAACATAAAACCCACTCTGAAGATCATGACTTATGCCCCGAGTTCTTCTGTCTCTAGTGCAAGAGTTCATTTTATGAGAACTTGTAGATGTGAATTATCTACAAGTATCACATCAAGGTCAAGAGCAGGACTATAAGTGGTAGATGCTAACTAACATCTGCCTTGAGGGTGGTCTCTCCTTTCAGATGACAAAGCAAAGGGAAAAAGTAGTTTTTTTTGTTTTGAGGAGAAAAAGCAGAGAGGTCAATGTACCCTATATTGTAAATAAAAGCAACCGCAACCAACAAAGCAGTGGTGCACAGCACCAAGCTCAACCAGGTATCTATAGAGACAGGCTTGTTCCTACTCAGGTGGATTCTATCCATGTGAATGCACAAGTGTTCATTCGATCACAACACAAGAGCCAAAGTCATACTTTATCTTCTAATGGTGTCCTCAGGAAAACAAAATTAAACCCAGTGGAAAAGAAAGAAACCAATTTACAAGCTTTTTCCATTCACTAACCCTTGAAAGTTCATGAGCAGAGCAACTCAAGACCCTCCACCTCTGTGAGAATTAAAAAGGTACAAGTCTATAAATCTGATCCAGATTGAAGCTTTCCTGGAAATGGAAAGTAAATGCCAAAGGTTCTGAAAATGTAGTGTGGTGGATGTAATAACTAGGGAGAGGGAGCCTGCCTGTGCCAATGCTAAGTGGGGTCCATACCACTGGAGTATCATAAAATTTTGCAGTGAAACAGGAAAGATTAATTAAAATTTTATTTGGGATGAGATTGTCCTCATCACAGACAGACAGGATCCCATGCATTTCTCAGCACTGGAGATGTTTTCTCTCAGGTTCAACAAGGGGGCAAAGTCACAAGCATCACTTCTCTGCCTGTCTCAGTCCTACCACAGCAAAGCTACTTATATTAAATTATCGCCACAAATTCATCAACATCTGAAGGAATATTTGCCTCTGATATGAATGCACAAAATGAATTTAAACCAACCCCTACAAAACTGGAGCAGTCTATATTAAGTAAGTGCAGGAAACTAAGTAAGTCATTCTATCAAATGAATCCTGAAAGGTTTATAGGAGCACCAATATCAGAAAAAGTTTGGTTCACTCTTTCATGTATCACTCTTGTATGCATCAATGATAGCTGGGAAAAGAAAGCAGAACCCCATCAAACAAGTAACGCAAACACTTAAAGCCAGGACAGCAGGATTATCTGTAGATCTCAGGCATAACAGGCAGACATAGGAAAAATACGATTTCACATTTGAAATGGGGAGAAAAGGTGATGATTTCAGCAACCTGCACAACCTGTGCAAGCTCAGAGAGATCTTTGCTGCTGGAGACCAACTGCAGTACTTGACACAAGCAGTCCATGAGCATAAAGACTTTCTGAGCAATATGGCACATTCACATTTCCCAGTAGCTTCCTAGAGCTGAAAATGATTAGTGAAACCCTGGCAACAAAGCTCATTCGTTAGCTGTGTTCTTTCCAAAATGCAGAACAGGAATTATGACAGGAGCAAGCACAGCCCAAGTGTCAGTGATGTGATGGAAAGCAAAAGTTAATTTGGACTTACTCATGTTGGTGAGGAATGGAAGTATTATGGAAGCAAAACCCCAATTTTCTTGCTTAAAATGGATTTAATAATTTAGTGATGCAGAAGCTGCATGTAAAAAAGCTGAACTCACATCTTTCAGGTCATGTCTCTAGATAAAACCTGCTAGGGACCATTCTTTCTTGTCATAGTAAGCAGAGTAAGTGGCATTATGGACTTGATATCCATGCACCTAATTCCCCCTCTCCAAGCCCCTGGTGTCAGCACAAGAAGTTCAAGCCCACAACAGCTGCTGTGTGTTGGCCCTGAACAATGACAGAGCAATCCGTGGGCTACCACTAATTGGTGAGGGTCAGGCCCATGTTAAAGACTGTGCTGATCATTGAACAGTGCAGACATCATCTGTGGGACAGAGCACAGCCCTGTGCCATGGCTCTGCTTTGTTTAGGAGCATCGAGGCAGCTTTAGAGCCTCTTCAAATTGTGATCACAATACAGAGAAATCAGGTTGGAGTTCACTGACCTTACAGTATCTGAGGCTTCTGTGTGATGACCATGGGTCAGTGCCAGAAAACTGGAGGAAGCAGAGTGTCGTCAGAGTAACATCCTATGGGTGTGGAGAGCTGGAACTCGATTGCAAGATTGCACCTGGGTTCTACACTGGAACTTCAGTAGAGTTGTCACCATGGTTATCAAAGTAAAGCAGCTGTTTGGTGGAGCAGAGCCTAGCTCCTTTGATTTCCTGTTTTGAATTTAGTAGAAATTGCTCTCTTTGCACACAAATGCATACATATCCACACACAGCAGCCACACTTGGTGGTGCAGCTAAGTAATTCAGTATATTCTGGTGTGTTATACTGGAACTCAGACCTTTTGGGGGGCTCTTTTTATAAACTTTCTGGACAAGGATGCAAACATCAACACCTGAGCGCTAGTTCTCATTTAAGTTACATACATTTCTTTGAGTATATATTTCTATAAAACAATTACATAATTTGCTTCAGATAAGCAGATAGCTATAAAATTTATCATAACTGTGTACAGTATCTTATAAAAAACACTGATAATATCTGGATGAGAAAGGAAATGGTTAACAGGAAGATGGTTTTTGTGTTTGATCAGAAGACGGGTAGTTGCCTGAATCAAACACAATGATGTATTTGTCTCTGTAGGACTGATTTTTTTTTGCTTTGGGCAAAGTTTTAATTTGATTGAAATCCTTGATTGAGGGAATCAGCAATAGATGCTGCAAATGGAAGAATAAATGCTTATTTCAGTTTCTGCAGCCTCATTTTAACCCTGCTGGAGAAGGGAGCTGAATCAGTCTGTTCACCTACAGTGTCTACTCCTTTACAGAAAAAAACCCCAAAAAAACAAACAAACCAAAATTACAATTTTGTATGATTATTCATATCGTAAATGAATTTCCAAGTTGTCTGGGAATACATAGAACAAAAATTGTCATCTGCAGCAAACACAGCAGAAAACATCTTTTAGATAACTCAGATGATAACATCCTGTTTCCTAAGGTGCCATTGAGGTCAGTTCACTATTTGCAAACAAAATGGTTCCAGTTGCTTATTCAGAGAGTACCTGACTCACATGTGCCATTGCTTGCATAACTTTCAGCTTATTTGCCAGCCAAAGTTGCATGAATACAGAGCATTTCACTTCAGTCACTGTTTCTTTTAGGAAACATTCTGTTCCTGAAAATGGAAGGAACTCAATTTAATGATTAACCATCAAAACAGATTCCCTCTTTATAATCTCCTAGGGAAAGGGCAAATCTCTTTGACCAGTATACTTTCAGAACAACTCATTTCAAGAAAAGAGAATAGCCTGTGTCTCAAATACTGCTATAGAAAATGCAAACTGGGATACTTTATAGAAAGCCTCTGTTGTGTTAGAAATCCTTCTGTCCTCTGTATCTCAGGGTGTATCACTACCTACAAAAGGCAGCTCTTTGCCTCCAGCAACTCCCTTCATAGTTCTTTCAGTACTGGGAAACCTTGCCTGGTGAGATTGGTTTTCTTCCTGTAGGACATTTTGATATAGGAATGTTGTTTTATGCATCTTTATTTCAATAAATAAAGTTGATTGTTGCTGTGTTTGCTTTTCTGGTTTCAGTATTTTTACTGTATAACAGATGGTGCTGCTAGCAACACAGAGAGATAAGGTTGCTTAACGTTTCCCATGCTAAGGCTCTGTTTTCAGTTGCTTATATCTCATTTTATCCACTTGGGCTAAAGCATTTCATGCTTGTGTCTTGCCTCAGACTGACTTTTTTCTCCCTGGTTTTCAGTAAATATTCTGTTACTTCTGAGAATAAACAAAACAAAACAAAAACAATAAAAATCCAGAAATAAATATATTTCCTGATGTTAATTTCCTTTTTGTAAGGTCTTTGCATCTGTGACAAGAGTGATGGATTTTGGTAGGAAAGTTGTGTTGGAATAAACTAAATTAACAGGTTCACAACTTCTAATCCATGAGCTAATCTCACAAGCAATAAAACCACTGGGAACAAAGCAGGAACCTTCCTGTGTAGAACTGGCTTTTGAGCTCTATATTTTTAGAACAACTCACCTAAAGACATAAAATAAGTTGGAACTAATACAACCACAGCAAATTCAAACCAGAAACTTTAATATCCTGCCTCTTTAGCTAGTATATAGGCACACACACAAATATGCAGGGAGCAGATCACAACCTTATTTTATAAAGATATGCAGCCGTGATCCAAAGATTTCAGGCAAAATGATACTACCACCAAAATAGCTGGAATATTTTCCTGTTGGCTTTGCTGGGAGAAGTGTTGTTTCCTTGGTGAAGCTCCCCAAAACCTTATATTTTAAGTAAAATTATGCAGCTCAGACTGCTCCTACGCAGAAAATACAGCTTTTTGCCTTCCATGCTACCGCATCCTCTGCACACATACCTCTGCAGCAGCAGCTTCTGCTCTTTCCTCAGCCATTTACAGACTCAGAGAGGCACTTGGATTTTTGAGAATTACTCTCTGCAGGAGCATGTTTTCCACACTGTTTGTCTGAACACCTTTAGCACTGGCTGTGAGAAAGCCTCCCTGGACTCACAGTGCTTTGTCTCTGAACAGCATGAGCTGTGCCAGTGCCCAGGATATTAGCTATATATGATATATATTTCTCCCAGAAATGAAGATGCCCCCAGGGAATGGTAGCTTTAATAATGCCTTCCAAAAAAGTAAACTAATCAATTAAGATCTGTCAAGTAATTACTGTAAGAATTGGTCTACACAACTGAAATTAATTAATTAATTAGCCTTACAGTTCGTGTGTCTGGCTAATTATACAAACATTTACCATGCATACTTTCAAGCTAAACTTAACTAGCTTCCATACAGAAACTCCCTCAGCGTAGGAGATTGTACCACAAATTACAGAGTTCACGTGTTTAATATATGTCAATATATTTTCAAGGACATTTACATAATGTATGCAAATGTATTGAAGAGTCTTAGCTGTTGCAAATTCTAATCCCATCCTCAACATCCAAGTCATACATAGCAGTACGTTGTGGGTGTTGCTTTTTTTCCTTATTTTAACTGACCAGCTCCTCCTCCAGTTTAACTAAATGAGTGAGGCTGCTGAAACCTGCTCCACACAGGACCCTGCTCTGGGACTGCTTGGGCACTGAAGCAAAGGCAGAATACAGCTTGGTTATTAAATGCAGTGATTCACTGGGGACACGTTAAAGTTAGAAATCCACAGTCATCACTGCTTACCATTTACCTTCCAGTTAGAAACCAAGGTGTTTGCCTTAGCCTATAAAATCTTGGATGATTTTGGCTTGATCAGAAAGGTTAGTGTTACTGTCCTCATGACAAACAGCTGGAGTAATGCCTGGAGAATAAGCAAAATGCATGGGATGAATAATATTATATGAACTAAAATGAATATTGGCCTCCAAGCAGGCTACCATGCTTCCAAGCTCTCATATTCCAAGAGCTGCTACAAAATACATTGTATTAATACATATATTTTTCATTTCTTTAGAGCTAGCGTACTAGAGTTTGAGGTTTCACTTTCCAGCACTGAGCCAGCCCTCAACAGCAAAGTAAGGGCACACTGTCATAGAATAATGGAACTAGAGAATAGGACAGAATCAAAAAAGAAATAAACAACCTCCTATCAGGTCCAGTATGCAGGGTCAAATGGGAATATCTCACATTGTCTTCACTTTAAATCTCATTCAGGGAGTGAAAACTGCATAAACAAGCCAGTCCAAATACTCCCAATGCACTTGCTCTCAATGTATAATGGCCTAACTCGACCTCACTTTGAGACCCTTGAGTGTTTTCTGCTATTACCCTGGGTCAGTTGGTCTCTGTGTTGGAAGAACTGCTATTAGGTTAGGAAGTAATATTAAGTAGAATTAAAATGCTCCAAGTGGAAAGTTCAAAATATCCCTCAGACTCTTCCCAAATGCCACTGGGACACCCACTGGAGACATCATGGTCTTTGTAGTAACCTGTCACCACTGATTATTCTCAAGCCTCTGAATACACAAAATTAGTCTGTGGCATGCAGCAGGGAAAAAAGCTCCAGCCTGGGCCCTTCCTGGGGCTGCAGCCCTTCAGGGACAACTGCTCCCACTGGGGCTCTCCAAAGCCACAGTTCTTGTGGGAAATATCCCCCTATTATGGCACAGGGCCCTCCCTGGGCTGCAGGGTGTCTGTAGGAACCAGTTGTGGCCCTTCCCGCTGTACCTCAAAGCCACTGCAGAACCTTTTCTGAAAAACACAGGAAAGTGCACCTACTCACAGAAAAGGCTTTTGGATCTGGATCCAACTTCATAGCAAAGCTGGGGCAAGAGGCACATGGGTGGGGACATGCATTCTTGGGTCCCACAGCAGCTCCTGCCCTCTCCTACAGTTGGAAAATGTCTGCAGATGTGTGGCCAGAGGGTAAGTAGGAACCAAAAACATCAGAGAGAGGGGGGAAGCATTAGGAAGCACTGGGAACAAGGAAACAGTCATAAAGTGTAGCTGCAGTTACAGGCTGCAGAAATATCACAGATCAGTGCATTTCTACGATTTCTTTGCACTAAACTGGGCTCAGTTGCATACACAGGTCCAGCCATGACTTATACATTTTCAGCTTACACAGCATCAGTCACAGACTCCTTATTACATAAAGTTATTTTCCTTATCCTATCTGCCACAGATGATAAAACTAAACAAATGGATGAATATAATTCATTCACTGCTTTATGAACCTGCAGTCCTACAGAGATGGTAGGATATGGCAATCCAAACGGTGGTGCTGCTAAAACTGAGGGACAAAAAGCAACACAAGATCAGAGTGTACCAGTTTGTAAGGATTTATTCCAGGAAAACAAATGTCCTCTGGGATTGATGTTGTTTCACTTCTTTCTGGGTTTGTTATCCTTGCTGTAAAACATTTACTATAGACATCAAACATCAAAAGTAATAATAAAAAAAGGCACCATGATTTCAAGGGAGTACATGAACTCAGGATAGAAATTGATATGAGTTTACTTAGGGCTTTGGAAGGTTTTGAGATGTTAAGGTCTCTTTTAATGGAAAAGCTTAGTTTTCTCCTTTGAAAACTAATGGTGCAATAGACATATACACAAGAAAAATCTTTCTGCCATCACTGTATTGTTCCACCTGCTTTGGGCTGAACTGTTAATGTGAAAGAACAATCCAAAAATATCAGGTGGGCTGTAGATTTGTTCTCCAGTTGAGATCATTGTTAACTTGGCGTGAACTTTGCACAAAAACAGTGACAGCAAAGCGGTGATAGCTGAATTACAATGACATGACTCAGCTTGGGATTTTTTATGTTAAAAAAAAAAAAAAAAAGAAAAAACGGGAAAGAAGAACAAGTATCATCCAGTGCTCAGACAGAAATCACATACCTGGTGAAATGCAGGAAAGGGAGCTCAGTGGATAACTGTCTTGAGGACACATTGGGAATACCCAAACTGGCACTGAGGACATTTGCAAATGCAAGTTAATGCCTTTCAGGATTAGTTTTTAAACACACAATGATGCAAATGTTTATTTATCCGCAGAGTGGCAGATTGTTAGTACTGCCTATGCCAAAATATGCTTTGGCCGCAATCCAGTGACAAAGCCTTGTCTGAAAGATACTGATCAGTCTGGGGAGCTGAAGTGACACAGAAGAGATTTAAAAATCAAGGGGAGCTGTTCTCTGAGGCATACACAAAGTATTCATTAACTTTTAAAAGCACATAATTCTCCCCATCCTGTCCCCTGCACTGCAGCTGTATGGGAAGAAAAGATATTTTGGGGAAACAGATGTATTGGTTACCCTGCCTCTGACAAAAGGATTCAAAACTTCCTGACCCATTTGTTTGAGTACCTGTATACTTTCTCTGTACGGATTTGTGGTCTAGCAAGCAGTTCAGAGTGTTTGTCTTTAATTGCACAGTTCCAAAAGTCGCACAGAACACCTTACCTGCACATATGCATTTTACACCATAACACCTGCATTTAGTGTTTGAGAAAGGGGTTCCTGGAAAAATAAGGTGGTGTTGTGGGACTATAGCTGCCCTGCCAAGCTGAGAGGAAGGGTTCTCCAGGCTGGAGCACCTTCCCCAAGCCCAGGGGAAATGCAACTGATGCCCAACACCAGGCCTCACTCTGCCTCAGATTTCAAGGCTAGTTTTAATAATTTTGCAAGTTACAGTGAGGCTTGCTAAGTTATGTTGTTATTAGTGATCTGTAATGGTCCCTAATTAAACATAATGCTGCTGCAGATACTGTTGGAAAATCTCCACCATCCCTTCATACTCTGGAGAATTGAAAGAGTGTAAGTCTGCAATTTTCTTGATTTGGTCTCCACAAGTGTGACAGAGAATTTATCGTTCATCACCAAGGCTGAATTAACATCGTAATTCCCTGAAGGTGCCATGCACGGATTTCTTATTTGAGTTTTGCCATTGCTTGAAAGACCAAGAGATTTCCCCATGGGCTGAGGAGCAGTTAAGCAGCTGACAGCAGACTGGAGAGTGGGGAGGAATACAGTGATATGGCAGAAAAATCTCATGGATGTAGAGGAACTTTTGCTGTTATCGTGCATTTAGACTTGGAATTTTTGGTTATTTGAACTCTGCTTTAAAAAGTCATCAAGCCTTCCTTAATTGGAAACACCTACAGCCTCAAACTATTAGCTTTATTAACATTATCGTAATGGAAAACACCAATCACAGACAAGTATGTAGATATTGATGAGGAACATAATACTAAAAAATGGCAAAACATTTAAAGTTATGAAATCCATGAAATTAGTTAGGGTTATCTGTCCAAAATTACTGTTAATTGTGAAACTCCACATTCTTTCTAGCTAAGTAGTCCCTCATTGTCATACTGCAATAGAAATAATATTGGAGGGGACTAAATTCCGCTGCTGGAGATTGGATGGAGTAGGGAGGACTGGCATGCACAGAAAACTCTCTATACATAGCTTCATCATTAAAATTTCCCTAGCATGAGCAGAAAAGTTATTAAATTCCCAATAAAAAATGTTTAAATGTCATTAAAACTTTTCAGTTCTATCATAATTCTCCTTAATGGTAAAAATTTCAGTGCTGGTTCTCAGTCCCGAAATTGCATTTTCAAAGAACCCTGTGCTTTAAGTCTCAAATTGCCTAATTACCATATTTATTGCTGGATTCTATTTTCTAATCCCTGATGACTTTGTCAGATATATTTATGTTCCCTTCATTTTACTCTCATGCAAAAAGGACATACAGAAGTTAGTAAGGATGGCATGTTGCAACCCAATTCAAATAGGTGGCTGTTATCACACTATATTAATACCTATTTAGCTACCCAGTATTAAAGATTCTGCAAACTATACACTCCTGTGTATGAAAAATCATAACCGTTATATTCTGCTTAACATTTATCCATGTTATACTCACAAGAACGTCATTATAATTGATATAAATTAAACCTCAAGAGTAAACCATTCAGTTTCAAGTCGACAGTACCAAAACCCATTTTATTTCAATTGAAGATTTGAAGAACAATTCTACTTCTCAACTTCCTTTAATTAAAACATTGCCATGAAAAATGTAATTCAAGGGAAGACGTGGGATAAAATATTAATAAAAGAAAGGATCCAGGCAGTCCAAGAGCAGTAAAATCTCTAAAATGTTCAAAGAGAGGCTCTAGTTTCATTTGCCTCCTGTAAATTTAGGAGGAGAGGAGGAAATAATTCCTTGTTGTTTAAATTAAGATTTCATTAAACCAGAGTTCGCCTTTAAAATGGAGTGTATAAATCCACCATGATAACATTACACATTTATTGTCCTTTCATAGATTAAGTATATTTAATCAGCAACCCCCACTCCACCAAATTTTCTTAGCTTTTAACCTTGTCAGCTCAATGTACAATCTGCCAGGCTAGCTGTTTTTCCTGTCTTAGAACTGATTGTTGAAATTCTGTTATTTTTCCCCATTACATATTGATTATAAAATTCAAGATGGCAGAACTTTTGCAAATTAAAAATGTTAGAAATGTTGACATCCAGCCTCAGTCAATCATGTCTCCTTATCCTAAAACCATAAGACGTTAGCTTTATCCAAAAAAAAAAAAAAAAGAGAAAATTTCCCACTTAAAAAAATCAAAATATTGAAATATCAAGTATCATTTTTTTCAATTTTAAATTACATATTTGACACAGAATTCTATTTGCATTAAAAATGCAAAATCTGGCTGTTAAAAGCTATCCTTTCCTATCACTACCACAAATTAACAGACTTTGCAGATGATCATGAAACTAGTGGTCATTGCAAACTATACCATGTTGGCAGTGACACTTAGTAAAGAATAAAAGTTAATAAGAGGAAAATAAGATCCATCACTTATTTATGTTGATACAATAATCCTCTAAATGTGAAGGAAGTTACAAGCGAGTGCAGTCTTTGCAATCAACAAATTTAATACTGAATAAACAGAGCAGTTTTCTCACACTCTAGATTTCATTTCTAACTCTTCTTTCAGTGTAGATGTTTTTTAAACTAGAAGCAAAATCAAACTGTGGTTTTTTAATGTAATAAATTAATGCATTATAAAACAGTCAGAATTTGGGGGTTCTGGTGTAGGGTCTGTACTCTTCCCAGAGCTGGCAGTGATTAGAATAAGGTGGTTAACTTCTTCTTTAGTTAAAGTTCTATATTAACAGATCTGTATTTCTAATAATTACTAAATTAGAAAATATATGCCGGAGAAGATTTTCTAAAAATAATAGAAAATTAATGACAAAATATGAATTGTAGGAACATAAAAAAAATTCTGCTGCATCTAAGAGGGTGGTATTTTTATTATCTTCCATTCCAGCAGAAATCTGCTTCATGCAATGATTTAAATTTCTTCAATTTTAATCAAATGTATGTGAAAATAATAATCTTTTTTTCAAATAAAGTGATAGCTGTGGGTACTTTTTAACAATGTTTTGCAAGCATATTTTAAAGAATGAAAAAATGTAAAGGATGTAGGATCTTATTACTAAAAAAAAAAAGAAGTTAATTGGATTTTTTTTGACCTTAAATAAAAATATTTTAATGCATTCTATCTGCAATGTTATGATGGGAATCACACATCACTTTTAACAGATAAATCTGCTCATGTTTCTCAGGGATGGTAAAATGACTGAGTTCAAGCAGAACAATGTTCTTGTTTCATTTACCAAGGAAATAACTAGCAGAAAGGCAGAAAGTAGCTCCTCCTGGAAAGGACAATTCCCAGTAAAATAACAAATCAGTAGATCACTCTATTTACAAGCACCTTTTCAATGTCAAGCATTTTAGACATTTTGTACTCTTTGGGTTTTCTGACAGTGGGTTGTATCTATAGTCACTGATTTTAGGAGCTACACTTAATGTGTGGTGCTGTGTACAACTTGCCTGCTTAACCTAGGAAAATAAATACAGGCTTATGCCCAGAAAATGGGAACTAGAATACATGGAAAAAAACCTCATTAATAATGGCTAGTGTATAAAATTAGTTAATTTTCCACTGTGCTAAGAAACCTGAGGGGGTTTATTTTTATATCAGTTTGAAAAGTCAAGCAGACTAGAAATGGCGGACAGCTTCAGCAAATCATATAAAATCCTGTCTGCAGACAATTTGGTGACCAGACAACAAACGAGAATTGGGGTGCCCTGGCTCTCCAGACAGTGAAGCTCCCACTTTTAAGAGCAAAGATGGGCTAATTCTACTCCTCCAAATTAACTTTGACTTCACTTTCTCAACTATCTCAGCTAAAACCCACTTCTCATTCCACTGATGTTTTTAAATTGGCAGGAGTAGGGTGAAATTGTGGATTCATATTGTTTTCATTTAAAAGTCAACACTTTTATCTTGGGTGTAGGTAATTTCAGTGGGATCTTCTTGGTGTCGGTCTTATGGGTTCTTTTCCTACTTCCTGGAGGAGCTGGAACATGGCCAAAGAAGGGCAATGATGTTGGTGAAGGGTGTAGAAAACATTTGTTATGTGGAGTGGCTGAGGGAACTGGAGTTGTTTAGTCTGGAAAAGAGGAGGCTGGGGAGGAACTTAACACCCTCTACACCTCCCAGAAAGGAAGTTGTAGCGAGGTGGAGGTCAGGCTCTTCTGCCATGTCTCAGGTGAAAGGATGAGAGGAAATGGCCTTGAGTTGCATCAGGGGAGGTCCAGCTTAGATATTAGAACTTTTTTTTTTTTTTTTCACTAAAAACTTGTCCAGACACTGGAATAAGTTACCCATGGAGGTGCTAGAGTCACTGTCTCTGGAAGCGTTCAAGAGGTGTCTGGATGTGATGCTTAGGGTTGGTTGAGGGGTGATTATGGTGGTGTTAGGTTGACAGTTGGGCAAGGTGATCTTGAATGTCTCTTCCAAACTTGATGATTCTGTGATTCATATGGGCCTTGGAGGATGCAATTAAGAGCAGCCTGCAAAGTGGATTGAAAACTGGATGAAGGCTCACTGAAGTGAATTATTATTAGAATAAGAAAACTAGCCTACATGGCCAAGGTAAAAAACCTAAAACTGTATCTTGCTATTAAAAAGAGAGGTCATGGAAACTACACAAACAATAACTGAAATGATTAAAGCTATAAATAAAGCTAGAGAGGAAAAAAAAATGTAATCATGGTAGCACACAGACAGTTTGTATTCCTCTGATGTTAGATGCCTAAGGCAGGACATAGGTCTCAGGAGGCTCCCTATGTGGTCAATGAAGAGAGAGAACAGTTCAGTCAAGTGTGCAATTTACATGCCTAAATAAGCCTGGAAAGGCAAGGCAAGAGCTCCTCTTCCTCCCCGATTGCTCACACAGTCAAAGGAAAAAAGCTTTCATATTTAAACATCTTAGCTGGTTGTTTCACATCATGCAGCAAAGATCCCCCAAAGGACTTGAGCCATTGGAAGGGTCTGGTAACAGTGTAAATGATACAAGGATGTCTGACAAAACCCTTCCCCAGGGCATGCAAAGCCAAGCCAGCAGCCAGAGCAGGGGAAAAGAGGACATAATGGAGGTGGGAGAACAGAGGTAGTGATCCCAGCAGGTACAAAGACCTGGCATGGCTTCATGGCTGACTGCTGCTCTGTGCCCCATTGCAAGAGTCCTTGAATTAAAAGTGTTATGTCTCTAACATGTCTGAATTTTTATGCCAAGGCAAGCAGAGATGTGTTTCCTGTTTTCTGGCCCCAAAGCACTCCACCATTCAATTAGATAACAAAAAGCTGAGCAGAGCACTGGGTGGATTTTTTAATCCTGTTATATTCTCATCTCAATGGCTAGGGGAGTACACTAATACCTCCTTACAGAGGGAAATAATGCCACTGTCTGTGACTGAGCACAGAATTGAATTGAAGTCTCTGAAATCAGAGAAATCTGTCACACTTCTCAGAGTGTGGGCTTTGTTCCTAATACCCTTTTCTTATGAAGGAAGCACTTTCCTTTGTAAGAAGCCATATAACTAGAATAAGGCAGGAATATGGAGACATGGGGAAAACACCTGGTATAATTTTGGGCCCTTCACTACAAGAAAGAGGTGCTGGAGCATGTCCAGAGGACAATGGAGCTGGTGAAAGGTCTAGAGCACAAGTCTAATGAGGAGTGGCTGTGGGAGCTGGGGATGTTTAGCCTGGAGAAAAGGAGGCTGAGGGGGGACCTTATTTCTATTGCCAACTACCTGAAAGGATGCTGTAGCCAGGTGGGGGTTGGGCTCTTCTTCCAAGCAACAAGCAATAGGACAAAAGAAACAGTCCCAAGTTGCATCAGGGGAGGTTTGGATTGGATTGGATTGGATTGGATTGGATTGGATTGGATTGGATTGGATATTAAGAAAAATTTCTCCATGGAAAAGTTGTCAACCTTTGGAACAGGCTGCTGAGGATAGCCGTTGAGACACCGTCTCTGTTGGTGTTAACAAGACCTACAGATGTGGCACTTAAGGACACAGTTTAATAATGAACCTGGCAGTGCTGGGTTAACAGTTGGGCTTCATGATCTTAAGGGATTTTTCCACCCTAAACGATTCTATAATTCTAAAGATCAGGCTTGCAAAGAAGTGATTTTAAAGAAAGAATATTATTGAAGATGCCAACTCAGACAACATCATCTCTGAAAGAATGTGAAGGTCAGAAATCTAGAACAAGGACTTCCTTACAAATTTAAATTCATCCACTGCTCCACAGTAATGGAGTTTATGGCACAAACTTAAGGTTTAGTAGCCTAAAATAAAAATCTTCATGTTTTCAGATTTTTCGTTTTATTACTTAACCCACAGAGAATAATGTTGTCTCAAAAAACCCACTGATTAAAATAATCACACATATTTTCTCAAGACTTAATCTGAAATAGCTACAAGACACCGGAAATAAGCAGAGTACTTTCATATACATTTATCTACACATACACTGCTTTAGTGTTTGTTTGTGCAATAAATTACTTTTCAGGATACTAAAATGTATCCTATTTTCAGATTGTGTGCAGCAACCTTTTGCTGAGTCAAAACATCTAAACCTTCTTCAAACCAAAATTTTGATTATTACTTCTGCTATTGATATTTAATCATCACAGTGACACTATAGATCATGCTAAGACTCATGCTTTCACCAGGAGTGTTAACTGTACCTCAGAACGCAACACAGAATAATTGCAAGAAGCCCAAATCCTTGTAATAAACACTTCATTTTTCTTACAGTCTTAATCTACAACTGATTTTGAAACACAGACTGAAAGATACAGAGAAAAAGAATAAATTATTATTTTATACATGTGCCCACAATCACAACTTCTTTAAAAAAGGTCATAATTCACACTAAATGAGATATGCCATGCAAATAAGAAATACTATAAAAATATTAGTGAAAAGAGCGTAATGAGGTGACAACCAATTTGAACATGGTTTTAGTCTTATCAAATTAAGCAAGTTAATTAGGTAACTATTGAGGTATGCTGTAACTTTTGCAGAATTTTTTAAAGGCTCTCCACTATTCCTGGCACTATGCTGAACATCTTGGTCTTAACATTTGGGCTGTGGAGAAAGGAGGTAATAAACCATATCACAGTTTATTACAATAGTTACCTGTCAGTCAGAACATCAAAAATCACAGAACCATTGAATCATAGTATGAATTGGAAGAGACCTTAAAGCTCATCTAGTTCCAACCCCCTGCCATGGACAGGGACACCTTTCATTAGAATAGGGGTCTCAAAGCCCCATCCATCCTGGCCTTGAACTTCTAGGGATGGAGCATCCACATCTTGTCTGGGCAACCTGTTCTAATGACTCACCACGCTCACAGTAAAGAATTTTTTTCTAATATCTACCTAAACCTACTGGCTAAGTTTGAAGCCATTCCCCCTTGTCCTGTCACTATGTGCTCTTGTAAAGAAGATATCAAATTGCAAAATAAACATGTTTTTCAGCATGGTATTACATGAATGATGTATTCAATAGTCGGCAAAAGGATAATCACACTTCAGCTTCTATGCTGTGCCTTCCTAGCATCATTCCTCATGCTGTGCCTAGGTAAGATCTTTCGGTCCAAGAGTCAATGAGAGAGAGGAACTGATCATTCTCTGAAAACAACACAAGGAAAAAAGTTGCAGCATCCATCTGGCTTAGTTCCCCAATATGGCTCACAACACAACTATGCAAAGATTCCCTTTAGCACAGCACAAGAAGAACAAGCAGACTCGAGCAATAGAGATGGTGATTGCAGATGGCAGTTTAAGCAGCCTTCCTTCCTAGGTTCTTCGGTTTTATTTCCCTTTGAAAATATTCCCATAGAAATTGTGGACAATTTTTCTATTGGGCACTATGACTCAGGCCTCTCTGATTTGATATCAAGCAATTAGCCTCTTCACTTTCATGAATTTCAAGTCCTGGGAGATGTCCCCCAGTGCACCAGTTTAAATAAGGTCAAGTCATTGTCTAGACAGGATGCTGAGAGCAGGGCCTTCTCCTTTTGTTCTCTAAACCTACTTACATGTTTCCTGGATTGATGATCAGCAAGAGGGTTGAGGATTTTTAATTATGCACTGAATCCCAGCCAGAAAAAAATGTGATAACTTTTGAGGCATATTCCTTTACATGTGAATTTAGTCAATTTGTGCATTTGTTTTTAAATTTGTCATTATGTAAATTCCCTGGATATCTTAAACAGAATAAGCTCTACTATGCTTAACTTGAAATTGTTTTGTGAGACTCAGAAAATGGAACAATCATAAAAGAATACCCACAACACTGTGTCTGATGGAGGAGTAGCCAATATAGGCTTTGTGTTTAAATAATAATCAGCCACCAATACACAGTCATAATTTCTCTGTGATCTTATGAGCTGCTGCCTTTGGAATCGAGCTGCTGTCTTTGATATCAAGCCACTGAACATCAATAAAATCCCCATCAGTCATTTAAAAGAGAAAACCAAGGTACAACATGGAAGAATATAATTTTCCATGCATAGTATAGCCTTGTGTTGCTTTGATGCATTGCTTGTTCGGGGGAAGTCTCTATTAAGTCAGTGTTTTCTTCTCACTGAACTGGAAAACAGAATGACACTGTGGAAATACAAAAGCTTGGTAAATTCTTTTCCTTAGTATGAAACCTGTAGGTGAAGCTGGAGAATGTGCAGTTCACTGAAATCGGTGGACTAACTATGCCCTTACATTTCAGCTAATATCCAAATCTGGTGCTTGAATAAAGACTGTAACAATCTTCCTACAAACTTAAGGCCTGATTTTGTGACACTTGATTTCAGTGATGTGATGTGCTGTTTTTTGTAGGCCTTCCTTGGTAATCGGGGTCAAAACATAGGAAGTATTCCATCCCATGTCTTTACGTAATCAGGTGTATAAAAACTGAAGGAGGAGGTGTTCTTGCTCTCTTTTCCATCTTGGATAAACTCGGTGACAGACCTCGGTGTTTAGGCCTTGCTTATCTGTGTGAGTGAGGCCTGCCCAAGAGAGCTGTTTGTCTGAGCCAGTGGCGGAGGTTAAGAGCCTGCTTTTCCTAAGGAAAGTAGTCATTTTACTATTGTGTTCATTATTTATTGAGTTAATTCCTAAGTTTAGATTGTATTTATTTGTTTGTCTTTTCCCTTTTTGTCTCCCTTTCCCCTTTCCCTTTCCCTTGTCCCCTGCCTGGCGTTGTTTGGGGGTCCCTGTTGCTTTGTACATAGTATTTAACTGTATATAAATGTAATATATGTAATATATATAAATATATATATATTTTTCTACATTTTTCTCTTGCTACTTTTTGCCGTTTTGGGAGAGGGAGGGGGGAACCTTTCCCTGTGGAGTTAGGCTTTTGGCAGAGAGCCAGGTAAAACTTTCACAAGTGAGCAGAAATGACTGCACTCAAGTCCTGTGTGGTGCTGGACCTACATACAGAGCTCCACTGTGTTCATCACGGAGGGCAGGGGCCCAGTGTTTGGCCCCTCTGAGAGCCCATATAGGATGCAGGGTTTGCAGACCCTTTTCTGAATTATTCCTAAGAAACTATATTTCTGATATTTCCCTACAGGATTAATCCTGCGACTCCAGGTCTCACAGTATATTGCCATTCCTTGGGTTTACTTCAAGTCCTGGTACAAAATATCTCCCCAGGGAGAAGGACCTCTGATAAGGTAGCTTAGCAAAGCAAAGTCTTGTTTATTTAGAGAAAAAGTATTCTCTTTGGAAAACATATAACAAACTAATAAACAAAATGTTTGAACTCAAGCTACATTTGCCCATTCCACTTCAAAGCTCATTGCAAGACCTGCCAAGGATCAAGACACTGTCTCATTTTGGCATAGGGCCAACTTTTGGCCCCAGTTTTTGGCAGGTCTCTGGAATAAAAAGAAACATGATATGGCTCCTCTCAGGGTGCAAACCTCCAGTGGGATTATGAACAGCACTGGGAATTGGCAAGAAATATCCCCCACTGACTGCTATACCCAATGGTTCCCTGAACAATCTCTAATTCTCTTTTAAATACACATTAACCATCTAAAAAGCTCTCTAGTTCAAAAACTTACCTGAAAATGCCAGGTTTTCAGAATTTTGCTCTTCTCACTAGGACTCCTCAGGTAATTTAAAGGAAGAGGGTCAAAGGGTTTTATTCCAATGTCCTGTAAAAATATTCTGTCACAAGGGTTAGAACAGCAGTTAAACCAATAGCATATATAAGTACACACTACAAAGTGCTTTATTGAAAGAATTGCTTTTAAATGACTTTACAGGACACTGTATTTGACTGTAATGGGAATCTGGCACAGGCGAAAATTACATATATGTGAAAAATTTCCAAATAAAGCCCTATCAGAATGCAGTAGGGGAAAACATCTCTAGACAACAGGCTGTTGAAATCAGGAATCAAAAAAAGGAAGAAAATGACAATGAGTAATGTAAATTGGATGGTTATTTCCAGGGCTAATGAGTTGGAGAATGCTTTATATCCAAAAGGAGAACTGTGAAAGAAATGGGGATTTTCTTGCCTCAGTTGCACTCATCCAAGCTTCCCTGGACTTTCCAAAGGATCTGGAGTGCAAGTCCAACATGAAGCAGCTGATGGAACTGGAGGTGTTCAGCCCGGAGAAAAGGAGGTTCAGGGGAGACCTTACTGCTCTCAACAACTACCTGAAAGGAGGTTGTAGCCAGGTGGAGATCAGCCTCTTCTTCCAGGTAACATGTGACAGGATGAAAGAAAATGGCCTCAAATTGCTCCAGGGGAGGTTTGCATTGGATATTAGGAAAAATTTCTTCATGGAAAGGGTTGTCAAGCATTGGAACAGTCTGCCCAGAGAAGTGGTAGAGTTGCCATCCTTGGAGGTATTCAAAAGACCTGTGGATGTGGCACTTGTGGACATGGTTGTGATAGTGGTAGATTTAGCAATCCTAAGTTAATGGTTGGACATAACGATCATAAAGGTCTTTTGCAAATTAAATGAGTCTATGAGTCTGTGATTCTTCAGTTCAAGTGAGGGCCAATGGTCCTAATCCAGGCTACAGGAGTCTATCTGACCTTAGAGGTTCCTAAAGGGGGATCAAAACCCTTTTCCTACTACAGAAATGCCTCAGAAAACAAACAAGACAATATTGAAAGGCAACCCCTTTACACAGTATTCCCTACAGAATTAAAATAAGATGTCACATTATTAGTCTTTCAGTGCAGAGACTGATGCTACTTCTTGCTGTCTGTCCAGAGAGGTGACAGAACGATGGCAGCTGCACATCCAAGTGGCTGTCAGTGGAGCAATGATACTGAAAGGAGAGAAAATGGACAAGTCAGAAGCAACGCAGGAAGCAGCGCTGTCAGAGTGGACTAGCAGTCCGTGCAGCTACATGAGATTACACTTTAGCAATTTCCTCTCAAGTTTCTATTAAAACTGCAGGTTTTAATGCAAAAATGAACAAAAACATGGTCCTAGTAAAGGTAAGTCTTTAAGATACTTCTCAGCATCTCTTTAGATCTAAGGTTTAATACCTGTAAGGATTAACTCAATTGCAATTTCTCAACATCCTCAAGTACATTACAAGCACAGATACAACATAAGGTATATGTTTTCACTATATACCATTGTATTCATACAGAAATAAAGCAGATAATGGTGATGAAGTTGAATAAGGTCATTTCTGAGTATGTGAATGACTTCCTTTCAATAGTCAGAATCCTGTTAAATTCTTTTTCTGTATCATGGGACACCAGAAACTTTTTGTCTGCAGTTTTCAGGTTACAGAGGCAAGAGTCCTCCACTGGTAGAAGAGTTTCCCACCACAGTCTGGATGCCATTGCTATTCTCATCATATTTGTGCTTGGTAGAAGAAGCCTTGTCTCCTGGAATACTGTGAATTCTTAAGAATGATAGTCCTTGCTTGCAGTGGGAAAAACTAAATACTGAATCAAAAAGGATCAAATTCCTAAATTCTAGCAGTTCAGAGTGCAACTAAAAAGAATATACGATTAAACTCATTATTTTTAATGTATCTGAGGAATTTCAGGATACAGGTTTTGGGTTATGACCATTGTTGTTTAACAAACCCAGAAAAAACACATGATGTTACAAAGCAATGGAAAAACAAACAAAACAACACAACAACACCAAAACAACACCAAAAAACAATTTCAAGACCTAAACTGCATACAAACAATTGAAGGTCTTGCATTTTCCTTTTATTGACTTCATGGATAGATTACAAGCACTTTTGCTACTGTGATGAAAAATGATACAGTACTAGAGAGTCCCCTCTGGAACACCAGCTTTATTAATTTCCATTCTTGTCATACTTCAGTAAATTTAATCAAACTACCAAAAATATATCCCAGAGCAATAGCTTCTGGGGTCATCAGATTGATCCCACGTTCAGTAAGTGACTACATACCAATAAACTGGTCACTGACTTTGGGTTAACCTTCTAACGTTGTTAAACCTTAGGCTGCTAGTCATGCACTGCTGTGATGAAGGTGATGTGACTCTCGTTCTCCTTTTTTTCCCCTCCTGCCATTATGATGGCACAATTAGGTAAATAACCCTCGCAAAAGGAGACTGGAGCAACATTCTTTGTTTCTGCTTCCCCCCTGCAGCAGAAGGAGGACAGCATTTTACACTGATAGCTGGCATCAGTTCCTTAGTCCCCAATATCTTGGAACAGAAACTACCCAAAACTGAGAGAAGATTGTCTTTCAAAGTCCTGTTTTGCAGAGTTTTTCCTTGCATCTAAGTGGAATAGTTTGGATGAAAACTTCATTCTATTTAAGTTTACAAAGTAACGAAACAGTCAGGAAGCATCAAATCACCGAATAAATTGTTCTCTTCTGTCAGCAGAGGAATTCAGGAACTTGCCTTGCATAAAGGGACAAAATGTTTTTGTCTAACTTGTAACACTGTCATGGGTTTAAGGAAACATTATTTCTATCCCACCAGAACCCATCTTGGGTAGCTCACATGACTGTGCAGCCACCTTATCGTCAGAGTTTAGGTCTCACTCTACTGGACAGGTCTCATTTGCAGACATAACCACACACCAAGTGTAGATAATGCAAAGAGATCCACACTTTCTTTGGAACCTATAACAGAAATAGTTAATTAATTGATAATCTAAGTCTTCTAACACTTTTCATCTGTCCCAGTGTGGTGTGCCTTGGAGGCTGTGCCCATTCTGCCCTTCCACTGGTGACACTCATTCGAGATCTGGCTCTGACTCTATCAGTCCACCTCCTGTATGCTGCCAGATACACACCAGATGGTGACTTTTCATTCTGGACATGCAGAGTGTTGCTTTATGGGAGAGGGAACATCTTTCTGGCTGGTTTTGGATAGCCAAAGCACAATGCGGTTTTAGATACTGACAATTTTGCTAGCCACTACAACCCATAACACAAATCATAATTTTGAGGCTGGCTGTGATGGATCTAATGTCCATCCCCAGAGAGTGACTGTGAGGCCACATGTATGGCTACACAGCTATAGAAAGCTCTACAGTGTTTGAGAAGCCTATTAGTGGCAAATGTGTACAAATTGGCAGTTTCTACCAGATTTTCCAGCCTGTTAGATGAACAAGCTCGTTAGACTAAAATTTACTCCAAATATGTAAAACCTGATGGTTTAAAACTGAGATGTTTTCTGGAACAGCTCAGCAGCCTGTTATAATTGTAGCATGATTCAGTGCTTGGGCATCTTCCATATCTCAAGTGCTGTCTAAGCCACTAGCAGAATTTCTGAGAGGAGTTAGCCTGAATATCACCCTCAGTCAAACATTGGAGCAGCTGTGCTTCCACCAGGCAGATAAAGATTTCTCAGAAGAATCCCTCGCTTCCTGCAAGATAGAAAACACCTGATGAAGAAATACAGTATACCTGCTACACCCTTTCCCCTGACCCCTTCCTAGTTGTTACAGGTGTTTTCTCAATCTTATCATTTCCACTGTTTTTGGAAACTTTGTAGTCATTGCTCCAGAGGGTAGGACCATACTGTAATCCACTTGTTCCGGGTCAGAAAGTGGAACAAAAAGGTGTGCTTCTTGGAAGACTTGAGACATACCAAAGAAGGGAAAGTAAACCCAAATCCTGGTTTAGTCATCCTCTCATTAAGTTAATTTTCTGAATAAGTCATTTCAGTCTTGTTGTTCCCAATTCTTTTGACAGCATCTGGAACCATGGTCATTAACTTTTGTGTTACGGGATGGAGCACAATGGTACACTGAATTATGTATTGTGTTTGCAGAGTCATTTTATCACATTCAGCTTTTCCTTTCCTGCCCATTTCAGTTGCAAAGTTATTTCAGTAGATATAAAGGTCTATTAGAATAGACACCAACCCTTGCAAGTATGTGCCGGGTCAGAATACCAGCTTCAAACATTGCATGGCATTGTCTCTAAGTGGGTCAGTTCATAAAACATTGTCTGTTCAAATGATGCCTATGCTGCAGTAGGAAAAAGGGGGAAATGCAGTAGTAATTGAAATTATCTGATTTTAAAAGTCTGGCACCTGGTGCATGTTCAAAAGAATATTCTAGTGTTCCATTAATAATACCTACAGGACACAGGAAATTTGCAAAATATTGCTTCTAAAGATTATGATCTGAAGTTAAAAGAAAAGAGAAATGAAGGGATTTTTAAGAAACTTCTGTGTCTTTGGGTCTAGGGACATTATTATTTGCACATTTCCTTTATTTTACTTTTGCAAAGAATGGGCTTTTGCATGCACTCCTACCTGAAATGCCTATTCAGTGTGCTAATGAGATAAGAAATATATAGAAAATATATTGTGCAACAGCAAAGCATTAACTATTGCTCCGTTTCCATGTGTTCTTTAATAACAGACATTCTGATTCAGCAGAAGAATATATTATTGACCTTTCCACTTACTTCTAGTTCACTGGTGCGTCTGGAGCTATCTTGTCACTTTGTAATTCTTTTTTGTTTTAGTCCGAGTGACTGCTAGGAAGCAACAATCCCTGCTGGAATGTCAGGCACAAACTCCACTCTGGAGGCACTGAAATGAACCCCACAGCTACTGGGAAGTTGGGAAAGGGGCAGAAATTTGTGTAGAGGAAGTGACCCATGAGACAAAGTGAGCTGGGCTCCTGTTGTCTGTACCAGCTGAAGCCCTGGCAGGCAGCGTTTCATCGCTGTTGGGACTCTGAGTACTGAAGCCTAGAGGTTGCAGAGGTTGGACCACGTAACCAGCTCTGCTGCAGAGAACACAAGATGCTATTTTCTGCCCAGGCACAAATGGGAATTAATATTTTTCTTGTTATGTCTTTCTGAGCATCCAGAAGCCCCAGGTCTCAAAATGAGGGAGGCTATGCAAGAGATGAGGCCAGGTTCCCTAGAGACAGCATCATGAAACACAAGACATTCTTAAAGTTCCCTTCACTTTGTAGGAGTCTGCCTTTCCTCTGGGCCTTGAGAAGAAAAAAAACACTTTGATACATTAAAAACTAGTTAGAATCGTCTGCTCAGTGGTTTCTTCTAGAGACAAATGAGAAGAAATTACATGAACATCAGACATGAACAAACTGTTTCGCCCCGCATATACTACACTTTATCCGTGACTTTTATTCCTCTTGGACACCGTGCCAGTGATGCTATGCACAAACCCAGTCACGTCTATGTGAAGCTAATACATCTCTGTGTCTTCGTGGGCAACACCTACTAGATTGATAAACACTCCAGATCTCATGAGTTTTGCCTGATACTTCAGAAGTTACTCTTTACAAAAGAATCAAAACTGTATTGCAGGTGTTCACAGCCAGGAAGAATCTAAGGCATTGTCACCCACTTTGTTACTCTTTTTTTTTTTTTTAAACACTCCTGGATGCAGAGCTTTCAGTCAATGAGAGCATTGGTTTGATTCCACTACAGTGGAGCTGAAACAAATAACCTGGTGAAAAACTCTGAAGTCTGGTTCCAGAATTTTTTGTCCTCTGGTAGCATGCTGGGTTTTGGTAAACAAGAAAACAAACAGGATTTTAATATGTTTGATATCTTTTGGAGTCAACTAGAACAGGTTGCCTAGGGCTGTGTCCAGTCACATTTTAAGTATCTCCAAGGACTGAACTCAACACCGTCCCTGGGCAAGCTGCTACAGCATTTGACCAACATCATCATAAAAAAGTTATGGCTATTTTTAAAAGGAATTTCCCACATATCAGCTTGTGTCTTTTACCTGTTGTCCTTTAGATGAGCATAACTTAGAAGAGTCTGTCTCTGTCTTCTTTAATGCCCTGTTATTTGGTTCGTAGTTCCTCAGTGTATCTATGAGGATGTTATGGGAGTCAGTATCATCTTATTGTAGAAGGCTATCAGGCTGGTCAGGCTCTATTTCCCCTTCATAAATCCATGCTGACTACTCCCAGTAACCTTCCTGTCATTGATAGATTTGGATATGGTTTCCAGGGTCATTTGTTCCATCACCTTCCCAGGGATCAAGGTGAGGCTAACAAGCCCACAGTTTCTCAGATCCTCCTTCTTGTGCCTCTTGAAGATAGTGACATTTATTTTTTAATCTATCTAAACTGGTCTTTCTACTTCTCTGAGGAGTTAATGAGAACAAACAGGCACTTCTAGGGCATAACATAGCTCAACTTCATTTGATATTTGAATTAAAATAAAGTGCAAGAGAAATGTCTTCTTTTACTGACCGTAAACGAAGAGCAGATGACTAGGTTACAAGTGCCTCTCTGTGCACACCTACATTTGGCTCAATAAATCCAAATAATTTAAAGAACCATTGACTTTCCCTTCAAAGACAAGCTGGTGATGATATTACAAGTTCATTTTCCCCCACAAATGGAAATCTCCTCCTGCAACAGAGTCATGTACTAGTCAGGTCAGTTAGATGGATGAAACAATATATTTACTGGCCAAGGGACTTTCTGCTTCTTTCCATTTGAACCCTTCTTCTTCAGAGGAAAAAGACTGCAGTAGACAGTCAGTTCCCCTTGTAATCTATCCTTCTTGTTTTGCTGAAATCCATGAAGTGCTGTGGCAGGCTGGCTAGCCTTGCAAGGTGGTCTGCTGGCTATTCTTGAGCAATGGATGTCATGTGTGAAGTAGCAAAAGCTCCAGTCAAATTGGAAGCTGTTTTTTCCCCATGCTTTTAAGGTATTATGAGTGATCACAGAAAAAAACCAAACAATATTAGTAGTGGAGTTTTACCTGGAAAGTAGCAACAGTCTCGTATACATAGGGGTATCCTTCAACTGACAGTGGGTCACTACCACTCAAGTTATAGTCCGTTTGACTACAATAAAGAGTGCTGCCTTTCACTTTTATTCCAGGCTAGATAACCTGTCTTTCAATTTGTACAAAATTCAGCCCTTCACCTCTCCAAGTTAGAAAAAAACAAAAAACAACCAACCAAAACACAAAGCCAAACACAAAACAACACAGAGAAACATAGGAAAAATGGCTGAGAGAAATCCAGCCCAAAGGGTTGATTCTCCCCTTTAGCACAGGTTGCTTCCCAACCCAGATTCCCTTGCCTAGCATCAGTGTCTAAATTCTGTATCTATCTCTCCTGATATCTGGTAGAATCTGAATCCAAGGCCAGGTGTGTGTGTTGTACACACAGCTGCATTCATGGCCGCCTGCCCTGGAGTGAATCAACCAGCTCCTGCAAGAGATCAGTTGCTCAGAGATTCAGGAGCAATGATCCCAGGAGGGTTTGACAGATGATCTCAAAGTGGTGAAAGGAAAGCATCCAGCCCCGATGTCATTCCTTTCCACCACAGACTTTCAGCAAGAAAATGCAGAAGAAAATTAAAAAGCAAGCAAACAAAAAATTACCAAGGGAACAAGGCACAAGAGAGGCAGGACAAAGGTGGAAAATGCTTGGAAAAACATTTCCCTCTCCTGACAAGTCTCAGTTATGTATAGAAAACCTGTGAGAAATACTGAGCCTATGACAGCAGAAACATCCCAAAGAGATCAGTGTGTGGGGGGAGCAAAATTAATAATAAAGCCCTGTGGAATTTGTGAAGGTTCAGCACAAAAGCTTGAAGCTGTCTTTTGAGAAGCCGAATCAGCTTTAATTACTGTACTCTGGGTTGTTCTTTTAAAATGCTTTTGCAGTGAAAGTTTCTCAATCTGAGGGAGGGCAATGCTGCTCCCTGCTATCATTTCCCTTCATTGTTACAGGCTTCAGCACACAGTGGATGTGCACAAGCACAAGCGATCCTTGAGGTCTTTAATTTCAAGTGTTATTTTTTTCCCTTTTCATTAACAGCCTTCAAGAAGAAAAATAACTACTTAGGGCAGGGTTTTCTTTTTTCTCTACCTTTTTTTTTTTTTTTTTTTTTAATTCTGGCAGCTGGGTGAGGCTCTTTGCATTCACTACACCTTGTCATCTTAAAACCAGTATAATAGAGATACACATATGCTCATTACTAGTAGCTGTGCCTTCTTAATGTATCCTATAGTGGTATTTTCAGCTCATAATAGACAGTGGATGATCTGTGCTGAATAGTGAATGTGGTGTTGATTTTTCCCTCACTTCAACTAAACCAGTGAAGGATCTCCCCAGTTTGTAACAATGAGAAAGAGGGAAGAATTCACTCCCTGCTGTGACTTTCCAGAACCTGGTTGCTATAATGCCTCACTCACTGATAACAGGGTTTACTTCAGCAAGAAGGTAGAAAGTTCTCAGTTCCTGGACCTTAGACACTGATATAAAGGAGTTATATATTTTAGGGTGAACTAGATATGTAATTTGAGAGGACAAAAGCCAGAAGATGAGGGGGAAGCAAAGTGGGAGGCAGAATCTAATCATCCTTCTTCAACTGCTGCTAGAAATGTTAGAAATGTGTAACATGGAGGGAAAGAACATTGAGCAGAAAAAAAAGCTTGGCCAGAATATGATTGCTCTTCCCCTCTATCTTGCCTGGTAGTGCCTTGTAAGTGTTTTTCAGTGTAGTGAGTTTTAATAAAAATTAGAAGTGGCTACACATCATTATGTACCATCACATAGCAGGAGGCACAGTTGTGCTCACATCTGCCTATGTCTTTGAAAAATATATTTCATTGGCAGAAATATAGATAAAAAATTTCACAACAGGCACAAAACCCAGTAAGTCTTTTGCTCAAATCTACAAATAATACAGAGGTCTCACTGATTGGGAAACAAGCTACCTGTACTGCTCTGGGGCCAGAAATTTACAGTGTGATCTGTTCTAGGATATATCAGATTTGAGCTGGAGTTATTTTCTTTTTGTGCAAAAACATAGATATATTTATTAGGTTTAACTGTCTCTCAAAACTTTGTGGAAATCAGTAATGTGAGTGCAGAGGGAATTGCAATTCTAGAATCAGAAACTGCACTTCAGTCATCCAAGTTTCTCTTGTGCCCATAGCTGATCACCTACAAAGGTCTTGTTTTGTCTAACACTGGTAGATATTGTTGCCTTGCTGTGTAATTTAAAATTATGCATGGGACCCCATGGAGAAGGACACTTGCTTTCTTCCACTTAATCCTGGACAGAAAGATGGTGGGAATGGAAATTAAACACAAAGTAGGGCATGATAGTTACAAAACAAGAAATATGATTGGAGGGTTTGCAGGACCAGCATTGAGGGCTACTATTGAGCATGATTCAAGTACATTTTTCTTGTGTCAAACCCAGCCTTATTTATCACTGTGTCCATGCTCAATTGTAATTCCAAGGTTCAAATCCCCTCAGTGCCACCCAGCAGACAGTTCCAGCTGTGGGAGCATAATTAGTTCTTCAGCTCCCATCACTACCAAACATTTCTTCTCAAGAGTGTCTGAACAGTGGATGAGATTGAGGTTAAAAAACCGCTTATGAAGTCATTGCCTACTCCTTTAAATGCAATGTGAAGGAAAAAAAATAAAAAAAGAAGTCTCTCAGCAAAAGTTGTATGTCTAGTACACAGTAGCTCATCACCTTTGGTAAATTTCCTCACCCTGAGTTCTTTTGAAATCCCATCCCACCCAAAGCTACCTATGTTCCTCTCATTATTAGACATTCATTTCCAGCTATGGCCAACTGGACTTTCTCCTTTCTCCTGTCTAGATTGGAACATCAAAGTTTGGGGTTTATCTACTAATCTGACTGGAGCCATAAAAATAGACATTCCTTATTTAATATCTTCCCCATTGTTTCCTCAAGGACTTCTGGAATTTCCTCAAGTCATATTCCATCTTTGTTATTGTCTCATTTCCTGCTCATGCTGCCTCACTGTCTCCTTTGCCTTAACCCTGCACTGCTGGAGTAAACAAGGAGTAGACTGCAGTGCAGAACACTTTTAAACCAGTCACATTGTGTAGCTCCTGTTCAGTGTAAGGATCAGTTAGTCTTTCGGGAAAGCAAAGAAGGAAATCTCGAGATAACTTACAATAAACAGCAGTGAATTGACACTAAAAAAAATTATGTTCCATAGGATCCCAGCTAACAAAGTTGGATTTTACCCAACTGATAATCTAAACGTCCTTAGCGAGCAGATTCTATGGCTAAGAAAGACCTGTGGAGCAAATGTGCTGCTGCATTTCAAGGAAAGCTGTCTTATCATTAGGGAAAAGTGATTTTTCACTTTGTGGCAAACTATTCTAGAAAGCACAGAAGTCGTTAAAAAAGTTCTGTGGGTTAGAATTTACCTCTTAACAAAGCCAGGAAATTCCAGTTCGACCCCACCTAAGAGGACTCCACTGCAAGCAGGCAGGGAGTGCTGTATGTTGAATATGTTACATGCATTTTTTTAATGTTTGATTCTCATCCAGTTCTCCCAAGTTTAGGATGTAGGCACTCCTTCCAGACTCATCTGCAAAGCTGAGATGTAAAGTCATGCTTTGCAATTCATGTAATATCAAGCAATGTGAAACCTGGCCACAGCTAATGTGCAAAAACCTAGATTCATAGTTCTCCAGATGAGAAACTTTTTAGATTTAAAGAGGTTTTTTTAAGATGCTTGAACATATTTAGTGTAATTCTGGTTGCTACAGACATCATAGCTTTACATTTCTGTTTCCAAGGTGCCTTGCTTCTGCTAATTTTTCAATTATGAAATTTGTATAACAGTTACATTACAGAACTAATATTGTGCCAATCTTCAAACTGGAAAAAGATAGCAATTTTTTGCATGTTTTGATCACACTTTGCTTGTTGGAATGGACCTACTGAGGCAGCTTCTGCCCCCAGACTCCCCTTCAGCAGGGGCTCCCTGCTCTGATGATCCTGGTTGCTCTGCCTTTGTGGCTTTTATACAGACAGGAGACTGCTTGTCAGAACAAATGCTGAAAGCTAAAATCATAGCAAGACTCTAAGAAGGAACTCTGTGTTATGGTTGAAGAGTGCTTCCTATTATTAGGGGTGAATATTACATCTTCCTGGCTGTAAGATTGTCCTATGGGGACCAAATAATTTCAGTTTAATGCCCTTTGCACCTTTCTTTTGAGTGTCAGCTTCAACTGGCTAGACTCATCTCACAAGAAGAGCACTGGTCTATTCTGATGGAGTGAATTGTAACTAGTGCTGAAGCTAGGCAGCTATGTAAAAGCTCTGGCAGAAGCAGTTCCTGCTGGTTTGATGAGGGAACATAACTGGGTCTTCAGCACAGCAATGGCTACGGTGCCATAAAGAGTATCTGAAGAGACTTAGCCCTTGATGCAAGACAGGAAGGTCTATGACCATAAGGACAAGATCATGTCTTAAAAAAGCTAAAAATGTTCTGTGGTGGTAGAACAACTCATTCCTATGTATTCAAGAGCTAATTTGCTTTATCTTCAAATTCAACAGGGAGAGAAAATCTCATGGATCATTTTTGCTTAGTTTCAGAATGCAGTGATTTACCTTTGGTCCATCTCAGAGTTTCAAGCTGGCAATAATTGCAGCAATTCACTCTGAATTGCTTAAAAGTGGACTTTTCATGCATTTCTTTTTCTATTTCAATTTGAAAACCATGCGGGTTAATTGAGATGCAGTCCTTAACAAGCAAATGTTTGTTAAGGACACTATTATACGGGTGCAGCTGAAGTGGCAAAAAAAAAAAAATCACCATATTTGTCTGAGAGGGAAACTCACCTTCTATTTTTCTTCATACAGAATATGGTTACATACTTAGCATAGTTATTCAGTTGTAAATGCTGTTTATGCCATCAGTATATCCTGCAAAAATAAGTGAAGATTGCAACCTCCCAGACAACTATAAATTTGCTTATGTTTTGTCTGATGAAAAGATGAAGACTGGCAAATTTCAGATGCCACACAACTGATGACTCTCAAAGTGGTACAGTACAGACACAGAGAATTTATGTGACAGAATGTGCTGGGAAGTTTTAATATATACTTAATGCGTCACAGCAATATACCACAAAGAGTGGCCAGCAGCTGCAGTGTGGGGGACTCATAAATTAAAAATAGCTGGCATACCACTCTATTTAAATCAAGGGGAGTGTTCATGAAGTGAATTACTTCTCATCTTGAGCGTGACTGACAGAGTGTGTGATTTAGCATGTGTGATTTAGTGTAGGGAGCTGTGTATGCATTTTGTCAGGGTTATTTCTCCCTTGTTGTTAGATTTGACCTGCAGGGACTAGCCAAGAGTGCCTGGTTTAAACTCCCATGCAGAGAGGGTAGAGAAGGATGAATGAATGGAAAATAAGATCCCATGATACAACTCTTGGTCTGCGATCAAGTGAAGTGCAGGTGGCACCAAGGCAGAGACGCCAAATAACCTACCTGGTACCTTGTCTGAGGAGTTACCAGTGCTGCACCAGGTGGGACAATCATGTCCCAGGTCTTATAGGAAAGATGGAGAGCAGAGAATCAATAGAGAAATGAAACAGGAATGGAGAGGAAAGGTTAGGAGAAGAATAGAGTTTATATGTAGAAGAGGTTTCCCATCCTGAGGGGGTGTGAAGAACCTTATCCTGAGCAGCCACAGTGGAGGACATGTCATATCTCATCCTGACCTGTGCCTCAGTGACAGCAGCAGAGGCAGCCAGTCCCCTCAGCCACTACCACAGGTAATGGCAAGGCAGGCAGGAACACTGTGATGCTCTGCCTGGTCCCCCACCAACCTATCAGGGTGCTCCCACAGGAAAATTAGCCTCACACCTCAGTTTCTACATGCATGTTGGGCACTGGAAAACGTGAGCAATAGTTATTGCCTCCAAGAGAGACTGGCACAAGTGACAGTAGCCACACTACACTCAAGGAAGGATTGCTTCTTTGAAGTATAATTATCTTTGTGACTCTCCCTGGCTTTAGAGAGCAGTAATTTGCTGCTGGCTTATTCCTGCAACAGTCAAGTGTAGTGCAGCCAGATATTGGTTTTAGCTGTGGACCAGCTTTAAAAGTTTTACTGTCTTTTTCCCTTACTACCTCCAGCTATCCATGCCTCTCCCTGGCTCCCCAACTGGCTGCCTCCTCAGCTGTGCAGGGACAATGTGCAGGCTATGTTCAAGGCTTTCCAGAAATAAAAATTGGAAGAGATTTATTCTAAACTGAGCTGGTTTTGTTATCCAGCCTTCAGGACAGCCTCCAAAGCACTTCAGCTAGCTCAGCTGAGACAGGAATCAGTGACAGGAAAAATCAGGCAGAGGAGAGAAGTGAGGAGGAGAGGGCAGGTCCTTCAGCTGGCTTTGCCTGCAGAGTGGGTATCCTATGAGAACATGGCCTTAGTAAGCTCTTTTGCATAGACTCATGCAAAGTGGGTGCTCTTTATGGGGGAATGATGTGGAAGACATCAATAGAGAGTCCCTGCGCACACAGCTGTTCTGGTTGGGGGGCACAGCTTCACTGAGCATTTGAAGCTGCCCTTCTGCTAAAGTCTGAGGCAGCTGGTGCAGCTTTGCCTGCAGAAGGAGCCCTGCAAGGGCTGCCTCTGCTCCAAGCAAATCCAGCTGAGGATCACTCACTCTTTACTACTGGGGCTTTTCCAGCCCCCAGCACAATGTGCTCATTGCCTCAAATAAGTCAGGACAGCATCTGTTGCTGTGTGTGTGTCACCCATGTTAGTGTCAGCAGAAGGACTGAATTGATCATACATAAACTTTAGTCTCATGTTAAGAAAAGGAAAATGAATGAAGTATTAGAAATCTGATATCAAGGTGTCAAGACAAGAAAGCCTGTCACAACTTCCTGGATACATCTGTCATAAAGCCCATGTATGTTTTTCCTATTAACACTCAATTGCAGCATATTTTTCTAGTTCAGACATCATTCTTAAAGTGTCATGTCAAGGGCACTAGAGAGGCTAACCATGGAGCAGAACCAAAAGAATCAGGATTAAAAAGAAAGGAAAAGAAAGGAAATAATGAAGTTAAACAATGGAATTTTCAAAGAATGCAAGCAGTTAATTTCAGGGCTCATAATAAACAGCTATACAATACATATACTATGTAGTATATATACATTATATACAATATATGTAATGCCTCTAGCATGTCTCATGGAAAAAAAAGACCCAGAAAACATATTATTTGATGGTATATAAGATCTCAATTTTTATTGCAGAAGAATGTACATTAGAGTGAATTTGATACATTTGATGCTCCATTCTTTCACTGAATTTTAACAGAAAGTCTGTTGAGACATGTATCTGACATCGCTCCTAGCCAGGTGCATCATACAATGTGTGAACAGCAATCTCATCTGGCATTATGTGTTTAGTTCTTTTTAAATAAATCAAGTTAAACCAGTATAGAAGGATTGAACAGTATGTTTGAAGACTAGTTAGAACCTGCTACCATATTTGTGAGGTAACCAGAAATTTTAAAGGAATGTAACTGCTGAAGGACCTTAAAACTGTATGTTAAATACTTCTTGGATATATTGAGATATTTACCAACTTGGAAAGCAAGAAATTAAAGAATCTAAGAATGGTCTATTATGATCTCTAACCTAAGATCCACGCTCTCACTCCACTTTCCTTTGGAAATAGCCAGGAGCAGACAATTAAAAATAGCTTAAGTGCAAACACAGAGCAAACCTTTCTCTCATGTGTACTTTGTTTATTCCATAAAACACCCTTATAATATTTCTTTGTGTCATTTAGCACTTGTGACATGATTAGTTATGAAGAGACATAAGTTTCCTGCTTTATTGTCTATTCCCCATCCAAAATTTCTAACTTTCTGCTTGCATGTTGAGAACTATCAGAGAACTATACAAAGTGACTCCAAGGTCTCCTTGATGGCAATAGCTAATTTAGAGCTCATGATGGTATATATGTGTATTCTCATGTGCTTTATCTTATATCTATCAGCATGGAATTGCATCTGCCTTTTATAGCACAGCCAGCATCTTGGGGATCTGATGAATTTCTTGCACTTGTCTTGAGTTTCAGCTATCACTGTTAATTTCATTCCATCAATAAACAATTTAGTTTTCTTAGTTTCCATTTAAAGAGTACTCATATGATCCATTATAATCTCACAACTGTGAGAGGTAGAAAAGTGATATTGGGGGTAACATTCATCTCAATCACTCCTGCAAGATCAGAGAACATTTTTGGCTTGAAGCTTCTATCTATCTTAGTATCTTGCTCCCACAACAGTGATTGAATAGTAGTTTTCCCAAATTTTTTTGTATTTTCCAACAATTCACTTGCTGTGCATCCATCTTTGTTTGCTGTACACAATATAGCAATATTTGCTTTCTGCTTGAGTTACATCATGTCTTTCTCATCTAATGCTTTCTGCCATGGTCTTCATCCTAATTGATTTAATGGCTGCTGGATTAGAAAGACCATGGAAATGACCAATCAAGTTGGAAATTTTTCATAGATCTACCGATAGTGTAACATTATTATAGTCCCCATAAGAAGACTTTGTAAATCATATGTTTATATTTAAAGTGAGGTGGGAGAGAAATGAGCTGCTTCTGTAATGATCACTTTCATATTCTTTTCCTAGATCTCAAAAAGCCTTCTTTCAATAGCTCTGAACTCTTATTAAATCCATTTTGCCTGCACCTGAGAGCAAAGAGTTAGCAGGAGAGGCAGACTTACAAGTGGAGTGGGTATTGCAAAAGTATCCACAAACATTATTACCCCATAGAAAAAAAAGGGTAAAAATGTGACTGGAACAATGAGGAAATTACTGCTGAAAACCCGTGTGAATCCTAATGAGAGGCTGAAATCCATTCAATTTGAAGCACAACACCACCTTGGAAGGTGCACTGCCTTGCTAACTCCTTATGTTCAAAATTGCAGGGTTCCTTTCATGAACAATTTGGAATTGGAAACCTGCAGCTGTTCAGTGAGTGTCTTTCTAAGCAAGCTGTCAAGACTAAAATTGAAATAATGTTGCTGTGGACAGAAGTCACATTTCAAAATGTGATGCAAATCACCTAATATTTTGGTTACAGCGATATTATTATTACTATTATCATCATCAATATCAATACTAATATTGTCAATATTAACAATAACAACAACAATATGCATGTTTCTTGGTTTCTTCCCATTGCATCCCATTTCTACTAGAGGATATTTTCATCTGGAGGTGAAAGAAATGCTTTAAAAATTTGTATAAACTGATATGTTCAGTCTATCCTACTGAGAACAGCAGAGAAATTGTCTGGAGCACCAGTTACGAAACAATTGCAAAAGCTACAAGTGGCACATAAGGAATAATTATAGCACTATTCATTGCAATATAGCCAGCGTCTATGAAGTTTTCCAAGTGAAGGGGAAAGAGGCCAGGGAGAGCATCAGCAGGGATGAATTAAGAGCTGTTTGGGGGGATAATTAAATCTGAACCAAAAAGGTCATGAAATACTTTATCAGCCTTCACACTGAATCCTAACAAACCCAGAATGTTATCAATTCACTGTCATTCTCCTCAAATTAGGAATAAACTGTCTGAAATCAAAACCCTGTGGTGCAGAGGAAGCTGAATTTGAATATCCTCTTTCATTTCTGTTCATCTCCATTAATTTGCCACTTGTTAATAACAAGTGAAGAACAATCAATCTAAATAGAATTCCAGCTACCAGCTCCCATAAAACAATAGCTAAGGAAATTAAATTATCATTATGGGGAGGAATGTTATACATGGAAGATAGAAAATGCAGGAAAGAGAAGTTTATTAGAACTGTGGCAGGAAGTAATTTTTATTTTACAGCTTCTCCATTTGCTGAAGCTTTGAATGATCCTAGATTCAATTTCCTCTTTGAAACTGAGCAAATGAACTTCAAGAAATATATCACCACCAACATTACCATCATCATGACCATCAAAATAATAAAGAACCGTATTTAAGACACCTGTAAGTACTTTAAATATTGCCTCTTTTTTTTTTTTTAATGGGAAATCATTAGAGGAATTTGTGCATTAAATAAAATATTCTACCTACATGTAGAACTCAACTGTGTGTCTCCTACCACCAAGCAGTCAAATGACTATCGAGCTCTAAGGAATGCATATTACTGGGACCAAATAAATGCAGGTCTTGTGAAGACAGACCTAGTTTTATGTCTCACTGTTTTCAGACCAGATGAGGCTCCTTGACTTTAGGTATAGGAGATAGATCTATTTCTTTGGACTACACGTATAATAAAGTGTCTTCTCAAATTGGAAACAACCTTAGTTCCACAGTTTTAGTAGCCAGGGAGGCAATTTTCAACTGCAAATAATCAGTGTTTGGTCAGTTTATTGATCAAATACTACTTTTCTTGAAATTCAGAGAGAATGAGATTTACAACTCTATTCCTAAGAGTTGCTGCAAGATCCATGTGTCATTGGTGCTTAACTTAGTAGAAAGGCCATTTTCATTCCATGTATATTTGGTAAAACTTGTCACTGTTTACTTGCCATACCCTTCCCCCATTATATACTCCTTTCTGTTGTCTTATAGCCTAGTTCTTTGGGTAAAAGGCCATATTGACAGCTGACACCAGATTTATTCTACTGGAGTCAAGAGGCATATACATAACAGGAATCCACAACTATACCTCAGCTGGATCAGTGATGGACTAGATGATAGATGAATTTTCCAGCTACTGGACTCTTTGTTTAAATAATTACATCTCTCTTATTTTCATTCTAATATGTATCTTATTACTTGGAGCACAATAACATCTCACTACCCTTTGGGATAGTATTAACATACAGGAAATGAACTACAGTCCTTGTTAAAAAGCACCTTTCTGGGATTTGGTAATAGCAGCAGGGAACTGGCAAGGAAAAAAATATTAATTTCCGAGTAAGCAGTTTTCAAATTGTATTAGCCATTCTCATCTCTTTCTGTCAAGATTCCAATTTACCTCCAGCTCTGTAAGCACAACTTGGTGCTTAGCATTCCACTCCACAATGTAGTCCTAAATTAGGAAAACTCAGAATAAAATCCATGTTGCTTGAATTTTAAATTCTCTGCAGGACATCTGTAGAATTCCATGAGTTACCAAGGCTCCTGACTTCACAACCTTTTTTTTTTTCCTCATTAAAGAGGATCAGGAGTTGCTCAGTCAGATCTGTCCACCTCTTCTGAGGACAAAGAGCTAGAAGCAGAATTGAGTGGAAGTTCATTTGCCTTCCTCACTTCTCATGACAAGCTCCTGGATGGTCTGGGACAGCTACAGATTTTAAGGACAAAAAGACTGTCTTGGATGAGAAAATAAAAGTTTTTAATTGGGATTTAGAAAACTGTAGCTCTTAGCCAAGAGTTTGTTGTGTTTTCTGGTGGAGTTCTACATTCAATACTTCTTCAGGTGTCATCCACGTATTAAAAAAAATGTCTTTAGTTCAAACATGAGAAGTAGCAGAACATCCATACTATCATTAGACCAAATCTCCAATAGGCTGGTTACAGATATAGTAGCAACTACAGCCAGGATTGATACCTCCATTTGAAGGTGTTTCCTAAATCAAAAAAGAGGGAAAACAAATCTATCATCTAGTAGTCTGGACATTCACTGGTGAGCAGAGAAAATGTACTTCACAATATGAGCTTGCTACCTTATGGGAAGTGGAAAAGCATAAAAAGAAGAAACTGATTAAAGCACCATGGAGTAACAATGTCCAAGCAGCGGAATCTCTAGGTATTCATAAAACAGGAGGATATTTACTAATACATCTTCAGATAAAGGAAGCATTTTGGTTTGGGAATCCCACATGCTGTCTGAATGCCCATACCCTCTGATTTTGAAGGGAAGATCCCCTTTCCACCTCTGGTTTAGAAAGAAAGTGTTTAAAAGCTTGCAAAGAACAGGAATGAAGTTCATACACTCTCTGTAGTATATTCCACTGATATGTGTGGGGGAGCACTGCCTTGTCTAACGTTCATTCTTACAGACCTTAATTTCCTCTCCTGAAGGAAGTCTGCACCCCAAAACTAGTCTGTGTGTTCAAATGATATTAAGGACTCTAATAGAAGATGATATTTCTCACTACAAATTTGGATTTTTGTTGTGCCTTTAAACCTCCACAACTGGCAACACTGTTTCTCTTGATTTTCCAAATGTGAATGCACAACTTGGAGATCAGCAGCCCACAAGATGCAAAAAGGTTGGGTATTCAGGTGCCTTTATATCTCTCTCACAGGCTGAATGGGAAAGCAGAAATGGAAGTCACGAATCCTGCCCTGAACACTAATGCCCCAAACCCTTTGTGGTCATTAGTGACAATGCAAACAAATGGTTAACCTCTAATCTCATTCCCTCTAAAATAGTGGAATTACATCGCACTAAATGGGACTCTTAAGTTGCTGGCCCAGTGTCTCCCTGTCAGACATTCAGTCATATTGCTAAAGAAAGTAAACTGTCAATCAACAGAGGCTCTTGGTGACAAACAGTCCTTATAATGTGATACATTCAGTATCTAGTCAATTCTATTGTTGAATTTAAGGAGATGTGTGGCAGTATAAGTATCACAAGTCAACTAGCTCCTCACTTCTGCAAAAGACAGAAGGATAGATTGCAGCAGAGAATGTGAAATGTCAGTTTGCAGCACTGTCAAAGAAGCTGAATGACTGATATATCACATATCTTGGGCAGGGAGAGAGAAGATACAACTATGAATATCTGTGCTCTGAAAGATAAACATACAAACATTTTAATGGGGACCTTTCTAGATGGAAATATAAAATTATTTTTTGTAAGGCAGCCAAGACAATTATTCTAATGTGCCTTAGCCTGTTACTGCTGTGCTGGGCCAGCACAAGTGAACACCCCCAGATGAGAAGAATATTTCTTTTGCTCCTAGGCCAAAAGTGACACTGGTAATCACACTGCACCTCAGATACACAGGTAAAGTGAATTATATATTTATAACTGAATGAAGAAATATGACTTAAACCCATGAACTGGGATTGGCATCCTTAATTTCCAGTACATTGACTGGTGGCAATTTATTGAATACATCCTTCACTGATTAGGAAGTTATCTTAATTACACTTATCACCTATATTTACTCATATCCATATTGCTAGTTTCCAAGCTTTATAGCTAGAGAAGAATACTCTGAGGGGAGGATTGAGCTCCCCCAGTGCTCTTCAACCACAGCAGAAAAAACATAAGTTTTTACTCTCTATATGATATATTTTGTGGTCTGTAAGTGAAAGCTCATGCTTTAAAAGTGACAATACCAGATCTATTTCATCTGAATCAGTCATTGCCATGCAACCATACAAACTGTGGAAGCACAGATAAGACAGAATCCAGCATGGTACGGACAAGCACAAATATGACTGGGAATGGTGCAGACAAAAAAAAAAAATTGATGTGGCTTAAAATACACTGAAAATAAAATTAGCCCAACTACATCCATTTGCAAAAATTTGAGCCAACACCATGAATTCATACTGTATGAGCACTTAGTTATATTTGGCCACAGTTTCCAATACAGTGGAGAGCATCTCATGGAGGGCATTTCACCACCACATTGTCAGGCTTGAGGGACGCTGTGAGGATAATGGTGCAAGTGAAAGAGGTTAAATTAAACCTTCACATCATTACAGAGTTCATATAGTGTCTCAGCTGATGGGATGAGAGGAAGCAAGAGAATGATGCTTATAAGTTACAGAGGGATAACTGTTCTTTAAATCTTGATAACGGCTTTAGAAGAGAGACTATGGATTTTGTCTATAACTATTTGGATTTTTTTATCCCCTTTGCCTCTGTTTTCCTAATATTTGCCAGGTTATGAAGTATGAAAAAGTGAAGGGTTGTCCTCATGGAATTTTTTTTTGGCTGAAGCAGGTGTAACAATTAGAAATGTGACAGTATGATGGTTTTCCCAGTTCTGGTTTGCTAACTCCAGAAGTTCAGATGGATGAGGTCATTTATCTTCATTCAATCGCTGAAATTTTTTTCTGACCATATAATTATGCAGAAAGCTTTTAATGCGGGTATTGAGGGTGCTGACCCACAGACAAACACAGATCTCAGTGGAACTGGTGGATTTGCCATGCATGTCTTTCAGACTCGAGCAATTAAACCCTTCCCTGAAGTGAAACAGGCAGACAAAGAATCTGCTCCCTGACACATTTAGCTGCAGGCAGAGCCCTAACCACAGTAATTCCCCTGGCTGCAAGTGCATGGATTAGGATACTGATTGGTGAGATGTGTGCAACAGAGAAGGAAAGCCATGGCACAATAGCTGGAATGAGCAGCAGAACAGTGTTTGTTTAGTCAAGAATTCCTGGAAAGACAGACCTGTGGATTTCTGAGCCAGGATATTTTGTGCTGTTGTTTATTTCTATAGAGTTTTTCTTTTTTCAAACAAGGTTACAACAAGAATTTACATTACTTCTCAAGTCAATTAACCTTCCTAATTAAAGCATTTGAATACTGACCAGCGATTCAGGTTACAATTTGCTAAGGTATAGCAATTTCTATCTTCAGCTTTATGAGAAAATAAGACTTTCATTATTCCACTCCCATGTGTCTTGGATCATTTACAAATTCAAAAAGCTGTATGTTTCTGTAGGAGGAAATCCATGCTCAGAGAAAGATTTGTGATTTAATAAAAAGCACTGGATACTGTGTACTGCTGGTGTGTGAACAGATGATCAAATAAAATTTATGGAAAATTCTGAATATTTCAAGTGTGTTTAAAGCTCAGGCAGAGTTATAGCAATAGCAGTCTGCTTCTGGCCATTTACTACACAACTACTACCACAACTGCTGCTTCCTAAGTCTTATTCTTACATAAACAGAAATTTGCCCTGAGGAAAAAAAGGCTAAAGATGTATAGTAAATCTCTCACAGCGAATATTTTCCTGTATGTGGTTTAGAAAGTTATTTCCTCTGGAACTCAGCTACCTCTAGACACACAGAATCCTACAAATACACATGAAAAAGTTCTTTTGAGTCTGGCAGTATTGTTATTGGGTTACCCTGGGCAAGTTATTCAAGGCCGACTCACAGGTGTCAGACTGGTATGGAAATGTTTGCAGGACCATACCCTGCATTTCCATGTAGACAGATAAGCTGTCATCTTTAACTCTGAATCACTCAATTTTTACCATATATCATTTTTAATAAATGCTGCTTATATGTGCAGAATTATGAAGACAAACATTTGCACAGTGCAAAACAAAGAGAAATAATGGCATTTAACCCAAATATGCATAAGAAAAGACTCTGTCCAACACAGAACAAAACACCACTTGCAGGTACATTTGAGAAATTCCTGTCATTCCCATTTCCTTACTATCACAGCAGCAAGAGTTCAGTACAATTTTATTCCTTCAGAAATGACCATCCTTGTCAAGAGTCCTCTGTACAGCCTTTCAGGAAAGCTTAACTTCTATTTTCTCTACATAAACATCTTCATAAGCTTATCTCCAGCCTTGATGCCAGAACTCTTCAGAATTTGCCTTACAAGGTCTTCCAAACAAAAAAAAAACCAAAAAAAAAAAAAACACCCAAACCAAAAATCCCAAAAACAAACAAACAAACAAACAAACAAACAAAAAAAAAAAAAAAAACAAGAGAAAGAAAAAAAAAAGAAAGAAATTTTCCCTTTTTTCTTAGATCCTCTGCAAGCTGTTGATACCTACACGTGGAATTACCTCATCCCTCCTTTCCCTAGGACACTGTCACCCTACGTTAAGTCTTAGTCTTTGTTACCCGGACTGTTCTGCTCTGCACTCACTGTGTTATTTCTTCTGAGTTGTATTCCCTTCTTTGAAGAGAAGGACAATATTTCTTTCACCCTGTGGAAAGCTCTGCTGCATGCAGCACTGACACAAAGGGATTGATAGATTTAGCCATGTCCAGTACATTTCGATCTTACCTGTTCTAGTCTCTGACTCATTTTCTTGGAGAAGAGGCCGCTAATGGCATCCCCAGCACTGGCTGGGACAGGGATTGGGCACAGACCTGCTCTGTGTAATTCTGAGCACTGTCTCACTCTAACTATGGCTGAAGGAAGTTGCAAAATCAATGGCTAAGAGCAGTACCTGCACTCCTTTTTGGCAGGATAACCCCAGACACTGCCATGAGCTCCTGGCAGAAGAATACCAGTCACAGAAATGATGGGGTTTGCAATCAGGAGGTTTGTGAGGGCAGAGGGCTTGAAGCTGGAATTGCTTGTCAGTGAGGCAAATGCAGAGATGGGGCTGGGCGAAGGCAGTGGAAGTGGGCAAAGGTGGACAGACACTGGAATCTGATGAAATACAGAGATAGCTAAGGGACATTCAGCCAAAAGTGGGTAGTGAACAATCAGGACATGTGGAGTCTGAAGACACTCTGAGAAGAATTTTGGGAAAGAGAAGACAGAATTTGCAGGAGAATTTTTAATATGGTTAGGATAGCAGGGAGCAGAAGCAGAGAGATGCAAATGCAGATGATGTGGTCTTCAGAAAAGCCTAAGACAAACTGGGCACAGGGTACGGGAAATCAGAGAGATTCCCAAGTGGAAAATGAAGCACAGAAGGCAAAGAAAGTGGTGGGGGAAGAAGAGACAGTGGAAGAGGGATATGTAACAGAGAGTGCGAGAGGTGTCAGCATTCATGAAGACACCCTAAAATATGAGAGTGATTTTGAGGTCCAGCCCCCTCAGAGGCCTTGCATGGACCAAATGCTAACGCAGAACACTTCATGCTGTTTAATGAAAGTCAGAGAAAATTGTATTCAAAGTTTTCTTGTATCTGTAACTGTGGGGTAACAACCTGTCTTCACATTGCAGGTGTTTTTGCAGAAATTAATGATCTGAGTAATTAATGTTTGTGCACTATTCACATACTACACTGATGCAGAGATGATTTAGTTATTCCATCCTCAGATCGAGGTCTGACTCACATTCAGCAAGTGCCAGGAAGTAGGGAAATGTATATCCAAGCAGCTGTCACAGAGTCAGTGGGAACCTGTTGTGTGCAGAGGCTCACATTGTACTGATCAGCTGGAATTTGGTCCCCTGTCAGGCTTCTTGGCTCTGGATTATTTCCAAGCAGCAAAGAATAGAGCAAGAAAGGTCACCCACTGAGTGTGGGAGATCATACAAAATATTGATGAGCTGATCATTAACAGAGCCCAACCTGTCCTGTGGAGCTTAAATTCTATGGAAAATGTCTAAAATACTTTTGTAAAGATTCAACTATTTACACAAGAGGAGAGTGAATCGAGGATTCCCAAATAAAATTAAAATCTGGCATTTCTTAAAGCTTGGATACATGCCCTGGCAAGTTTCTGATGTTTTCATTTTTTTTTTTCTGTGTGTAAGATATATTCGAAGAGTTTCCATGAAGCAGTTTTGTCTGACACTATCATCTCGAAATACAAGTTTCCTGATTAACAGCTTCCTTATAAGCTCATCTATCCCCAAAATGACATCTGGAAGAGACATTATCTCTAGACTCAGAGCCATCAGAGACGCTAGACAGCTGCCCAAGACATAGCACATTAGTGTGGCAATACTAATCAAGCCAAAAGAAAGGAGATTAGAGACCCATGCATTTCTACCAGCATTGTTAAACAGATTTTCTGTCCCATGCACTGACTTGCATAGCAGATGCAGTCAGAAGATGCTTCTAAGAAGTATTATCCTCATTTAATCATTTTCAAAATGAACTATTTCATTTCTGAAAAGCTCATACACTTTGCTTCAATGTTTTTCCAGTTTAAACATTGTGAGATTTTGTATTGAAAATATTTTTTATTTGGGTAACCCAAAGTTAAAAAAATCAAAAAGGCATTAGAAATCAAAAGCAAAAGGCAATAGCCTGAAAATGAAAATTTTCTTTGGAATAAATAAAGCATTTAAACTTAATATTGTCAAAACTGCTATGGTTTTTTTTGGCCTGTTTTATTCCTTCCATATTGATTTTGGCTGCAGTATTCCCCAACTCTCCACAGCCTTTTGTTCAGAGGCTACTCCATTTCTGCATGGTCTAATTCAGACTCCTACATGGTTTTACTCTTAGTTCCCATCTTTTTTGCATGAAACTGAATAGTCTGAGTGTAACAATGCAATGAACTCAAGTTCAAGTGTCATTCATGCTAATAACCTCTCATTTTGCAGCCAGGATGTGGCTATGACAGCAATCCATTGAGTTATCTACATACTTCATAGCTCTCGCTTTCCTCTTTCTCACCATCTGCCTCAATTTGCAGACAAGTTCTCCTAAGATTCACCAGGCAAGAGCTGACTCATGGATCCACATCCTGAAGCACTTGGAAAAGGTGTCTGTATTTGTAGTAGTCTGAAACTCCTGCTTTACTCTTAGCAGCTCACTGGAGTAGATTAATGTGGGGCTTCTGCTGCCATAAATATCCTCAAAAGCTGGGGTTTATCCCTATTTCTTAACCGGTGGCAAACGACCAGTTGCTTTTGTGCACTTTTAGTGCTATCGTGCCCCTCTGGATACTTTGTGTTTGGTGTGTGAAATGCTTCAAATACTTCCGAAATAAGGGTATTTCATACAGGGCAAATGTTTTTCCCTGGGGATGTGTACTGACCTTCTCCATCCTCCTAACCTGCCCCATGCATTGCACTCCGTGACGCAGAAAGGGTGTAGAAGGAAAAGCAGAACACTTGTTAGTCAAAACCGTGGTCCAAAGTGAAAGCACATCATACACATGCTCCTAACATGCAAATTTAGCTGTGCTTTTCCTCACACAAAGCCCTGTGCTGAATATAAATGAAGACGATTGCTGAGCCTCACACAGAGGTTTCAGATAAGCCCTTTGCTTCAGGCAGAAGTGGAAGGCACCCAGATAAGCCAAGGCCAAGATAAAAACCTCCAAGACATCAACCAGATCATGTATTTTATGCAGTTGTGTCCAGCAAACAAAACATGTTTTTGTCTCCCATTCCAGCAAACAGATGGTGATCCGAGTTTTTCAGCACAAGTGCTAGCCGTTTAAGTCAGCTTTATAGCAGCAGCAGTGCTGAGTAAGCTAAACATACAAAATACTGATTACATGTAGGGAAAAACAATGGCTAAACACCAGCAAACAAACTCCATTGGTACATGGAATGATCTTGTGCCTAAAGGATCTGAAGGAAATCTGCTATTCCTGTGTACGTATGCCTAGAAAATAGAGCTCTCAGGATCTGCCAGTGAATCCAATAAATCATAAAATCCAGAAAAGAACCCCACACCATCAGGAGACAAACCAACAGAAACATTAGCCCACCAGCTCCACATGAAATCAAGAAGTATTTCTTGTCATCCCCTCAGCCCCTAGAAGGTTTGATTATGATGCTGTGGGGGACATTGCACGCCATTCATTTGCTGACTTTTATTAATTTCCCTTTTCAATTGTGTCTCCACACTCTATCTGCTACGGTCATTGGTGGTGAGTATAGCACCTGGTATCTACCTGCTGGACAGAACACCTCTGCAAGTCCCTTCCATTTCAAACATTCAAGATGTAATGAGCTGTAGAACAACCATTCATTCCAATTTCTTCCAAAGTATGAAAAATTTTGTTGGGCTGGGAAAAGTAAATTGGCCTGTGAAGCAATCCAAAGTGCTTTCATTAGGTTCTGACACCTTAAAAAATTATCTTAAAGAAAGTTAAATAGGAGTATCTACTCTGCAATCTACTTAGCAGGCAACAAGCAGGAAAGTAGCATTTTGCTTTGGAAAATGTTTTGGTAATAACTTCTTTCTTTTCCCTATTATCCCATGACTACATTATTTGAAACTTGAAAGAGAAATAGAGACTTGTTCTTGACTGTGCCAAGATTGCAGTCACAACCATATCACTTAGAACATTAATTTCAGATGAGGTGGGAAAAGAAAGATAAAACCTCTGTTTCATCATTAAACATTTATGGTCAGGTTCCTTGAAATAAACTGGCCTTTAGTGCTACTTTTACTTGGTTGGTTAACAATACACTTTAAAAAAAATAAGCGATTGACAGTATTTTCTGCATTACCTAATTTTATTTTCCTCTGTTTTATCCCATCTATTATATTTTCTAAAACAAGGTCAGCCCAATCCATTTGATTACTGTTGTCATAAATTAAACCATCAGCTTATTTTCCATAATGAGCACTGTCTTATACCATAAATTATTATTAGAATTAGTTTGTGTTGAAGTTTGCCTACAACAAGGTGTGTCTTTCCTACTCAATGCTAAATGACTGAAGGCACATCAGAGAAAGACAATTTATATCACAGACATTTTGCATTGATGTGTCACCTTCTTAAATACCTCTCAGTTTTACTTTAATGACTGACTATTTCACAGTTTCTCTAAATGGGACTTTCCCCCTTCTCTTTGTTATAGATTCAAACTGCTTCTGAGTTCTGCCAGAACTGCCTGGTGACTTCCAGAGCTCAGGAAGTGAATTTACCACAGGGTAACACACAGCGCAGATTTACAACACATGCACTTGTTAACAAAGGACAAGTTCTGAGCTATCACTTTACTGCAGCTTGAAGAAAGGAGCTACAGAAAACAGGAAAGGGTTTTCCAGTGAGCAACTAAGACAAGAGGGGGTCTGTTGCCTTCACAGAAGCTGCTCTAAAAGAGCCTTCAGAGGAAAATGAAAGAATGCTGAAGGTGGACTAAGGTTTATATGGGGAGCTCTGCACTCTTAAAGGAAGGGGAGCATCAGAAAGACTGGACGTTCAGTCCAATTAGTGAGATAGCTTTTAGCAGAAAAGATAACTCTTAGATCAGCCTAGAAGGTGACCCTTGCAGAGCTGGAGGGATAAGTTCAGGGAAGTATCACCACTGCCTTTGCTGCAGAGACGGGGAGCTCTCTGCATATGCACAAAATGGTGGCAGAATTTCTCTGCATGCACTGCCCTTATAACTCAGTTCACTATATCAGATGGGAACTGATGGCTGAAGAAATAGTCCTTAAAAAGTAGTGTACTGTGTTAAAACAAACAAGTAAACAAACACCAAAACAACAAAACCCAAACCCCCACGCTACTACTGAGTTCAAGAGATGAGTTGAAGTGGCCCTTCTTCTCCCTAACTAAACAAAACAGAGCACTGCTGTCTGCCCAAAGCTGTCAGGTTGGTGTGTAATTACCATAACCACACCGAGCTTATTCCCAATTCTACCCTTAGAAGGGACTGTGGTAAATCTTTGTCAAAAAACTTTATGAAAAACAATAACACTGAGTTGACAAAGACACGCAGAATCCTTCTGGTTTGCATGATTCTATAATAACAACATTCTTCTTGCTTTCCTTCTTATTTTAGGCTGTTCTTTATTGCTTACCCAATAGGTTAGATTGGCATTCAGGAACAGTTTCCCTGAGTATTTCAATTACAAAGAACCCCCTGCGCAGTGAGTCTTGTTACACAAGGAGCTTTTGCAGCTCTCATGGATGGTGGGTGCGCATGAGAAACAAAACATCAATTCCCTCCTCAGGAAAACAATCTACAGCTCTTTTCTTAATTAATGCTGCAGAATAGCTTATAAGACATGCTGCTAGAATCTGCTTTACTTTGCTAATCACACTCTCTTTCCCAGTTGATTCATTTGGTCATCAGAACATCAGATTTTCCAATAACAATAGATGCCAATTAACTCTCTAAATGTGCAGGCCGTATGGTAAAGAACCTTAATGTAAAATGACAAGTAAAAAAAGTAACTAAGTTTCCTGATATATTTTGGTAATAGCACATATTTCTCTCATTTCAAGTACATTTACTACCAAAGTTTCCTCGCCATTTGTTCAGTGAAGGTATAGTCCTAAATATTTTTACAAAGTTACAAAACCTGTGGAAGTTAGATACGCACCTTTATTTGGATTAATGGAATATCATGGATTCCTCAGGTGTCACAGCCTGGTTTTCTGAGCTGAGCAAATTCAGCACAGATTTGTGAATGCTCTGATCTGCAGCATAGTGTATATGAGAGGGCCTTCTCTGTGTCCTCAGGGAATTTTTAACGGCTCCCAAACAAGTAGTTTCATCTGAAATTGCTGCAGGCTTTGGTTTTTTTACCCAGTTTGTATCTCCAGATGATCATGACAACTATGCACTTGATTGGTTTGCTTTTTTAAAGCTGAGGGCCACTGCTAGCAAGGACTGGAGAAAGTGAAGGAACTGAGAGAGAAATCTTCTTCCAGCACATTGAACGAGAATACACAGATTATTTTTTACATAAATTGTGATGAATGAGACATCTGGACATTCCCATTCACTCTTCACATACTCAGGAACAGATTCTCAGCTGGCTTGGTTCTGGTTTAAATAGAATCAAGTCTACTGTCTTTAGTAGAGCTTGCTTGACTTGAACAGCCTCCAAATCCAATCCCTTGAGAAAAGAAATTTAATTATATTGCCATAATTTCATCCCTAGAATGATGAATTAATCTTCTCTCATGGCTATAACCCACAAGCAATTGTTTTACATTTAGAAATTAATTTTTTTTTGCTAGAGATAATGTTGATGAGACTGTTCAATTTTGTCTAGTTCTACTTATTTTATTATTGAAACTTTTATACTCAATTCCAGTACTGCAAGGGACACATGTCTCACATAAACCATACAGAAAAATCTCAAATATTATAGTAATGCAACACTATTACCGACATAGAGTGGAAAACAAGAAATGAGTATCAGATTTATATGTAATGAACTCTCTACAGTTTAAGGAGGATTAAATACTTGTACTGTATTGTAACACTCTCCAGCAAATGAAATTGCTACACCATCTGCTAAGGAGTTTCATAATACCTGTAAGACATTGCCCATGCTCTTACTGAACTGTGCAGTACAAGCCTTGTTAACTAATGGGAATTACCTGAGGATCCGTACTAGTGAGCTGTTTTTCCCATCCCCCACTAGCAAATATCAATTCTTTTTAACCAGAGAAAACATAAGATACACATTTGTGATACTCACAATACTCTAGCTCATCAACACTGTCATGGGAGACAGATTCAGCAGTTAAAAACATTTTTAATATACTTCACTTTTGACTCAAACAACTGTGTTTTTATTTGTCAAAGAAAAATTACATAATAAGAAAAATCCTTCAGACTAGGCCAAGAAAGGTAGATCTCAGTAAGGGCTTCCACTGCAATATGTGTTAATCCCCTTGTTCTCTAGGATGAACAGGGAGAACCAAAATCAGTGCTGCAGCATACCATGTGCCAGCTCTGTGTTTACATCAGCTTTCCACAAAACTTTCTGATCTGTCTGTGGAATTAAACCATTGCCACAGTAATGCCCTGCTTCTGAAAGGTGCTGACACTTTCGCACTAGTGCCCACAGTTTTGCACTAGCATTCCTCCAACTTCCCTGTACTATTGTGAGAGCTCTGTAGAATGTAAACAAGAGAAAAATTACAGATGATAGATAATGACATACTTGCAGGTTGAAGAAATTCCATGACACCAATGACAATGTCCAGAAATCTCTTCCCATGCACCCAGACATGAAACCAAACACACTAGCAGTCTTGGTATCAGCCAAGTTCTTGGGCAGCTCCAGGAAACACCTCTGGCAGAACCAGTGATAAGGAGTAGGGAACAAGTTATAGAGTTCATGATGGCTGAAAGGAGGGTTTAGATCACATTTTACACTTGCAAACTTATCTCCTGAAAGACTTAAATGGGTGCTCAAGAAGAAATTTTACCTTCCTTCCACACCTATAAGATCTTTGCTCTTAGGGAAAGGAACACGGAGGAAACAGCTACAAGAAAAGCAAATGTGCATAATCACATTATTTCTGTTTTTTCACTTCTAAATGTGTGAGTTGGTTTGAAATGGATAGTTAATAAATAAACAAGTAACTCAATTAATGTGAGCATAACTTTGGGGCACAGTATGCTGATAAGAGAGGGAACAATATGAAATCAAAGAAATGGTGCCTGTAGATCTATTTAAATAATTGTAGTCACTTTAAGAAAACACTGATATAGAGTTTGGGTCTGATTTTCCAAAACTCAGTACCCACCACTGCGCCAACATTCCAGAAGAACAATTAGGTTAAGAATGTTTTATTTCCTGTTTTCCCTGTGACTTGAGAAAACCGTATTGGGTTTACATGGCAAGGTTTTGGTAGCAGCAGGGGCTGCAGGCATGGCCTTTGTGAGAAGGCACCAGGAGCTGCCTCCATGTCAGACACAGCCAGTCTCACCTGGCTTCAAATCAGGCCACCAAAGCCGAACCCTTCAGAGACCTTGGTAGCAGCTCTGCAATAACGTATTTAAGGAAGGGTAGAACTACTGAGAGAAACAGCCCTACACACACCAAGGTCAGTGAGGAACAAGGGGAAGGAGATATTCCAGGCACCCGTGTAAACCATGGAGAGTCAGACTGTCCCCTTGCAGCCCATGGAGGACCCCACAACAGAGCAGGCCGATGTGCCTTGAAGGAAGCTTCAGTCCATGACAACCTATGCTGGAGCATCCTCACAGCAGGAACTGTGGCCCATGGAGAAGAGCCCATGCTGGAGCAGGTTGGCTGGCAGGAATTGTGACCCCATGGGGAACCCACTGTTCCTGAAAGACTTCAGTCAGTGGAAAGGGACCCGTGCTGGACTTGAAGTTCTAGAAGAACCACAGGGCCACAAGTAGAGACAGACTAGACAGCATGGCCACTCCACAGACAAGTCCATATGGTGGTCAGAGAAGGGAGAGTTGGAAACAGCATTGATGACGACCAGATGTAGCTCTTTCCATGACAGTGGGACAGGCATGGAGGGCGTGCTACAGTGCAGTATTGGAGATCCATCAGCACATTCATGGACAACTGAGAACACCACGGTCCAGCTGAAGCTAACTAGAGAGATTTGTGAACTCTGCAGCTGCAGGCATGCACTTCTCCTGGGCCAGATGGATATCATCCACTGCAGATATCCAGCCTCAACAATTGTTTTATGACAGAGTCATGTAATACATTTTATCTTTCAAGCAAGGTAAGCTAAGAAGATTTAAAAAAAAAAAAAAGGCTTTTAGAGGTCTTTGAGTTCATGATTTCAGCATTACCTTGCTGATTCTCTTGTGACAAAAAGGGAAATTCCAGTTTAAAGAAGGCTTGTCCTGCCCAGTTTTGAATCTAATGAAAATTATAAACACCATAAAATTACTTGCTTTATGTAACCCTGAGTATTTTTCAAAAAAAAAAAAAAAGAAACAAAATCTTCTGTTTAGACATCCTGTGTTATTGATTACAAAGCACCCAGATAAATAAGGCTTAGTTCTGAATGCCACTTTTTAAAAAAGGCATTGCATGCTATGCTTCCATGCACACAGAAATTAAATCTCATGGTGCTTATTGAAGCTTTGCAAACTGAGCTAAGTACACATTCCTTACTTCAGTGAAAAAAACTCCCATAAAATCAAATAGCAGCTTCTATGATCAATGGACATTTCCTTTGGTCAAGAGTAGTCACTCTGTGTGCTGGAGGACCCCAGTAGCTCAGATGCCCACCCTGGGGCAATGCATTGTTCTGAGGCAATGAAGGGTAAGCCAGGCTGAAAAGCAAAAGTTGTTGTACTCCAAACACCTCTACGGGATATGTGACTCTGTGGAGAAGGTTTTCTTGCCCTTTTTGTTGGACGTTATGATGTAAAGAGGTGCTGGGGTAAGAGATACACACCTCTGGTAGTTGGTCTCTCTATCTAGGAACAGTGCTGCCTCCATAAGTAACCCAAAACCAAACAATTTACATTTCTTGGTCAAATTCACCCCTCACAAAGGAGTCTTCCGCACAGGTAGGAGTGGAAATACTTGGGGCTACACATTAGATTGTCAGTGCTGCAGTTATGTCCCCTCCATGATAAACACATGCTTTTTGATTAACTTGGATTTCCGTTTTGGGAAATACTCCTTGGTTTTGCCCTCTCCCAAATAGGTGAGAGAGCCTGAAACCGTGATTTTCTTTGTGTGTTCCAGAAACCTTTCGTAGGTTTAATTTTAGATGCTACCATGTCACTAAAGAGTTGATCTTTTCTTTTGGCATCTCCTCCTACCACAGTCTTCTGTTCAACTCGTACCTTTGCTGTTTCCTCCCAGGGTAGAGGTATTATTTTCCTTTGAGTCTTTCCAATGCAGAACTGAATGTTTCCAAGCATTTGTATATAGGGAGATCCCACTGTGTAGCACAATTGTATCCAGCGATCTAAGTGAAAAGTTTCATATATAAAATTGAATTGACAGAGTAGGACAGCCCTGACAGCTTTCTAGTCATAAATGAAATCTTTGTATCTTATACACTCTCTGTGTCCCCTCTCCTGTCCATCACCAGTGAGGTTTAAACATTAGCACAAGCAAGTCTTTGGCATTTATTGCAGAAAGACAGTAAAAGACTTTGCATAGCCCTTAGTTTCATACCTGATGTACCCCAAATCCCTGAAAATCTTTTCATTGCCATAATGGAATTTGGGTTAAGTCAATAATGAATTGAATTAAAGTTATGATTTGTTTCATCATGGTGTTTTGTTCCTGCTCTGACAATGAATGATTTACGCGTGGGAGAAATCCCATGGATCGAAGGCCCTGTGTAATAAAACACAGCCATTTGATATTTTATCTGGCTATTGTGCATGAAAATGAAAACCAGATGAACACCAGATTTGAGAGAATATGTTTCTGAGTGACCTGAAAATATAATAGCAACTTCAGCAAAACAAAATAAGAGTCATGAGGTAAAGATCTATAGGCATGAATTTAAGTCACTGTATGCCTCCTTCAGAAGACCTAATAACATTCCACAGAATTTTTATTTTCTGGCTGAATGACAACCAGAGATTGATACAGGTCTACCTAGAAGGTACGTTAATAATGAAATCAGATTTCTCTTCAGTCCTAACCTAGACCAAACTCTAAAAAGAGTAAATATTTTAGTGTAATCCTGATTCACATGTTCAACACATAAGGAAACCATATAATTGAAAAATATGTTATTCTGCAGGCCCAAAACAAAGGCATATTTTGGAAAACCTTTGGAAAACTGACATCTGAGATATTATATATTATTGGAAGCAAGGTCAGTGGTAAGTGATCAAATTTGCTTAATGTGAACATCAGATTGTGTGACAGCCTATTGAGCTCTTTGAAGCTGAAACATTCAGAAAACTATTCCCAAGATGAGTTCTGGACTTCATTTCATCTTGACATTTATTAAGTTATTAATCTGCCAGACTAAAAAGTGTGCTGCAGATGGATGTTGTGCTACAGAAGGAGCTGTCACACAGGCAAATCAAAAGGAAGCTTTGGCTGTTGATAAAGGGCTTAAATGGAGGAATGACTGATTTCCCTGACGAAATATGGTTTTATTGATAGGAGACAATAATAAGGCATAGAGATAGATATTTCAATCACATATGATTGGTGTCTCACTTGTCAACTCAGTGCCAGCGATAAAGAGTGAAGGAAGAAACACAGCTGCAAAAGTGCTTAGATACGGAAAGGAAAAAATAACTAACATTTTCTTTACAAAGATAGCATCTAAAAATTCTTCAGGAATCAACTGGAAATACCTTTTCAAGGATGAGTGGTGCAGATAAGAATATATGCTTCAATGAGAGTTTTTATCTGTTGTCTTAAAGAACACTCACTTCTCCATTAGCATTATTCTTCTGCTATCTGCTCCAGATTGCTACACACTAGCGCTCGTTATGTCAAGTTTATGTAAGTGCTTTTTTATTTCTAAATTCCAGAGTGATGTTGCATGCACTGCAGCATTAGCAGGCTAGCTCAAGAAGTCAGTCCACGAACAGTGCTCAGTTTTTGTATATCACTCCCAGGTTTTTAAAGAAGTGAGCTGATTCACAGCTGATAGACTTGCTAAAACAAGCCTGTATCAAACTGGGAAAATAATATAATGCCTTTTTCTGAAACTATTTTGTACTCCACAGTCTGCATGTCACTATATTTTCAGAAGTGGCATCTCATTTAACACAGTGCAAACTTAAATGCTTAGCCTCTCTTTTTGGATTTAAGTGGTAAAGATCAGTGTTTGGAAATTTGCATACCATTCTCTAATATTCACAGTTAAAAAGGTTATTTTTTAAAATGTATATCAATGCAACCTCTGAAAGCTGTTCAGTCTGAGTTTATGAACAGGTAAGAAGCATTCTGTGAGATCTGACTTGCTTTTCTTCACCTCAGGAGCTTGTTCATGCTGAAATCTAATGAAGATAATTCAGCTATCAGCACAGATATTTATTTAGTTTCTATAGAACATGACAAAGGATGGTGCAAAATTGTTTCTGAAAGAAGGAAAGTCATGAACATATCTAAAGCAGATTGCTAGGAGTATCTTATTTGAGTGGGCCTCAAGGTGTGGTGTAGGATACTGTGTAATCATTGATGTTTCTCAAAGAAAAATGCCTGAGTGGTATTTCCTGGTGCAAAGCGTCTTCTAGAGCACTTGGTTTGGTGAAAGAATACCAGTTGGCTGAGGAGAAATTTTAAGCTTGCAATATGTTGGAAATGGCAATTCCACTACAGAAAAAGGCACCAACCATCTGCAGATGATGTTATACTTCCAGTTATTTGCACTTGCCTCCTCCCACTTTGTAGTTCGCCAATTCATTTCAGTATATTACAATTAAGATCCCCAGATTTTCCTGTTTATTCCCCATGCTTCTTGCACCTGTTCACCAGACTGACTCATTATTTTTCTTCCTCCTTTAACCTTTTTCTAATTATCAACATCTAGGTCATATTTTGGGCTTATAGCAGCATCAAGCTTCAATTATATTTTCTCTCACTAAGAATCCTCTAACAAGGGGAACTGATTCCCAATTTTCTTATGCATTCTTCCTCCTTATACCACCACCCTTTAGTGAAGAAAACAACGTTCCTGCTGGCAACACCCTTCCAAGGAGCCATTTATTTATATCTGGGATGCATCTGGGACTTGTTCTTGTCTGTTGGCTGGAGAGGATGAATTGGAGAAATCACCACCAAATCCTCCACTCCTGCACTTCTGTTTTCACTGCACAGCTTCTCTGATAATTTCAGAGTTAACATCCAGCATGTGCCCATTTTCTTAAAGAGCCATCCTGGCCTTTCTGTAGCACCTCAAAAGTTTGCAAGAAGCACCACAGAGCTTCTAAAGCAGCACATTTCATTGTGGGCGTGGGCTGAGCTCTGCAGACAGAAGTAGCAGAAGGAAGCCCTTCCCTTCAGGACGAACCAAGGTCTGGAGTGGGAGGCATGGCTTGATGGGGAGGCTCTGCTCAGTGAAAGCCCAGAAATACTCTTCAGATCAGCAGTAAAGTGAAAAGGATTAACTCTTTCTCTGTGGCCTGACTGGTTAACTTTGGAAGATATAGTCTGGAACAGGGATCTAAATTGTTGAGATACCTTGAGTTAACTTTCTTTCAAGGAAATTTGAGTGATAAAAGTCCCCTTCCTTTCAGTCTGGAATCCTACAACTGTATTTCTGACTAAGTGATCTGCTCACTAGCTGTCTAATGCTGGTCAAGGACACCATGTGTCCTGCAAACTTACAATTCCCCTGAAAACTAAGACTGAAATTAGCATTCAGTTCCTAAATTGTGGTCTGTAAAATGTAAAATAAATCACCGAACATGCAAGCACGTAGCTCCAGCTGTGCTTCTCTGTAGAAAGCAGCTGTCCTGATGAATGCACTCACTGCAAATATTTAAATGGAAAACAGCAAAATTTGCCTTCAAAATATGAGCAAACAGTATTGCCTTATCTCTGCAAGACACCTTGAATGTTATCATTGAGGTTTACATCACAGACACTAAAATAAGCAGATGAAATGTCACAGACTTTATTTTTATTATTATTAGTTATGATGTGGGGTATACTGTGTATATCTTCAGTACTGACTGAGTGTCTGGGGAGGTGTTCCCCATAAGTAGGTTTCTAAAAAGGGTAACAATATTTATGTTGGGGAGAAAAAAACAAACTGAAAACAATCCTTGGTTTCTGTGAGTCATTTTCAACTCTGCCAGCTCACCCACTATTTCCTATGCCAGAATTAAAAACCGAATTAAAAGACAATGAAAATAGAATGATTTGGTGGAAAATTTGCAACGAATAAAATAAAACCAGGTTGCTTACATTATGAATGAGTAATTAATGTTTTCATGCTTTGAAACTCAGAGGGAGGCAGCATTGACTGAAAAGTTACTGAGGCATTCAAGGCACAAAGAAAGCTGTACCCAATGGGCTTCATACACTTGTCAGGCATGAAATGATGGAGGGACTCAGAAGGGTTAAGGAAACATTCCATCAACTGTGTCTGCAGCAGGTAAGACACTTTCACCAGCATCAGCTCATTTGGGCACTTTTTTTCCCTTGGCTGTTTAAAGGCAGAAAAATAATTAACAAGGCAAGTACTAATGGCTCCACAGGCAGCAGGGAAAAAGGTCTCCTGAGACATATTAAGTCATAACTGGGTGATAGAGCTGTAGAGGAGGAAGATCCTGAACAGCATCAGCTGGCGGTTTGAAATGTAACACTGGTCTGTTCTTCAGCCCCATCTGCAAGAATTTTGCATGGTGCAAATATTTACAGTTGGATCTTCGTGGCTGGCCCACACAAAAAAGAATTGTCTTCAACATCTACCAGTTAGTTTTACAAAATTAATAAAATGAGGTTTCTTCATGCATTTCACTGGGCAAAAAAAGGTGCTCAGCTAAGGCTTACTTAATTTCCTTTGTTAATGTAATGATTAAGTGCAATTTCCCCTTGCTTGGAGGATGGAAAATCTGCTTTTATTGACAACCACAATTCCCTGGAAGATATTTGTGTGAATACATATACCTATACTCTCCATTTCTTCATCTCCTCCCCACCTCATTCTAGTCCCTTACAAAAAATAGCTGTGAACCGTTTAAATCACCCTGAAAGTGGATATTTTTTTGGTGAAAAAATATTAAAAAATACTCTCCCAGTTCCTACCAAAATAGTATTTGGGAATCTATCATAGGCATTGTGGATGCAGCTGGAACACTATCATACCATTAATCTTACCTTCTACAGTTATGTAATCATCTTGCAAAGTAACCAAACCTCTAACTGAAAATAAATTTTGTATTTCCTTTGAATATGGACACTGATTTTAGCACAAATCACCAGGATGCTATGAAAAGTGCTCATGATTCTAGAAGTAAGCTTGTGGAACATTTGATTTTATAATGAAAATGGCCACACTGTGTGCCCTGTGACCTTTCTGAAGCCTGCTATCACTTGATAAAGGATTCTCAGGATGTAAAAGAGGCATAGAGATAAACAGAGAGAGGATTAATATTTGAAAAAAACCCTTTATACTACTATGGATCTGTACATTTATAGTAGTTTACTTTTAAATTGATGACACTACTGACTAGTACTACTACTATGAACAAGGAGGAAGGAAATGTGTGATGAGAACAACAAATGTTATAGAGTGAATATAGCCAGACAAGTACTCAGTCAAAAAGGCCCCTGATTCTTTGCAAGCCTCAGCCTGGTTCAGTCTGAAATCACTAATTTTCAGTTGAGCTATGATGACTTTTTGTGTTAAAAGTCTGTGTCATCACTAACAGGTTTGTACCTTTGTCCTTGGTGGTGTTTCCTTACTGCCATATAACCCTCACCTTCGGCACAAGACCAAGAACAGAAGTGACAGACAAAAAAGCTCTGCCTGGGAGATTGGAAATTCCTCACTGGCCCATATTTTCACTCAGTCAAGGTTGTGCACATTTGGGTTGATATTCTTCAGTGGTGGAGAGGACATACAGATTTATGCCACACAGATTTTCACAATAAGGGCAGCCAGTGCAAAATCAGCTACAAACCATGAAAATAAAATTGATGCTAGGTTTAAGCACTGATTAGGGATTTGGTTCAAGATCTATGGAAAACATATGAAGTATTTCACCATTTTGGACTGATCTAAATGCAAACATCTTCAAAAAATCTTGCTTCATTTTTTAACTTTTAAATTTTTAATTATTGTTATTTGCAGTCCTGAGAGTTACTTCTAACAAATGAAGTGCTGTGCTCTGTTAGTCTAGAAGATAAACTTATTGTAGGTTTTTGTCTATTGAGCTTTTAATTAAAGGAACTGAATTAGGGATTGAAACTCATGAGCTGTGACTTTTGTTTTTAAATAGCTTTACTGCTTTCACAAGAAAAAATTAGCAAACAGAACTCTATGTTATCATGATCCATGAATATTCCATTGTGGTGCATACTATTTTCCAGATGGCTCCTTGAGGATGTTATCTTACTCTTATGTCTGGATAACAGCTTCAAAAAACAAGAATCAATTCTTATTAAAGCTTCCTGTTATTCTGCTATTAAATTAGAACTCATATTATTTATAACCTTTTATCCAGGTTCACTCATTCTTCCTCATGTCATTAATTTGTTCAGGACTTGCTGCTTTTCAGCAATAGTGAACAAATAAACACACTGCTCACAAGATTGAAACACACACTTTCCCTCTTCCTTTTTTTGGTTAGTATAAACTTAATTCAAGATATAATATTCTTTGATCTAACTTCCTTGATTAATAGTTTTAGGTGTTTCCCTCTTTTGAGGTCATATTCAGCACTGAGTGTATCACATCAGAAAATGCTCATGCACAGGGTAGCAAACTTTTTCAGTTTGCTTTCTTCAGTTAGACTTGGTGCAAATTCTTTGAGACACTGCCTAGTTGTTTTTTCTGTGCTGGAGTTTATTCACACAGAAAACTGAATGGTAGGGAATGTCAGTTGGACAAAATGATTACCTAGCTAAGCTCTCTGCCTTCAGTTTGAATCAGCTACTTCAATATCATCATTCCCACACGGTTATTCAACCATCAATCTTAAAAGCCTCCACTAAAGAGGACTCCATCACATTCCTAGGCTATCTAATGCATTACTTAAATACGTGTTCAAATACTTTGAGGAATTGCTGGCATAGTCCCTTTTCTTAAGAGAAATATTTTTGCCTCTCAAAGGACAACTTAAATCATGAATTGTATTTAGATTATATTTTATTATCATTAATTTTATTTGGATTATATTTTATTAACAGATTATCTACCAGCAGAAAAACAAGTGAAATATTGTGCCAAATAAAATTGTCAGTCGATTAAACCCTTAAAGAGGTGACAGCTAAATCTAATCAGGACCGGGCATGACCTAGAAAGGCATAAATAAATGAAACAAAGCACTAGAATCTCATTCAAGGGGTTAACAGGCAAGAATTGGTGCACCTGTAGGTAAAACAGCAAAAGAGAGTGTCTTCCCTCTGCCACTATAAATCAACCAAATGAAACTCCTTGGAGGGACACAGAGGTAAAGGATATGAGACAATCCTGTATTTTCTATAAAGGATTATTACAAGTTAAATAATTTTGCACAATGTAGCACCTCTTGATAATTTATGTTGACAGCAAATCATGATAATGTCTGTAGTGGACCATAATTAGGAAAATTAATTTTCTATTGCAAATAGAATTTTCTGCTGAATTATGACAAAAGAAAAATTGTTGCAATGTAATGAGATGTCTGACTGTCTGAATGATAACTGAACATATGTTTCTTCTTTAAATGATTCAATTTAGGCTATCCTATTTCATGTTTGGGGTCAGCATTACACCTCATGTAATGAAGGCTCACAATTCATTGAAAGTTTATCAGTTTATCTTTCTGGCTGGCTCATTTTCCACATTTTTCTTTTTTATTCCTGCAATCAGTCTTTAATATATAGCTTAACCTTTAGCAGAAAGAAAAATAATAAAATGAGAAAGCATAGCCAAGGCTAAGTCAATGTTACTCAATTTATATTAGTCTGAAACACCCCTTTAGCTGAATCCTTAAACAGAGTCCTAATTATAGGCACAGAGACCTGCACTCATTTATTCATATGAATAAGCATTACTGATGAGTCTGGTCATATGGAATGTATGAGGTCACTGAGCTGTAGGCATGTCCTCAAATAACTTCTGAATCCTGGTCAAAAGGCATCACAATGCAGTGCTAAACAATGCCATGGATCTTCAAAGACTAAGCATTGCTAAACAAAGATGATGTTAACAAAAAGGTTGCTGTCAGTAAAAAAAACCCCACCCTTTTAACCAAAACCAGTTTTTCCTGGACTCAGTTAATTACAAAGATGTTGAAGGGGGCAGTTTGTGGCTCACTTCTTAAGGAGTAGAAGTTGAAAGTATTAACCAAATTTCAGGATACAAAGAAAGGAAGTCACTGACAAGCCTCATGATCACTGGAGGAAAACATTTGGGGAAAAAGAGGGACAAAAGGAGAAGAGTTCTGGTTTCACATGTGAGGCATGAGCAGGTGAAAATGGGCTATGACACTGTAAAAAGTATTTTTTTCTGCTCAAAACAGGATGAATTCTTTAGAATCAGAAGGGACAGGCTTGTGTGAGAGTTTCACATATTTACAGTTTCTGCATCCATAGTTCTTGATTCGTTACTAGTTATTGCTGCCTCTGCTTTTGCTTACCTGACTCTTGAGAAAGAGAAGCTGGAGGTAATTTTTTCCCATGAATGTGTTTTCTCCTTTAAAAGAGACTCATGTAGTAATTCAGACCATTTTCTTCCCTCATTTGAACAGGCTTTTTTTACTGATCTTATTTTCTGCCTAGAAACTACAAATAGTAGAAATCACTTTTTGGGTCGGACAACGTAGTTTTTGAGACTGACCCTTGGAGATGGTCTATTTGAATAGCCTGGGTGATGGCAGCAGACCTGTTGTGTGGGTAATACCCCTTCATGGGACCAAGTCTTTGCCAGGAGAGGATTTTTCTCTGTATTCTGGTGTGTGAAAACTTCTGTCACCTTGAGGAAAGGAAGAACTTCCCATTTGCTGTTACAGGAAAGGCAGAGACACAGATTTTAACTTCCATTCTCAGCATATTGAATCATCTTTGAATATGAACAAGACTTGGGCCAAAAAGTGATAGAACATTATTATTATCAAAGAGTTGAAGAAAAGGCCAAATACAAAAGTCAAGTCCCTCTAGCAAATAAGAATTCTTTTAGCTTCTACAGACACAGAGATCAGAGAAGAATTTATACCATGCTTGCATGCTGCCCGCCACAATGAGACTGAGATACAGTGATAAGATAAAGATATATTAACCTTATTGACATAACCTGTAACAGCCAAGTAGTTGCTTACTGTCTTCATTCTGCGTTAATTTCTCTCAGGAATTATGTTTTTGTGTGTGATATTATGTACTTTTCCACCCATAAGGCTTCTAAGTGCTTTCTTGACAGCTGCACATCTGGGGGATAACTCACACAGCATTAAAACACATTTTGATCAGAGCATGGAAAAGATGCTGTCACAATGCAATCAGATTTTAGGAGAAATATAGAAAAACTTCTAATCAGAAGGTTTATAGACAGTTTTGGTTAAACAGAGTATAATTATTCTTGCTGTATATAATTAGACCCCACCTAGGACATGGCAGTTGGCAGTGTCCTGCTCACGACAGGTATTGTGGGATCGTTTAAAGTCATGATTAAATGGTTAAAATTAGAAGACATCTCTCATCCTGTGTGCAGTGCTGTGGTTTAACTTCAGCTGGCAACTCAGCCCCACACAGCTGCTCACTCACTGCCTCGGTGGGATGGGGATGAGAATCAGAAGGGTAAAAGTGACAAAACTTGTGGGTTGAGACAAAGACAGTTTAATAGAGCAAAAGCCATGCATACCAGCAAAGCCAAACAAGGAGTTCTTTCAGCACTTCCTATGGGCAGGCAGGTGTTCAGCCATCCCTAGGAAAGGAGGGCTCCATCATGTGTAACAGTGACTTGGAAGACAAATGTCATCACTCCTAATGGCCCCCACCTTCCTCCTTCTCCCCAGCTTTTTATGCTGACCATGACACCACATGGTATGGGATGTCCCTTGGGCCAGTTGAAGTCAGCTGTCCTGGCTGTGTCCCCTCCCAGCTTCCTGTGCACCCCCAGCCTCCTCACTGGTGGGGTGAGGTGAAGAGCAGAAAATCCCTTGACTCTGCGTAAGCACTGCTCAGCAGTAACAAGAGCATCTCTGAACTCAAAATTCTTTCCAGCACAAATCCAAAACATCACTCCATATTGGCTACTACGAAGAAAATTAACTCTACCACAGCCCAAATCAGCACATGCATGAACATAACTACATTTGAGAAAGACTTTCAGTCAACCAGTGAAAAGGTTAGAAAGAACAGCTCCTGGAACATGAATCCAGGTTGAAGTAATGCACAGTTTATTTACCTTTTTGTATTTGGGTCAAATAATAACTCTAACAATATCTGAGGGCATTGGGGTGGAATGTGCCCTATGAATAGCAAGTCTGGAAGCAAAGGGGCCCATAGACTTCTTGGCTTGCAGTTATTGCTGGAGGTAAAATCAGGGGCAACCACTGGCATTATATCACTTCCAAGAATCATACAATCATATCATATTGTCACTTTTCTATAAATGACTATAAAAAATAATATAAAATAATATAAAAATATCTATTTTTTCCCAACTTTTGGTACATCCCAGGCATGAGGAGACCTTCTTGGTGATGTAATCACTTGACAAGCCAAGCCC
>JAWWEU010000081.1:142656421-142667585 GCA_035583155.1 Acropternis orthonyx | reverse complement strand
TCAGGGGCAACCACTGGCATTATATCACTTCCAAGAATCATACAATCATATCATATTGTCACTTTTCTATAAATGACATTTTTTCCCAACTTTTGGTACATCCCAGGCATGAGGAGACCTTCTTGGTGATGTAATCACTTGACAAGCCAAGCCCAAGAAATTCAAATAGTTCAAATGAAAATTTGCTGAAAAATGTGATAAGAAAACATGTTTATCAGTTGCGCCACTCCTGTGCAACAGGATATCTCTCAGAAATTCCAGTTCACATTAGTTCCACAGACCCACTAATTCATCTGTAGCTAATGGTTAATACTTACTGCCCTTCACAGAATTAAGTGACTGAATACTTATCTCAAATTTGGTTCACAAAGACCAGTCAGAGCAGACACTAGGCAGGTACAAATTGACGTACTACACTGAAAGTACAAAAGTAAAACTTTAAAGAGGCCTTATCAAAGTTGGTGACTTTTTTTAAAGAATTCATACTTTCATACATTCATTTGCTATTTTTGTTATTTTAAATGTGCCTGCCATTTCTCATCCAATATATCACTGATTAAACCTAAAATATCTGGTAACAACCCCATCCTAAAGAAAGCACTCTAGAAGGCAGCAAAGACGTGGCAGAGATCCCAAAGGAATTATTTCAAAGAAGTTGAATTTATTTATTTTAGAGGAAGGTATGGTCTCTAGAAGTCCAACTGCAAATCTATTTAATGTTGAACAGGTCACAGGTCAATATTTTAAGGAATAAGTGGAGTTAACTTTCTGTTCAAGGAGTTGCCAGATGGCAGAACTGAAATGGTTGTATGCAAATGCAGATGCATATTTATGTCACAAGCCAATTCTGCCATGGTACTGCAGATCATTCCAGCACAAATTTTTTACAATAAAGAGATTTTGACCTGATTAGTAACCTGGCAAATGCCAGAAAATTCAATGCCAAAATTCATAATGTGATTCAAATGTATTTTAAATAGTGAGTGAATATAATAAAAGAATAATATTGCATATATTAATATCTTTTCTTTTTATGAAACTCTTATCCAAGGATTCCAGTTATAATATTTGATCAGTCTGAAACACATAGTGTAAAGAAAGTATATGCAAAGAGAGAAAATGTATATGGATTTGTTCAGCATATCCTTTCATATCTACAGAATTTTTTATTCGTATTGCCCCATTCCTTTAACCATGGTAGGTGATTTCCAAACACAAGCTGAAGTGAGTCTGAAGAACAAGGGCACCATCATATTACAAAGAACAGCTTGTGAAGGGAGGTAAAGGGATACAGTATATAATATAAAGCAAGAACTGGAATGCAATTGATTATTCATTCTATTAACCTCTATACCATACTTCTCATTATTAGAGAAGCCTATCATCATTGGTATCTTCCCTGCATGTATTCAGACCTAAGGAACAGGGAGGCAGACTAAGTAACTAAGTTTTCCAAGGAATTGGGTGATCTCTAGAGCATCATGGAAGCAGCTAAGAAAATAATTGAAAATGAGAAACTTTTCTTTTTCTTGAGTGTTGTTGTCTCCAACTCTTATCATCTTCCTTTTAAACTCCATTTTATCATTTTAGTGAAACAACTTAGTTATATTGAAGAAGGCCTACACTCAATTTTTCATACCCTTTTTATATGTGCTTGATTGTAACTAATTGCCTCATTCTTAGTTCTATTGAATGCTAATAAGAAGAGAATCCTAAACCCTGTCACCTCCAAAAACTAGAGCTTTAAATCTGAAACCTAGTTTTACATCTTATATTTCTACTAGTTGCACAGTATTGTGTAGGCTGCCATATCCTTATTGTTGGATAAATTCAATGGACCTGTAAGTCAACATAGCTATTCACAGCCACCTGGCTAATGGCATAAAATTACACAAAAATACATTATGTAATGGATACGAAGGATGAAATAAATTACAATAAAAATCTAGGAAAAGTCTACCAAATTTATTTTGTAAAACCTAGTTTTCATGGAATTTCTTGTCTCATTTTTTTCCCTAAATATAAGCCCCTCAGCTCACCAGTACCTTTTTCATAATTCTTATTCCACTATGTTGTTATAATGGCTGGTGGACTTGCCTCAGTTCAAAGGCCTTTCCTCAGCTGGAAACATTTTCTAAAACAGGAAAAAAAGTTGTTTGATTTTTAGCTGGTTACCTTAGAAAGAGAGGGAGAAGGAAGAAGATGAAAGAAGAAAGAGAAAAAGAAAGGGACAAATTCTTAATTTTCTGCCCATACCAAAGTAATTCCATAATACTAAAAAGCCAGCATTTTTAATGTGCTCCCTCTGCCTCAAAAGCACTGCAAGCAGTAGCTTGCCTTGGAGAGTAAATGTTGGGCTAGAAGCCAATGAACCAGTTCAAAAAACAGAAGGTCTGTCAATGCTCAAAGAAAAATCCCAGCCCCTTACTGAACTGATGAAATACCATTCCCTTTCTTTTCCACCACCTCTATTGAAACTCCTTTTCTGTTCCACCATCTTCCAATTGAGCCTGGCTATTTTTCTCAACCACTGAACTGCAATGTGGTTTGTCTGTCTTTCTCTCCCTCCCCTCCTTAGCCTGTGATCTCAGCCACCTTTGTGTCTCCCATTATCAGCCCCAGCAGCATCTCCACTGTGCTTTGACTGGCAGCACAATCAGAGCTTGTTCTCTCTGGGATGCACAATGTGCTCTGGGAGTGGACCCCCCCTTGCACAAGGATTTAGACTTCAGCAACATCAAAGCGGTGCAGGAATAGCTGGCAGAACCAATGGGCCACAGGATGGGCATCTACAATAACTGCTTGCCACCCAGTTGCCTTTCAAGGTTTGTGGTAAAGCAAGGAGGGATAATGAGAGTTTGCTGAAGAGCCAGACAAAAGAAGGAAGAAAATGACATTTGCCGTTGCTGAAAGGAAGCATCAGGGCAGTGGGGGAAGTAAGAATGAGGGTAGAGTTTGCAAGGAAGCAGTTTAAAAATGCTCCAGACCACAGGGAGGCCTTAACAACAGAGCTCAGAGCTGACGTGGTCACCATGGGGTGCTTTGATTGCATCCCTTACTGTATTCTGGCACATCTCACTTGAGGTTAACTCAGGTGTTTCGAAATGTCTCCATCCCTAAGACATGCTTTATCTTTCTAATTATAAATTCTCAGTATACACCCCTGATGTTAAGCAGAGAGTGAAGGCTCTCTGACAGGTGTTAATGTTTGAAAGCCCATGTAGATTGCCTTACAGGTAGTTCTATTGATCTATTGGTCTGCCTGTTCCAGATCAACTTTGAGAATTGTCCTTGCCCAGATCAAACTGCACTCTTACCTCATTTGTAACATATTTTGATTACAATAATCTCCATGGTATGAGATCCCTCTCAGAGCTGGTCTTGTATCTTCTTGTGGGCTAGTTTCTAAGGGTGGACAATAGGGATAAGAAGTCAGGTGCAGTAAGGGAGGAAAATCAGGACCAGGAGGGGCAGGGTTGGTGTTTGCTGATGGCGACTGCACACAGTCCATGGTTTTTAAGGATGCTCTGAACACGACGTAGGCACAGGCAGGACTCAGCAGAACATCCCAGGCGGAGCTGGACAGCTTCTGGGGTCAACTGAAGTTGTCTGTACAGTATTTGTAGCACATATAGGGTGCACTGTACATGCTGCATATACAGGTGGCAGATTTAGGTCAGTGTAAACATAGACACTGCATAAGCCTGGAGCTCTGGCTTAAAACTGAGATAACAGAGCCCTAAGTTACCCACTTCCAGACCTTCTCTTGATCTGTATTGCAGGCATGACACACCTATTTGTGTGAGTTTGTGTGAGCAGGAAAATTGTAGACAGAACAGGTTTGCATGTATCTGTGAACCAAAGAATCAAATATCTCAGGCTTCTCAAAACCCTCAAAGAAAGAAAAAAAAATATCTTCTAATGAAAACAAACAAAGAACAACACAGCATTTTTAGAAAGCTAGAGCTTCTACACAGGAAAAACAAAACAAAATGGGAAAGAAGTGCCATTATACTTGTGAAAAAGTGAACTTTTATGATATTTGTATTAAGGTGATTTCAGCCCACCCAGTAGTTAGGGAACATCATAATATGTAGCTGAAAGAATTTTGTTAAGGCACTTATGGGGAATAAATGGGAATGCTTCTATCCCTAACATGCAGAAAAGGAAGGAAAGAAAAAAACACACTCTGCTTAATTCATCACCTCCCTCTTAGGAGAGTAGAAATTCTTAACAAATAATTATTAATATCAATTTATCATAATCATTGCCTCCAAATTAGGTAATGCTTGAGAAGATTTTGCTCAAAAATACCTCAAGATGCCTTCAAGTGCAGAGTTTGAAAAATAAATATGAAAAAATATTATATTTACCTCATCTAACCTTATAATTTTCACTGAAAACATAAAGACCTCTGCAGAAGACATTTTAACTCAAACTAGTAATGACAGACTATCTTCATAATCAGCAGTCAGTCCCAGAGCAAAATTCATATAATGGCTTCTTTTTTTAGGAATAGCTGAATTTTAGGACAAGATGGCCTGAGATTAGTCAACATCAGCCCAACATCTAAAGGAAGGCTCAAACAACTAAACTACCAGCTGTGTCTACATGACAGACATCTTATCCTAATTAAACAGAAAGTTTATGGGTGGACATATTTAGAAATCACTGGTCTTGTGTCATATCTAGCTACTGTGGGCTGGTGAATCCTGGACTTTGGGTCTACTAAGACAAAAATATTCAGGTCAAAGGAGAAAGCATCTAGATCAGAGTTGAGCACTTCAGTCCATGCATGCATCACTCTTTACCTAGCTCTTGAATGGGCCACAGCAATGAGAACTACAAGCATTACCTAACATCCACATCATGGATGTGCTGTACCTAACATCCACATCATGGATGTGCTGTTAGATCCACATAGATGAGCAATTAGGTTAAAATACATGTTTCCCTTGCTTCTGCATGATAATGCTCCAATTTTATGGCGGTAGTAACCAATAGATTTTCAGTGTCCTTCTTTTCTGGGCAAAAAATTCAAGAAGTAGGAGAGAACGGCAAAGATGCTAAACCATTTATAAAGACAGATCATCTTATGGTCCACATCACCCTTTTTCCTAAAACATCTCATACCCTTTGGTGTCAGACTGGCCAAAGAATTCACAACAAGATATGAAGTAAGTGACCAAATTTTCAAAAGAAATTCACACACTGTATAGACTGCTTTTTAGGAAAGATGGCCATAATGTACCATTATCTCAGAAGGTAGAAGCACTCTTTTGAAAAATCTTTGTAAGTTGCTGGAAATCCTGAAACTTGGCCAAAAGTAGTGAGACCCGTGACTTTTGCTTCCCGTGAAAGAATTTAGTGACATTAAGCAAGATGACTCATGGACTCAGAAGAAAGTGTATCACCTCTTGAAACATTGACACTACTGAGATTGTCCTTGGAAGTATTCCCATCCAGGCAGTGATCCCAAATAACCCGCTCCTTTTATGCGATGTGGCATCCAGGGCTCAGGATGATAGACTGCAGGCCATATGCTAGATCTTGAAGTTTGCTAAAAATAGGACATTTTTTCTATCCTGCTAGGGACAAGTCAGTATAAATGTGACCAGAAACCTGGCACAAATCCATAAGACTGAGATGAACAACCGAGGTCCTTCCTTCAGGCTTGTCAGACAGCAGCCTAATCAAAATCCTCTAATGACAGGAAAGGAGTTGGAACTGCTGACTAAGTTTATTTTCTTTCAAATGTGCCCCTTTACTCTTTGAGCACTATTTCTTTGTAGAGTAATATACACATTTCAGCCACTATTTTCTCTGCACCCTCTTTCCCCTTCTCTCCTGGACTCAGCGAGCATTAGACATGTGACCTAAAAGATTTCAAAAGGTTAGAAAATTCTGGCAGAGTACCTGTGTGTACATCTGCTTCCTCATTCTTTTGCATTAGCGCCTATTTCATGTTTAATAATAGCACAGAGCTGAATCTGGAATTCACTTGAGAGCTATCAGACAAACACCAATTACTTTTGAGGGACATAATCTTCCTTTTGCTGACAGTCCCTAAAAGACCCCTCCTGCTGAGGTCCCCAGAGGCTCCTCGGAAAAGTGCTGCCATGCTGAGCTCTATTTCTTGAGCACTGTTATCACCAGTCTGTCTACTACCTGTCCAGATTCCTACACAGCTGATCACCCTGACTTTGTACTTTTAAACATGCGACAGAAAGGCTGTAAAATACCCTGTGAATGGATCACAGGTCTTGACTTTACTCCCTGCTCATGCAAGCAAGGCCAGTTTCATCAGCTGGCCCCTCGTGGTAATAAGAACTAGTTCTGCCGTGTGGGAAACAAACTATCCATCAGCACTGTCGTGACCAAGAGGGTGACTCACTTTTTCTGGGTTTAAGATGCTCCTCTTTCCCCAGTATTGTCAGATCCTTGTCGGGCTCTCCCTCCAGGTTTCCACTGGCATGAATAGATGGCTGCTACACAAAGAGCTCATTGGCGTGCAGCACAGAGGTGGGGGTACCAACTTTTTCTGAGGAGGAAGGAGGAATGTTCAGGAGCACAAAACTGGATCAGCTTCTGGCAGAAGAAAAATTTGCTTTATCAATGACTGATCTTCTTTAGGGTGCAGCTCACACACCCATTCACTGCCCACCTGCCCTTGATGGGGCTGTTCAGCCTAGAGAAGGAAAGGCCCTGGGAGACTTTATAGCACTTTCCAATACCTAAAGGGCATACAAGACAGCTGGAGATGGACTTTTCACAAGGGCATGGAGGGGATAGGACAAGGAGAGATGGTCTGAAGATGAAAGAGGGTAGGTTTAGATGAGATATTAAGAATAAATTCTTTACTGTGGTGAGACAGTGGAAGAGGTTGCTCAGAGAAGCTGTGAAGTCCCTGACCCTGGAAGTGTTCAAGGCCAGGCTGGATGGGGATCCGAGTAACCTCTTTTAGTGCAAGGTGCCTCTGCCCATGGCAAGGAGGTTGGAACTGGGTGATCTTTAAGGTCCCTTACAACTCAAGCCATTCTATGATTCTATAAGGTTTCTCTTCACCATGATTTTGCCAAATGCCACATCAACTTCTTGTGCTGCCGTGATTGAACCAAGGCCATAGCAAGGAGAAAGAAGAGAAGGAAGGAGTAATTTTTTTTCTTTTTTCTTTTTTAACCTTTCATCTTTTTTCCTCTGAAATCACTTTGATAAGTCAAAGTGAAAAACCCTCATGACTGCTGCAGAAATAGACCTTTGTTTTCCATCTTGAAAAAAGATCTAACCTAAAAACCCCCGCAGATACAAAAGATTAATTTTCACTACTTTGTTTCATGCTATTTATAAGCAGCTCTTGCTGAGTTTTAGATTTCATGGCTCAGACTGCTGGCTGTAAATGCTTTCTGTCCACTCCTGAAGCCTGATTGATGAGCACTGCTAGCCAAATAGCAGCCTGTATCAGCAGGCCCAGGCACGCAGACTGGAACATGGCTCACAACACTTGTTTTGAATTCCTGTTTTTATACAGGAGCATGCTGCAGAAAAGGTCTGGACACATAAGCAAAGACAGCATGAAAGCTTCAGCTCAGTTCCCTGAGTCCATGCTTTGCAAACCTCAGGCAGATACTGGGTGAGATCAGGCAGGGAGCACTGAGGACAAAAACATTGTCTAGAAGAGATGGTCAAGCTGATCTCCAGTGGAGAGTTGCAGAATTCAGGCACACGGTCCATCCACAAAGCTTACAATGGTCTTTCTGCTTAAGGCATAATAGTCAGACATCAGGTTGTACACTGGAAGAGGTGGGAGTCAACTGTGTGAGTTGTGCTCTGAGGTGTGAAACTTGACTATTTTTAATATGTCTGTAAGTATGATCAGACTTAGGACAATAGTTCTCCCAGTTCAGCACAGAATAGCTAATACTGTAAGCAGACATCACAGATTAAAAGACATGTAATTTTTCCAGTAAAAAAAGTCTGTATGCTTTCTCTCTGTCTCTGCCCCCAGCCTGCCTCTTGAAACTCAGAAATTAATAAATTGGACAGGAGTTCCCAGCAGTAACTGGAAATACAAGATGTTTTGGAAAGAGGTGTTAATTTGTACCCAGCATAAAGAAATCTGTCAATACAGGCTTTGAGTTAAAATTTCTACACCACAGTCTAATTTAGTTCCTCAGAAACAGGGTACTTAACTGGGAAAGAATGTCAATAGGAGACAACAGTAATCCATGAACTAAAGTTTCAGTCCGAAGGAGTGGTAAATGGGAAGGGCTGCTATACAAAAAACACCTAGCTCAAATGTCACACTTGCCCTCCTGTAGCATCTAGCTCTGATTTATGCAGATGCTTAAACTGTCCCTTCCTCATTGTCATGATCATCACAGTGTCTGAGGACTCCCAAGTGCCTTACTCTATGGCACATTTTCCCATTTTGCAGGTGGGAACAGAGACAGTAAGACTCACTTGAGATCCCAGGGACAAAGGCAAGAACTGCCCAAATACTCACTGCACACTAGAATAAAGTAGCTCTTTCCTTAAGTGGGTACTTGAGAAGTCTCCGAGGACTCCAGTATGCAATCACAATGGAACATTAGTTACAGCTTAACTCTAATAGAAAACAGTTTTACAGAATCACTGGATCATTTATTAAGATTGCCTTGTCTCAATGGCCCTGATCGTCAGTGATATTTATAGAATATATTCCAACTGATTTCAGTGGGAGGTATGCATCTAAAAAAGTCAAACTGCTGAGTTCTTCAGCAGTGTGCTATGCCTTTGTCTCACATCATGCTAGGAAGATGGACACATTTTTCTGTAATAGCACTCAGGACAAAGAATGTTATGTTAAATCAAAAAACAACCTTTACATTCAGACTGCTTTTTGGAGTTTTTCCTCTGTGTACTGCAGTACACTTCCTCTTTCTGTGAGAGCATAAATCAGCTTCAGACCCAGCAGGCAGCATCTTCACTTAAGTGGTAGCAGTAACATAAGGGGAAAGGAAGGCCAAGTGGTTCAGCTCTAAGTAGCACCATCCAAGCCAGCAGAAACAGCAGGTTTTGGTATGTGACGTGCCTCACACAGTACTTTGTTTTGTTTCAGAGCTCAAAATCCATATTTGTGCCAGTAAATCAAAGATTAACATTTGTGCAGGTGTGAAAACAAAATCCTAAACTCAAAAATGCCAAGTGTTGCTAAGGCCACCTCTGCCTGTAGTTTGTTAGAAATGAGGGTATTAAGCTTAAGTGTTTCTCTCCCTTCATCCACCTGTGAAGAACTGTGAGACAGACCTAGTACAGGTTTGCACAGTCAGTTGAAACAATGTTATTAATTTTGACAGTGTACTATTGTCTTAGTTTGAAAGAGAAAACTAAGATATCTGGTGGGCCAATAGCGCAAAGGACCCCACCTGATTAACCACACCAAGACTCACTGTAGATTTCAAATTAGGGAATAGGTTTAATTAGGTGAATGGTAAAATGGCAAAGGGGGGGAAAATAACAGCTCCCAGACCAGTTCTAAGTATATATGTATAAATATATATATATGTACACACACACACAAACTGGGAACAACAAACAACTGAACAGAACAAAGAGAACACAAAAAAAAAAAACGTGGTTGGAACGTTCTGTAATACTAGTCACGGACAGTGGGTGACACTGTTGTGCTGCAGTGCAGCCCCGCTGTTCTCTCGAGCGCCGCTTGGATGAAGTGGCGGGGCACCAGCTGGCGGCAGGCGGAACAGCTGGCAGGGAGTGGAGGCAGACCGGACCCCGTCTGGTTGGCAGCAGCTGCGATGGACTGGGCTGGTGCGTGCGGGACTGTGCCTGCTCCAGCAGCAGGGCACGGGCATCCGGCAGTGACGGCCTAGGAGCGGGGTGGGCATCCGGCACAGGGGAGTGGATGTCTGACAGTAGCAGCAGGCTAGGAGCGGGGCCTTGGCTTGCAGGATGGAACGCCCCGGCGGCAACCAGGCAGTAAGAAGGAGAAACTGACCGGCTTGTCTCGGTTCCTCAGGATCCACGGGGAGGCTGCGGAGAACAGCTCTGATGCAGCTGGGCACCTTGGGCGGCTGTAGACAATGGCTCCGAACACAGCACCAACCAAACCATGTGTGTCCCAAACCGATCCACAACCAAAAGTAAAAGAGTCCCCTCTCTTCCTCTTTCCCCCAGAAATTCTCCCCTCCCCACCCCCTCCCCTCCGCTACCAGCTCCACTCCTGGTCCGGGTGGGTGAGCGAAAGAGAAAATTATCCAAAATTAAAACCATAACAACTATTCATAAGCTTCCTTTTACAGCAGCATATTAGTGCTGAAGCTCATGGGGGAAAGCACTTCTGCTACCTGAGGAACCAGAGGACAGGTAGCAACAAACTGCTTCATTTGCATAGGTGGCTCGATGTATGTTGATGCAGGGCTGCTTGGGTTACAATCCTCTGAAACTTTGATGATAGAGATGAGGAAATCAAACCATAACATACTATTAGTAGACAATAAAAAAACTACTTGATAGAACTTGGGGAGACTTTATAACCTGGATATATGCACTACCCACATCTTATCTTCATACTGGGACAAGACTTGGGTATGAACCAGACTTTTCTTCCTTACTGCTTTCCCACATCCTGATTTTAATACACACAAGCCATCCAAAAGATACTCAAGCTGAGTACTTGGGGTCCAGAGCTTGGAGCATGCTGGGTGATGCATGCTTAGACCCACAGACATGGTCAATTAATTTGGTGTTTACTCATCAGCCACCTTTACTTACTGTAAGATAGGACACTCTGGGGCTGAAGGGTTGAGGTACCTAGGGAGAAGCTAATCCCTGTTGTAACACCTCTGCACGAGGATCTTTAGCCTTCATACCAGAATAAGAGTGACACAAACTTACATAGACACATGGCTCTGATGCCAGTTGAGCTCTACAAGAGGCACAGACATTGTATGCAGATAAGAAGACTGAAGACACCAGGTACTGGCAACACTGGGAGAGGCAACTCAGATGAAATGACACATATCACCAGAGAACAGAGCTGGTGCTCACTGATGAGATGCAGGAGCTGGAAATCTCAGAAATGGAGTGATAGAAGAAAGGCAGTTTGGTGGCAGATCCTGCCTTTAAAATAAGGAGGAAGGAAGGAAGGAAGGAAGGAAGGAAGGAA